>VZRZ01006256.1:2269734-2382758 GCA_013398175.1 Climacteris rufus | reverse complement strand
CCACATCCAGCCAGCACAGGTGCTGAAACTAGACCAGCATTTGCATTGCCTTCCAGTGCATCAGCTACACTGTCAGCTGGCAGGATGGGGGATGCTAAATTTATTTTTGTGGACAACTTGCTTTCTGGAATCCTTAATTTTTGAGCACTTGAGTGTGCAATGTTAAATGTCCTCATAGTTCTTAGTGTAGCTTTGCTTGCCTCTCTTACCCAAAGAGTATTTGATAATATTATAGGTTAGAAGCAGATGATTTATTGATGAAAGTACTTTCGGGGGGGCACAAGGAGGGTAAGATTTTGTCTTCTGTAATCACATTAGCAGTGGTGTGATTACAATAACTTTCACATGTTTTTGCCAGGTATGGCATGGCTATATAGAACTTTCATGTACTATAATTAAGTACACTATAGGAAACGGTTCTATATGAAAAAGTTGTTTAATACAACAGTTTTATTGTCTTCATTGCTAGAAAAAGACTTGGTAGCTCAGTTTTCTTGGTGTATCTGGATAGTGTAGACAGGTGAGAAAGGATTAGGAAAAGTGTTTTCACTAAGGTAGAAAGTTAAAGTGGAAAGTAGAGTCAGGAATGCTGAAACACAGATGTGATCCAAACTTTTGTATTAATTTCCTTCTTTGTTATCAAGCCAAACTTAAGGAGCGAGAGATGATGTCACTTACACAATTAGTCTACACCAGGCTGAGTACCTAGTAAGAAGGGGGCAACTTCTAAATATTTGTGGGGTTTTTTGTTACTGTCCTGAGAACAATTTGTGTCACATCCTCTCTCTCTTTCCCTTCTCTCAGTGGTGTGTATGCCATGTTATTGGTGAGGTCAAATTAGCAAACAAGCAATACTGCATCTGTGAGTCAGTTGTAGAGACTTGTGCCTTTTCTGGTAGCTTATCTTTCATTCCATCCATTTTATATTTCTTCTCTTTCTCATTTTTCTTCTCCCCCTTCCTGTCTCAGCAGAACAGTCTTCTAGGATTGTGCCTCCTGAAGTTACTGTGTGACTGGACATTTGGAGAGAAAGGAGAGGAATTGTGCCCAGACAGGGAAACTGTTAAGTTTTAGTAACGCTTTGCTCTTGCATTGAAAAGCTGCAAATGCAGCTGAAGGTGCTGTAACTTCTCTAATGGGGAAGTGTGGGCAGATATAAACTACTTCAGTTATATAAAAATTGAAATTTAAAGTGGTATGGTTTTTAGTGTAGCTGTTTTCTTGCCAGTATGGAACAATGTCAGCCTGAGCAGCAGTTATTTTAAAATGCTGCACTCAGCATACTTTTAATTTTAAGTTAAGGCTTGCTAGTATAAGTAAATAATGAAAGTCTTGTGATGTGAGCTGTAACAATCCCTTTTTGGACATAGTGTTGTGACATGTGAGTTGACCTGGCAGATTGTTCTTCTAGTTTTATTTGCATGTATTATTCATATTCTCTACCTGTTTTGATGTTTGAATCATTTTAAATGTGCCTCAGCCTTTCAGCTTCCTGAAGTTCCTTCAAAAGACTCTCACAGTTGTACCAATGTGATAGCAGCAAGGTGACAAGAGGGTTGCTCTTCAGAGGAAGGTTCTTTAATAATACTGGCTAAAACTTTGCAGCAGAGTACTTCTATAGTTGCACACAGCTTCAAAAGAGTGAGGAATCATTTATGTTCTTTTATACAGTATTTGATAACTTTCTGTCAGTAGAATTATTTGAGAATGGGTGGTGAACAGTGGGATTGCAAATCAGAAAGGTCAGAAATAAGGATAGTGAATTGTTATGAATACCTTTGTTCATAATGGTGATCCTAAAAGATGTGAGCATGAAAGAAGTGAATGGAGAAACAGCTAAAAGAACTTTAGAATTAATTTCTGAATAACTTTTCAGTTGCAGCTTTCTTTTTAATGCAGTATTGAGTAATTGTTTAGAAAATAGAATAAGCTCCCCTTACTGAAAATAGACAATATACCAGAAATGTAAAACACTTACATTTTTTCAGAATAGGATTTGTTATTATCTACTGTTTTCAATCATAGACATGAAGCTTCTAAATAACTATTAAATCATTAAAACTACTATTTTATCAACTTACCTATGTTAAAATGATCTGATTAAAATGTCTCACTTCTAGACTACTAGAACTTTCTTGACATTTTATATGCCTTATTTCTCAGGTAAAGTTGTTACAAATTTCAAAATCACTGAAAAAGTTAATCCTGCAGTGGAAACTAATGTGCAGCCAACATTTTTGTTGGGGGCTTGTGTTCCTCAATAACAGTGATTATGCTTGTTTTATTCTGTGTTTTGGCACTGGTGCAGCATATGATTCATTTTTATCTCCTGCTAGCTGTAGCAAGGAAACCACACACACAGTGTAACAAGGTTAGAGAAGTACATTTCAGACTGAATATGAAACAATCATCGAGGATATTTATTCATTCTGTTGAAGTTTCATCCTGCATTATAAAGCAGACTTGGAGAAAAAAAATAATCCCTTGCACAGATGTGTTTTGCTTATGCTGTAGGCACTTCTGTGCTGCCTGAAGAATGGAGCTGGTGGTAACACTCCATTCTTGAAATCCTAAATACTTTCAGAGTCTGTTTACTCTGGCTGTTTCTTCTTCCCCACCCACCCTGAGGAAACATACCACGTTATTAAAATTTGTTTCAATAGCCAGATGAAAGGTCTGGGCTGAGAGCAGAGCCAAGGAGTTATACCTGTGCAGTAATCCTTACAGTTGAGGGGAAAAAATCTGTGATATCTGTGCTTTCTAAAGAGAAGCTGGCATCATGTCCAGGTATTTTGTACTGATCTGGTTTTACTGAGAGATAGCAAATACAAATACAGGTTTGTCCGGATCACAGTGCGCTGAGTTGGAACAGGATCTCTTGGTAAGCTACAGTGAACTCCAGTAATGTTTGATAGTGTCACCAGGTTATCTAGAGACAGATGTGGCCCTTTGTGAATATGAAACTTGAAGCTCTTTGTGTTTGGTTTTCGTTCAAATGTCAACATCATCTCTGGTTTGTCTGGTTTCTCTCTCAAATGCTCAGTTCTCTCCCTGAGATGATTTTCATTAACGAACAAACTCATGTCAGAGGCTGTGGAAGCTAAGTGTTATTACCTTTGAGTGTTCAGTACAGGTTTATAAAATCCACGTTATAAATCTGTTTCAGAACTGCTGTCCTCAGTGAGGGTTCTTCTCTTTCATGTGGCGCTTGCTGGATGTCAGGCAGAAGCTCTGACTGAAGTGAGGAGCCTTTTATTATAAATGTATGGGACAGCTGAGAGTAAGGCATGAATATGATTGCAAGGTCCTTTTGCATACAGACTCTAGTGTGAGGATCTGTGCCATGAGCCATCACACTTGTGAACGTGCCTTCATGTTTTTGTGTAGCTTGCTGAGAGTGAATGCTGCATTTCTGAGTAAGAATTCAGAATGTTACTGGTGTTGAACTGGAGCAGAGATGAGCCCTGGTCACTGTTAAAAAAAAAAAAAAGAGTGAATAGGGAAGACTTTCGAGTTATTTTTCAAGAGCTTTTTGGTGGTGTTGTTTGTTCCCCAAGCAGCCAGTGTGAGGTATTCTGCCACCACCAGGGACCGGTGTCTGCAGGCAGCTTCAGCAATCCCTTCAGCTGTCTGTGGAGTGGCTTCGGGTTCTGCTTTTAGAATAATTCAGATGTTTCCTACTTGAGGCATCTGGTTTGTTTTTGGAAGGTGGAAAAGAAGGCAGATGCACTGCTGCGTGCCCCCGTTCTGTCAGGGTGTGGCCGAAGGGACAAGGTGTGCGAGCCGGGGGCTGCTGCTGCCGGCCCGGCCGGGGGACGCGCCCAGGGCAGGGCTGCGCCTCTGCCGCGCCGGCTCTCGGCCCTGCCTGCCACTGCTGTGTTCCCTTCCTGCCTCTGCTTCCTACAGAGAATTTACCTGAAGCCTGCAAAGCCAGCCGGTCACATGGACAGACTGTGCCAGACACAGCTGTAATCTCGGGCTGAAAAATTGAATTTGTCCTCCCCCTCTTCCTGCTTTTCTGCATTGGTTTTCCGATTCAGGAATGCAAGCTCTGAGTTAGGCAGCACAATGGAGACTGAATGTAGCTACTGCTAAAGCATCTGCTGGCAAAAAGGCTCTGACGTCAGCGAAGTTCGGGTGAGGTTTGGCTGTGCGCACATTCAGTCGCTGTGCTCCGGAATGATGGCATGTTGGAATGGAAACAGAGTTTGGGGGCTGTCACTGGGAATCGTCCTACCAGCCTGCTACTCTGTGTATATCTTTTGTGGGTAGAAAATGTACTTGATAAACTATGTATTGTTCCATTTGTTTATTACAGGCATTTCAGAATATTCTGTAAATATTTGTGCCTGACACTGTTGGCTGGCAGGGTATTGCTCTTAGCTCTTTAAACTGTGATTACAGTAACAGTTCTTTGCTGGTGTTTCAAGTGAAGGTATTTTTTAGAGGCAGACTAAATGTATTGCTCAAGGACTTTTTTTCCCAAAATTGTTAACATTAGGTTTAGATAAGTCAAAAGAAAATAAATCAGTAATCGTCTACTGCAATTTGAAATTCATAATGGCTAACTTGCAAGTAGAAAGAAAGCAAGAACTTAGACACTCTGTAAATCTATGATCCACCAGAGAAAGTGGTATTTTATTTTTAAGGTGAACAGAGATTTGACTTTTGTTATTGCTGATTAAACAAGTATCTTTGACTTGAAAATAAATATGAAAGCCTGTGTGTTATAGTCACTTTAAGGTACTTGTTTCATCTAAGATTTATCTGGATGCAAACGGCTCTGGAAAGCTGTATTTAAGGCCATCAGAGCAGAACTGTGGATGTCACTGTGACAGGATTCAAAGTCAAGCTGTAGGATTGCAGCTGATTGTAAAAATAAACAAGAAGTTTTTGTAGTGTTCTTGAATTATTTACTCTGCTTTTTAAAGGAAAAAAATGATCTCAGCATTTGGGAGCTGTATCTCAGGTATGGGCTAACAAGTACTCATGGCTGGAGGCAGCATCTTCTTACTAATTCACTTTACCAAATCTGATGTTTCTGTGGTCTAGGAAGCTTCTAAATCTGACTTAAGGTGTTGGGGTTTTTTAAAGGTTTACTGAAAAGGGTACAGTTGAAGGCATATTACCAGTGTTACTATTTAAAAACCACAAAGTATGGTTTTACCTCAGAACGTGAAATAATACGGGTTGGTTTGGAGACTGTAATTAGGAAGTGTTTAGCTGTTCTGAATAATAGAGAAAATAAGCGCAGTAGCTTTTCTAGGAATTGCATGATGCTTGCTTAGTCTTTTTCTTTCTGCCTGTAATTGTTGGAAATAGTTAATGTGTCGCAGTCTCTCACACAAAGGGGCCCAACTAATGATGTTTCCTAATTATGTAGAAAGAGCTGTTTAAGGTGATGCTTTGGAGGAAAAACGTAGCATCCAGCACAGAAAGAATATGTGAGTTTGCATGTGTGAATGTGAGGAGGTGTGTGGAGGGGAAAAGGCTTTGCAATCCCTCCTCGCGAGCGTGAGGGTGGGGGAGTTGTATTTCAGAAATATTTATTGTGCTGTGAGGCCTGGCAGTGGAGATGCAACTCACTAATTTAAAAGTAATGGAGTAAGTGGAATGGTGCAGATACACCTTGCCACACACTCATTTGTGTCACTAAGTACTAAGAACTGCTGCAGCATCCTCAGCTGGCAGAGGAACATCACTGTAGGTCCTATGTGTTTTCTTGGTAAATGCATGAAGTGCAGCAGGGAACCTTTGGGTATTTAATTTAATTTTTAAAAGTTTGGTGTGAAGCTTTCTGGCAATGCAGAACGAGGCAGCAGTGCCAGGGTCTCGTCAGCGCTGTGACCCAGCGTGTCACCTGACACGAGGCCTCTGGCTGATGCAGTGGCTTGCAGGGGATTCACAAACTCCCCTGTGTTGATTCATGCTTGGACATCATTAACAAGGCAATAAAGACTAAGAAAGTTTCACAAGACTAAGTCTTTAAAGCCACGAGTGGGTGTGTTTGCAATGACTTTTCTACCCATTTGGTGCAGCAGTTGTTTTGCATAGAGAAGCTCTGCTTACTCGTCAGTCTGTGTTGATGTCAGTGAAAAATGTTTGGAAAAACTCTCATCAACCTGGCTAAATCCTGCTGTGTGCTGACAAAGCCTGTTTTTTGGCATGGTATGATGTTGCTGTAGGTGGAATAACTGTGCTGGCAGAATAACTCCTCCTATTGGCATGTATTGTATTTCCAGCATAGGTACAGCATCAGATGTACTTTAAAGGATGGCATTCAGTTTTCTCTTGCTTTGTGCTTTTTAAACTAGTGTTTACACTATTTACAATGCTAGTGGAGTCTGCCTGTAAATGCTGCTAGATCATTCCCCCTGTGCTGAATGGGCTCTATCTTTTCAATGTGGTCCTTTTTATTTATTTATTTTCAGCAGGACTAGAATAATCTTTTCCACTAATTCTTTCCTCCAAAGAGACATCAGTAAGATTTAAATTTTCACCTAGTGTATTCATAAACAAAGATCTGTGGCTAGTCAGTTTGTCTTTACCTTCCTTTTCTAGTGTTCTCCTTTTGTTTTACATTAGGTTCAGCTGTGAGATAAGTTTCATGGTACTTCTGCCATTTCCTGACGCCAATGGTTTTTCTGGAGGCAGCGAGTTTCCTGTCTGGAAGCTACAGGCAGTGTTCCTGGCAGGATGGAGTATTTTTGTTTCCCTGGCTAGACCTTTCCCTGTCTTTGTTTTTGTCTCTTTTTCTCTCAGTTGGTTTTTTTTTTTTTTTAATCTTGGGCTCTATTTGATATTGCGGCAGTTAATTTAGAACTATCATTACAAAAAACTGACATAGTGATTTGAAATTTGTCCATGCAGGATTTTTCAGTTAACCTACTGACAGAATAAATTAACAGGTCAGGCTGCAGTAGAATTGGACGTGTTTTGCTAGGTTTTGCACTAATCTCACCCCTTGAGTGAATAGGAGCACTTGGTTAGGCTGGTGCAACTTCGTACCTGACCTGAGGGCAGTTTCAGAAGTTATGGCATTCACCATAACAGAGTTCAGAAAACTGTTGTAATTTCTGTCTGTATCCTGGACTTGCTGGTGCTAAAATAGACAGACATGGATTGTTCACTCAATCATTCAAGCTTTTCTGAAAGTTTTATATTGAATTCTATTTATGAAAACTATTAGTTCTCTGTAAAGAGACATATTAAAGGAGACCAATGCAGAATATTTACTCAGTTCTCAAGGGCTGGGATACTGGCAAGATAACTTACTGTGAGTTGTCACAGTGACTTTCAGAAACTTTGACCAAGTTCTTGTCCTATGCCCACGGTAAGATGTCATTAGTCAGCCTAATCTGATGTCACTGGAAGAATTCAAAAGCCTTACTAACTTGATCCCTGTTAGTTTGTTTACTTTAAAAGTTTTATGCACAGTATGTCTGTATATGTGGGGTTTTTTTAAATGGTAAAATAGCACCAGAGGTTTAAAAAGTAATCCATTAATAGCTTCCAGCATTTCTTAGTTTGAGGTAAAGCTGTTTCAAGCTGTGTGTGGAGGGGGGATGTTGGTGTTTGTGGGTTGTTTTTCTTTATTTTTTATTTGTCTTCCCTGCCTCTAGAGTAGAGGTTGGTTATGCCAGAGATAAAACAGAGCTGGAAGATGCTGCCAGTCAGACAGTCAATAATATCTTCCCTCAGCACAAGACAGAAACCTCTGGCTCTTGCTGAATTTAAAAAACATTAGGAGCCAGGAATTGCAATCTGTTACTTCTTATATATTGCCTCAAGCTGCTGTCTCTGGTATGCTGTTCAAATTCTGTGTGCGCTCTCTAAAACTCTGCTCATGGTTCCAGATCTTTCTACTACAATATTTGTCCCACCTTACATCTTGGTACACTTTAGTTGATTTGTTTGTATAGTGGGGCAGACTTGTAAGCCTGCTTGAAAACAAAAACTTAGCAGAATTCAGTATATAGCCACCACTGTTTGACCGGGCAAAATTACAGCCCTGAAATTAAATCTGCTTATTCTGGACATTCGTTAGTATTGGTTATTTTCATTTTGGAACAGTTTTTCTGTAGGAATGATCTCAGCATTCAGGAGTGTTGCAATGTTTTCCACTTGCAGGATTGGTGATACTGCAGGAAACAAAAATTTCTGTTGTTATTTCACTGGTGTATATGCCTTTGATTATTTTGCAATGTGTAGTGCAGAATAAAAAGCGACTGCAGGAATGAAAGTATTAATACAGTTAGATTAAACCTCTTTTTTTGGTACATAGGCAAAGGCAGCTTGTGCAGTTTTTAAATCCCTTTCACTTTTCAGACCACTAGCTAGTCAAATGATTTAGAACGTTGGTTATATATCTGTATATAGATACAGATACATAAGAATAAGTCTCTCCACAATATTCAGAAAATACATGCCCATCATTGCACTAAGAGAATACATTCCTGTTACTTTTGCAAGAAAAACATTGTCCTAGTGTGAGGATTTTAATAATTAAAGGATTAAAATAGTTAAACATTTTGGTGATTTTTGTTTTGCTCCCTGTTTTTTGGTTGGTTTTTTTTTTTTTCCCCCTCAGTGTTTCCAAGACTTTGGTGTCTGTTGGCAGAGTTTGGTGTACTTTTTTTATGGGATGCACCACAGTGCATAGGAGAAGCTCTTGACACGCAAGTGAGTGCATGGTTGAACTAAGATTGTTCTGCTGGGTTAGATAAGGGAAAATTGCAAAGACTCTTACTTGAAACAGATGCAGGCCTGCAGATACACAAATAGAAAGCATCTCTCCAGTGAGTTCTTGGCTCTGGCCGACCACTGCACACAATATACCCAGATTTAATGCTGCTGGTTTGGAAAATTAACATTTGTAGAATTTAAGGAATTCTTTCCCATTTGCCACCAGACCGAGGGGAGGGATTTTACTCTCTTCTTTACAGGCATTATCTGCAAGAGGAACAGTTCTGCTGGAGTTGCCAATCATTTGTTCAGAGACTTTCAGAATGAGTTGAGCAGCTTGCAAGACTTCCTTTCCTAATAGCAGCTGTCATGGACACATGATACAGGATGTATTGCTCATAAATTTCTAAGGAAGAAGCATAACTTTTTTTTAATAAGCTGTTGAAGATTTTTCTAGCTGTCAGGATTGGTTTGTCATGTGCTACATAGCATTGTGAATTTTAAAACAGAACATTGTATATCAGTTCACTTTTGGCAATTCTGCAGGCTTCTCTGTATTTTAAATACTGTCAATCTCTTGATTTTTATGCCTGGTCAGTCTGACTCTCTCAGGCTTTGAGTCCAAGCGGGTTCATAGTCAGTCTGTTTGTGTCATTGTTTTACAAACAATATTGCTTTGTTCTGTAAGTGAAAATAGAATTTCCAGATAATTGACACAGGACGTTAAGGAAAAATAAAGTGCAGTCAGAATAAACTGAGACATGGTAACAGTGCAGTAGAGATAATTTCGTCTCTGCCTCACAAATGCTTTACTCTTAATTCTTAAACACCCCTATGAATATCAGGGGCGTTTAATAACATCGAATCATAAAATAATCTGGGTTGAAGGGGACATTAAAGATAGTCTTGTTCCAACCCCCTGCCCTGCAGGGCAGGGATGCCACCCACTAGATGGGGTTGATCAGGGCCCTGTCCAATCTGGCCTTGAATGCTTCCAGACATGGGGCATCCACAAATTCTCTAGGCACCTGTGTCAGTGCCTCATCACCCTCACAGTAAGAATTTCTTGCTAATATCTAGTCTAAATCTCTCCATGAATCTCCATAAGAACTCAGGAGAGTCTCATTATTAGAAAACTGTCCCTTAAGTAAACTGACTGCACCGTAGAAACTTTCTATGCTAAAGCAAGTCCTTTTTGCTCCTGGAAGACCCCGTGTTCCTCGTTTGGCACTGGTCTAATGGCCTACATGTGCCAAACTGGGTTTAACATGGCCCAGAAGGTTTAACTTCCTCTCAAATTAGGTGTAAGGGCCATACTATGTTCTGCTTATCAGTTCTATGCTGATACAGGCATGTCTCAGATCTTTTGAGCACCTTCACTGAGCCCACAGTGAGATCCAGCATGAAATTAGTGAATGCTTGCTGTGGTACTTGCTGGGAACTCTGCTCCCAGTCTTTTGAATTTACATCAATTTAAAAAGTGGTATTATTTCACTGCAGCTGCTCTTTTGTTTTTTAAAGATATGTGAAGTTTGAGACTTGACGTGGCAGATGTCCAAAGGTTTTGAAAAACTTGTCTTGGGTTAGTTGTGGATTTGGGAATCCTGTTTTTGAAATAATGGTCTCTGCAGCTATCAATAGTCTGTTGTAAGTATAAAGAAATGAGGTGTAATGAACTAAATGATCAAGTAATTTTCACTCTGGAAAGGGTTTACTGCTAGTAAGAGCAACTCTGGCAACTTCTGTAATGAATGGCCGTCATGCTTTAAGAGAAGCATTCACATATGTGGCTCTTAGAACAAAGCAGGACAGAAAGTAAAAGACACCTTCCTGCAAAAGTGTCTGAAAGGTAAGACTTTCGTAAAATGTAAACTACTGTACTGGTGCCCTTTCTGGAAGGAGAAAAGCCATAATGAAGTAAAATTGATATGAGTATATATTTAAAGTAGTTTTACACGGTTCAGTTTGATTTAAGTGAATTAAAGATGCTTTGACGACTGCTTTTGCATCCTGTATATCCTACTGTAACAAGTCAGTGTAAATGTTTGATAAGTATCTGTATGTCTGTGTTAACAGCTTGAGAAATCATCTGATACAAATTTGTTAACTTTCTTTTCTAGAATTAACTTTTTAGCTTAATCTGAATACTATCAACCCTTTATTTCACCTTTTATTAGAAATCAAAGTTAGAAGACATCAAAAATGCTGTACAAATTAAATTGAAGTATCTTTACAGTCTTTGAAACATTACATGGAAAAAGTTGCTATTCTTGATGTTGGTTTATGAAGGGAAATGTACTGAAGGACTCATAAAGGCATTCTGCTAATTGGTGCAGTTAAGCATTTCACCTGCACAATTTGTATTTACCTAACACAATATGCTGCATTATGTTGCTATTAAAGGATTTCGTTTTTCCTTTTAGTGAATATAAAGGTTCTGCCAGAACCTTTGTTGGTTCAACATCATTTCCATCTGCTTATTTCCAAGTTGCAAAGTATTGGTTCTGCTTGTACAAAATCATCCATGATAAAACCAAATAACAGTCCTAACATGCCCAGACAGCATGTGCATTGACATGACTCTGATGGGGTGTTTTTAATGGGACACAGTGTTGCAAAGCACATAGATGTCAAAATGGTTAAACCTTTTCAGGCTGTTCCTCAGTCTTTTAACTCAGCAATGCCAGGGTATATTCTTTTAGAAATCCTCAGGCAAAAGTGTTTGTATTTTCCCCCCAATTTTAAAACCTGTTGTGGAATGACCTGACATTTAAAGAATGACTATTGAAATGAGGTACTTGTTTGCTGTTTCAAAATACTTTGCATTGGTATTTAATTTAGTAGCTTCAGCTTTTGTGTATTTTCTACATTTTATTCCATTATGTTTGCAGTTCTTAGACCATGGATTAAATGAAAATTTGGTTTTGATGCCTCTTTTAGATGGTTAGAGATACCTCTATGTTAAGAACATCACAGCTTAGAAATGTGTGTTTGACAGGAGATGCTTATTGTGAGAGGGAGGCAGAAATGATTTGTGATGTTGGTGGTTGGAATTCAAGCTCTGAAGGTTTTTTGTTTACAGCTCTGTTTAAGCTGGATCAGTGCATCTCAGAAAGCAGCTAGAGAGTATAGATGTAGGGAATTACAGATGTCAGAGAGGAAGTTATTAGTAGTCAGTTTTAATCAAGAAGTAGCTTTCAGTATGCTAACAGAGTTGGTGCTTGGTTAAATTGTTGGAGGAGCAAATGCCTAAGATGAAGAGAGTTTGTTTGGAATAGGAAAAGTCTAAATTTGCCATTTAAGCACCAATTACACGAGGGAATATTTAAGGCCTTTTAGTGAGGATGTAGCTAAATCTATGTTTATGGTGGGTTTTCTCCTTTCCTACACAAATGTTTAAGCCTACCTTTGGTTTGCAAACGTGTTTGAAGCTGTTTGTCCTGATGACAGACTCTGATTTTTTGCCCCTGCCCACCAGGTTGAATGTGTAATGGAAGAGCAGGCAGCCTGCTGAGCTTGTGCCTCCACTGTGTTTGGAGGACACTTGGGAACATGAGGGAGCTGCTCTCCCCCAGCAGCTGGCTTATGGAAGTAGGGTTTTGTCACTCTGTCCTTGAAAAATCAGCAGGATTATTCTCAGCTGCCCTTAGGGCATTTCCAAAACGTTTTGAAATTAGTAAGATGAGAAAAGCAAGGATTGTGCCATGGAGAGCCGTATTGGGAGTCACCCCAGTCATCTCTGAGTTGAAATCTTCTCCCTTTGCAAGATTATTCCAATCACCTTTCCCTCTCCCTCCGTTATATGGTCAGCAGTAGCATTTATTTAAAGGAGCATGGCTGAAAAGAATTATAGAAGGAAATTAGCTGGATGCTTGTTATGTTTCTCCAACAAATAGTTTAGGCAGCATTGCAGAAGGAACAGATAGCAGTTAAATACTGAGCTTTAGGTGAGGTGTAACTGTAAATGTCATTTGTGCATCTTCAAATGACAAAGGTGTGTTTGTGCTGTGGCAACTGGTATTTTGTGGTAGTCTGTGGCACGAGCAGAATGCAAAGCATGGCTGGAATTTGGATTTGTGGTAGGGTTTTGGGCATGCAGGAAGCCAGAAGTATGGTTTTTCTGTAGTCAGTAAGTGCTTTTGAGGAAATGTTGAGAACAGTGATGAACTGAAATTTTAGGATTTGCACTCTGTGGTTTTTCTGTCCGTTTGTTGCCCATATTAGTTTCTTCTGTGTGTTGACAGAGTTTATGCTGGTCCATGAGAGTAGTGCAAAACTTGCAATGTATGGTGCCTCGAAATCGGATTGCGTATTATTACCATAGTTTGTGTGTCTCAGCTCATTTCATGTAGTTGGATTTCAGAGCTTCAGTTTGCACACAGCATGTCTCCTTCATGTGGACTCATTGTTACTGGAATAATATGGGCTTTGTGTTCTCCGTCTGTACAGAATAAATGTTTTTTTTCTTCTTTTTGTCAGCAGAAACATGCAGATGCTGTGTTGGGTTGGGCAACATGAGAACTGGCCAGTGCTCCAGATTGCGCTAGTAATGCTTTTATGATTTTGTACAGCTCTGATCATTATTAGCATTGTAACATTTGTCTTCATTTTTTCCTGTAGTAAATCATCTGGTGAATCTTTTCACTTCAGCAAAGTCATGTTTGAACGTCAGTAGAATGTCAGTCCAAAATTACTATATAAGGAAGAGCATTGCTTTTGAAACTAGTTTTATGCATTTAAATCTGGAGAGCCTAATTGATGATTGTCTGAAATAACTGGCAACTTTTCTATTCAAAAGTCCTGTCAAAGTTTAACTATTTTCCTTGAAGAGCAATCTGCTATTTTAGAGAGACTGCTTATCAGATCCCATTACGCAAAGAGAACTATGGGACGTACTGGTCTCTTTTTTTTTATAGCATGGGAGAATCTTTGTTTATTTAAAAAGAAAAAAAGTACAAGTCGTTCACCACCAGAGCTGCTATTTCTTGATTTTGTACATCTGTTGGAACTGGCAAAAATGCTGCAATACGCATTTTTTCCTCTCCAGAGAAAGGGAGGAGGGGAAGGCTTGTAGTCATAGTCTTGGCTGTGTAACTGTGTTTACTTCCTATCTTTTTCTGTTTGATTTTTAAAAACAAACAAAACCACAAAAAAATCACCCCAAAACAAACAACAACAAACAACTTTTTGCCTTAAATGAGTGCTCTGCTTGCTGTTGGTTTTATTCATGAACTCTCCTGGTTTAGGGAGGATGGCACTTTACACTGCCCTAGTAGTATCTGTGTGAACATACCAATGTTAGTAATTACCCGATTATAATAATGCTTTGAAGGTTATTCTTGCACTTCTAAACATATAAATTAATTTATTGTCAGCCATGGGGTGTATCTATATTATATTTCAGACATCATCTACCAGTTGTGTGCATCTATGATATAACATTGTACCAAGATCCTAGAGGGAAGGATGTCTCCTTCTGTCAAAATTATGGTGCAGGTTTTTTTCAGTTTCACCTTTTTTTTTTTTTTTTTAGATAAGGGAATGTTTTAGCTCATTTAATGAGAAACAGCGGTTGCAAAATTATTAAATTTGTTTTGGGAACAGAAGCAGGTAAAGCATCCAAGATTCCTCTTAACTAGATTTTTAGACTCAAAATGTTCCCTTAGAGGGGAGGGAAGAGTATGTTATGTTCTTGAAATATACTTGATTTTAGACTCCGGGAGTAAACTGATAGGTTTTTGTAATATGTTCACAGGGGTAAGATTTTCCTTTATTAGGAAAAAAAAAAAAAAGAAGAAAGCAGTAATAATTCAGCAGTTGAAAATAGAATTATTTTTTTTTTATTCTAAAACAACTCTAGGGGCTCAAAATGTAAGACCTCTTTATCAAACTCAGGAGATGTACAGGTTTTTTGGTTGGGGTTTTTTCTTTTCTTTTAAATTTTTGTACTTAAGGTTGTATTCTGGTGCAATACTGCTGTGATGGCAGTCTGAGTAGTGTTGTCTTGGCCACCTGCTGGTGTGTGTATAACACCTACCTGTGGTGGTCTGAAGAGGGTCCAGCAGTGGATCTGCTGCACACACTGCTCTGATGAGATGGACAGGCTGAGGGCTATTTCTGTGTTTCCTCTTTGGAGAGGGATTCCTGTTTCCTCTGCTGGTCAGTCGTCCTCTGAAACTTCCCCAGTCTTGACCAAGCTCAGTGATCCCGTTCTGAGACACAGAGCACGTGTTTGGATTTGTGCCAGTCTCTAACCAGGGTGCAGACTGCCTGGCTCTGCTAAACAGAGGCATTCATCTCTGCATTCCTTTATTTCTACCTTTGGACTTAGTTTTAGTATCCAGTTTCTGATTTTATCCTTTGGTAAAGTCATAGAAACCCATTCACACCTTTCTGGGAGGTAAGTTGGGAAACAGTGTGGAAAGAAAGGATGCTGGCAGTAGTTGCATGCAGATGTGCAACACTGGTGTCACATAAGAAATGCCTTCTCATTCTGCTGTTACAGAAGCAGTTCACCAAGAGTTAGAAAAATTCCTCTTGTACAGTCAAGCTTCCAAGAAGTGGGAAGTTTGTATGTTTGGGAAGAAGTTGGTGGTTTTGATTGGAGATGACCTGCCACTGTGTGTAGTAGTCTCCTCTGTCAGAGGAAAATAGGAAAAGTTCTTTCTTCTTCTCTCTTCTTGGAGTCAGTGAGTTAAGCAGCAGGGAACAGAAGGAAATCCTTGCTGTCATCTTGTACATAGGGAATAATTGAAGCTTCATACGTGATGGGAATCTGGTTTTGGGACTTTTTTTTTTTTAACAGAAATAAATCTGATAAAAAATTCAAATGTTGTCACTTCAACTGTAGTCTTTGCTTGATTATATAGAAGTTGAAGGGCAAGGCAGTGTTAGCTGTCATTCACTGTGTAACTCTGCTCCCTGAAATATTCAGATGCCTTATGTTATAAATATGCATACTTCTCTGAGAACCCTCAGATTTTGAGAATATCTTGAGTTGTTTAGCCACAGTGATTTAATTTCTGCTGTCAGTCTAAATGGATTCAAAGCACAGAGAGAAGTCTTTCTTTTAATGAACTGTGGTGGATTTACACTTGACCTGATCATATGTGCAGCAAATGTAAGGTAGAGAAAACAGAAAAGTTTCCAATGCTGCAAGCCTGTTGCTAAGTTTTATAGAAGAACTTGCACATTGACTTAGTTGTCACCTTGGGTTTTGGTAATTTCTACACGTGCCTAGACACACACCCACAGACACCACTCCCCTTAAGGGAGCAGGGGAGTGCACATGCCATTCTCTGCACTGATTAAGTGTAACAAAGATAGTCCTTGACCAGAAGGAAATTTCAGGCTTGTTAAGATAAGAAGGATGTAAAGGCTTGAAAAAGCTGACAGAAAGAGTTATTGGATGAGATGGTGAGGAAAAGATGGTAGTAATAGGAATAACAGGTCATTAGAGTGCTGTGACCTTTCAGAACCAATAGCGATGATTGTGATTCTAATCCTCCTTCTTTTTCATCTTTCCTCCTACTGTAGGAAATTCCTCTAAAGAATTTGCTGGAAGCAGATACATATGAATTTTCTACGTGAAGACTCTCAAACTGGATTACTTAATAACATGCATGTATTATCTGCCTCTGATCCTTAAAAATGATTAGGATTGTATATGAAATTTAACCCCTTTCTGATGAGTGACCTAGACATGAGTTTACATCGGCAAATGGGCTCTGATCGGGACCTCCAGTCTTCTGCTTCCTCTGTGAGCTTGCCCTCAGTTAAAAAGGCACCAAAGAAAAGAAGAATTTCGCTGGGCTCACTTTTTCGGAGAAAAAAGGACACGAAACGCAAGTCTAGGGATCTAAATGGAGGTGTCGATGGAATTGCAAGTATTGAAAGTATTCATTCAGAAATGTGTACGGACAAGAACTCTATTTTCTCCACGTGTACCTCTTCTGATAACGGAACAACCTCTAGCAGCAAACCGAGCGGAGACTTCATGGAATGCCCCTTGTGCCTTTTGCGGCACTCCAAGGACAGGTTCCCGGAGATCATGACGTGTCACCATCGGTCTTGTGTGGATTGCTTGCGGCAGTACCTGCGGATAGAAATCTCTGAGAGCAGAGTGAACATCAGCTGCCCAGAGTGCTCAGAACGTTTTAATCCTCACGATATCCGTTTGATATTAAATGATGACATCTTGATGGAAAAATACGAAGAGTTCATGCTTCGGCGGTGGCTGGTTGCCGATCCTGACTGCAGGTGGTGCCCGGCTCCAGATTGTGGGTATGTATTTTTCCCATATTTGCAAAAAAGTGACAGTGTAAATACATCATTTTCCTAGCATTATGCTTTTTGAAAAGTTACTTGCTTTACTTAATGTGTTGTTCCATGTTGTACAAGTAGGTAGCAGGCAGAATTCTCTTAAAAAAAAACAGACAAGAAATCAAAACAAATGAAAATGAAAGCAACAACAGAAGCCACCCAACCACAACTACCTTCCAAAATAAAACCCTTTCTCAAGTAGGTTTTTCTTTTTTCCTGCACAGAGGGAATTTCAGCAATGTCAGAAACTGTTAGTGGTAGATGGTTGCCATTTGTTTATAGCAGGCAAAAGAAATTTAGATGTTACACTGCCAAGGCTGTGGTGTAAAGCTCAAGCTAAAGAGTATTGAAAATTCAGTGACTGTAATTTTAACTTAATTTGTTAAAGCACAGTGGGTATTTTGGCTTTTTAACTGTGGAAAATGATTTAAATTATTTTCTTTGAATTAAAAGTTAGCCTCTCCTGCTTCAGATATCTTCCATCTTGTGGCTGGTTGATCAGCAGGCTTCTGGTGTAAGATAATCAGCTTGTTCCTGCTTATTATCTGGGAAACGTAATGTTTTAACTTTGCTTTAATACTTTAAACAGTTCTGAAACCATGCTGAATTCTGAGTATTCTGAATACCACTGAGCAGCTCGTTGTGCTTTTCTGCTGCTGGTGTCTCACAATGCCATTCTTCAGCAAGCTGCTTTTTTAGAAATTATTTGTTTGTGTTATCACATTGCTTAAAGATAATAGCCATGACTGCAATCCAGATGTGCACTGCTCACTAAAACCCCAGAGGGTGACAGCTGTTTCAAAGCCTCACAGATGAGCAATAAGTAGAATGAAGAAAAGGAAGAATGTTGGAAGAGAGACTGACTGTTAGGTAGATTAAATACTCCAGTATTAATAATCAGATGCTTAATGTTTAGGACTTATTTTAAGTACAATTTTGCATTCCTACTTTAAATGAAGCAGAATTTGCTAATATGAGTCAAAAGCAAGGACTGGAAAGGTGGTAGATTCATGTCAGGTCCAAAGTGGATGCCATTGCTGTGGCAGAGTTTGAGGAGAGAAGGAAAAATAACTTTAGGGGTGTTTTGGTTGCATAAGCTTGTAACAAAACCGTATGGACAAAGCCAGTGCAGAGCTTGCTCTTGATACTTTGATACTGCAAAAGAAAGCAACCACTAGAAGGTACTATATGATAGGCACAGAAGTATGCTTTGCTCAAGCTTCCCTGAGTTTTTGTGTTAGAAACTGTTGTTATTCAAGCTGAGAAGCATTTGAGAACGGTTAAGCAATTTTCTATTAAACCATGTTTCAGTGGTTCAGATACTGTTTTTAGTGCTTATTTACATAGACTAAGGCGGGTTTGTTTAACTGTTTTGGTTTTTATGTTTCAATTTTCTTATCTGTTTAAAAAAAAGCTTTAAGTATCTTTCAATGGTCAGAAACTGTGATGATAATTGCAATGGATAACACCATTATAAAAATAAAAAGTAGGTCTTCATAGCAAAGTTAAAGTTCCATGCAACTGTGTGAGACCACAGCAATGTATTAGTGTACAGCAAATATTTAAACCATTGCTCCAGAACTGCTTGTTGTGTGCTCCTTACTCTGAGAGTGGAGTCCTGTGGAAAACACAGTATATTGCCAGGCAGATAAAGTCTGCCAATGTCAGTGTGAAGGAACAAACTACTACTGGTATGGGCAACCTTATGTTGTACTTTTGATAACATGACTTGGTCTAATATACTTCAAGTGACGGGGATATGTGTCACAGTGATAGATGAATTCTGCTTTTAATGCACAATAAAGCCTCCTCACTGAATTCTCATTACTAGTTTAAAGTGTAATGAAGTTGGCTACTTGGGTCCTTCTCAAGAGGATAACTGTTTCTGATTGTCATCCCAAAGAAGCAAGAACTCCTGCAATCATGTTTTGTCTTTCTCATCTTTCTCCTGATTGTTTTGAAACCTTCAGAACATTTAGATGTGTTGGGCAGTGCTGGTTGAGCATTCAGCATAAGTTAATCTAAGAAGTTTAGGATAAAGAGCACGTTGCTTGGGGAGAAAAGCAAGACCATCAATAGCACCTCCAGCAAGAGTAATACCTGTGTATGAATTCCCCAGATAAAAATTTAAATTTCACTTTCAGGTACCCACCACAGCACTACCTGACAAGTCTGTATGTAACTGAGGGAAAGCACACAGAGGGAGGGAGGTAGGAGAAGTGGGAGTGGAATAGAAAGTATTAATAGGGATTTAATGTTGTGTTGGAGCTTGGAAGGAAGATGAAGGTGTAAGGAAGGAAGATGAAGGTGTAAGGGTTAGGGAAGCAGACATTACTCAGACCTCCACAGAAGAGCCTATGCTAACAAATGCTGTTCAGACATGATGCATGACATACAGTACACACAAACTTCAGATCAGCAGACATTTGCTTTAATAATTATGTGGTGCAACAGTAGTTGCAGTTTCTAATTGCTTTGGCAAATAATCAAGTTGTACAATATGCAGTTTTTTTCTGTTTCTGAAGAGTTTTTGAAATGTAGTACTGGCAGAATGCTTTAGGGTTGTGGTCTTTTAGCATGGATCAAATATTTCATGAACGATCTGTCTGGAATGCATTTACTAAACTTGCAGTTAATCCCAAAGTAGGAGAGATGCAATAACTTCAGAGGGTAGCATCATTTCCTGAAGTTGACTTTAAGATGAGCAACAAGTACTGTAATAAATAGGAAATTGAAGTGGAGCATTTTGGTAGGAAAAATTTACTGCACAAATAGGTAAAAAATGGATGGTGCACAACAGTACTTCAGCTCTTCTCAGCATTGATCAAACATCTCATGTAATATTGTTTCAGGGTTTAGTTATCGCACTGAGTCAAAAATCTGGACCAGATAAAGAGCAAATAATTATAAAAACTTTGATCCCTGCAATGAAAAAATGGAGGGAAAGTAGATTAGTCTGTTAAAACATTGGGGATTTTTTACATCATTGGTCTCCTGTGTTCTAAGGAAACAACAATTAATAGTTAAGAAGTAAATAGTTCTTTTTCTACTCTCTTTCACTCAATTTGGGTAAAAACAAGTCCTGGAGATGGCAAACCTTGAACCAAACAGTTCTTGGAACAAAGTTACGTGCAGTACTAAGTGTATTTCTATTACTTCTGTCCCAGTGGAGAACTTCCTATCTTCCCAAGAGGAGAAGTGCAGCTCAGTTTGGAGGAGAAGCTGTGCAGTAGCTCTGCCCTGGACAGGCTGTCCTGGGAGCTGCGGGGTCCCCAGCACTGCAGCAGCCCAGGGCCAGAAAGGTCCCTGCCTCTGGCACCACAGACTTTCTGACCCCGGGCTGCTTCATCCTCAGCTTTTGTTGCAAGCTCAAATGCATCCTTATCATTGTTGTTACCTGAAAGCTGAAAGTCTGGAGCAGCTGTAACCTACCTGCAGTGGCTTGGTAGGAGACACTGTCACATAGGTGATCCTTCCCTGGGGAAGGAGCACTGATAAGAAACCTGAGGAGCCTTCTCCTAGACCAATATTTTTGTATTCTGTTTTCATACCAGTTCTCCCGTGTCACTTTAACAAGCATTACTGAATCAGTATTCCAAGTGTGTTCTGTCTTTTCTTCTGTTTGAATTATTTAATGGTTTTGCTCTGAGATTGTATTGCTGACATCATTAGAAGAGAGCAATGATTCCTAAACTTTCATATCTTTATCAAGCAAAAAGCAGATCAGGCAAAAGGGTACAAATTCGTCATCTGTCTTTTCACTGAGCAGCCTTCAATTAATTTCTCACTGCTGCTGGTTTTTGTTTTACTGGGTATTACTTTGAGTTTGATTGGTTGTCCCTTCTCTGAGCCTCACAAGAACTTTTGCCTGTCACATCTTTAAAAAAAATGCAGATGTTAAAAGTAAACCTGTGATCTGGTACAGTTTGAACTGAGATTTGCTCTGGCCTAAAAAGTTCCTTTCTAAAGGTGTGCCAATACATCAGTCCCAATTGGGGGGTGCTTCAGAGATGTGCCCATGCTTTATTAGCTATAGGATGGAGGCAGAATATAAATTGATACTTCATTCTGTTGCTTACACTTGAGATTTGTTTGATAAAACTTTAGCAAGCCGTGAATGTATCCCTGTATGTTGAAGAAGCATTTGGATCAGAGTCTCTTCAGTCATTTCTTCAGTTTGCAGAAAGTGGGGAAAATGAAGCTGATTAAATTGGCAGCAATATAGAACAGTCTAACAACTATTGAAATAAATTTCTGCTTGGAAAGCAAGAAGTGTTTGAAAACAGACAAGCCTGTATGTCATTTGTAACTGCAACATCTGTAAGTTAAAGGTTGAAAGCTCCTATTTGTTTACAAAATTTCTTGAGGAGAGCCTCAAACATGCTGTTTTAAAACAATAACACGAGATAGGATGTGCATTAACTTTTCAGAGTTTTGGATCTAGCTACTCTAAAGCAAAAATGACTAAATTTTAAGATAGGCGTGTGAGTGGGAATAATTTTTTAAGTATCATTACCAATAAAGAATACTTTGAGTTAATTTATGCAAATGGTATAAAATGGACAGGGTAAAAAGAAACAATTCAGTCTTTTAAAATAAAATTACCTTCATTTGAACAGACAGAAACTGAAGTATTGTTGCATTTATAAATCTGTTGAAGTCTATTCAGGGACTTTATTCACATGAATAAAACTGTACATCTGTTTTAAATGTTCATACCAATGGATTTAGTATTATATATTTAAAAGAAAGCTATTGCATAAAATAATTGAAAAAAATTGCAGTGGGTGGGAATTAAGGCACATATATAAATATGTTTGTATTTAGTATTAATGTGAACAATACACATTGTCTGTGTTTTTATCGTGTGAACTTTGAAATGCAGATGTAATGAAGGAATTGATTTGCTGCTACAACTCATTGTATAGAACTGTTCAAGAAGTGTCTGATTACAAAGCAGTATAACCCAGTTTTGTAAGTCTCCACACATTCTTGGAGGTTTTTATCTGTAGTATTGTCATAGTCAAGGTGGCAGTGAGGCCCTGAACTCTTAAAAATTTTTGCATTTACAGTTTGAAATGCATTTTAAAAATGCCTTAATTATTGAGAAACCAAAATCCAATTTATAAATTCCTTGTTTGTTGTTTTGACGTTTTGAAGAGTTAACAAACATCTATTTGAAGTAAATAGTGGTATTCATGATAAAAGGCAACTAGTAAAATCCTAAAATGTCTTGCAGTACCAAGACAGATGTTACATGAATAGGTTTAGATCACTTGGCAGGGCTCCTCCCTCGTTGTAGACAGGGTCAAGCTTAGATGTGCCCTGAGTGACCGGGACACTTTTGAAACTGTAACCTCTCCTGATTGCTTAAACACCTTTTTTGGGTTTATTATCGTGCTCGTCTAAACTGTGGTTTCTTTGTGACTGTTCACCTTACAGATTGCATTCAGCTTTAGATACAGTGTATTTGAGTACTGCATGAAGTTCAGGTGAGTGAGATCAGAGTGTTGGAGCGATTGTGTTCATATTTCTGTACAACGTTAACCCAACGCAGTGGCAGTAGAGCTTGGAAAGGTGTTCAGGAGCTGCTGTTGACCACCTGATGTCGGCTGCTGATGTCCAGTGCCTTCGTACCGGCTTTGGCAGCTCTGCCAGCCGCCTTGTCAGCCTTGGTCTGTCCTTAGAGCTGCTTTTGTTAACGCCTCTCTGTTGCCCTCCCGCCCGCTCCAGATACGCCGTGATCGCGTTTGGCTGTGCCAGCTGTCCCAAGCTGACGTGCGGGCGCGAGGGCTGCGGCACCGAGTTCTGCTACCACTGCAAGCAAATCTGGCACCCCAACCAGACGTGCGACGCCGCGCGCCAGGAGAGAGCGCACAGCCTGCGCCTCAGGACCCTTCGCTCCTCGTCCATCAGCTACAGCCAGGAGTCGGGAGCAGCAGGTCTGTGTGCTTGGGCTGCTGTGTCGGGAACACTTCCTGTTTGTGCATTGGCACAATCAGCCCTAGATAGGGAAAGAGTGGAATAGCGGCATGGTAGATAGATAGATAAATAACTAGACACTTGTCTTTCAGAAATATACAATAACAATGCTAAATTTGAATTAAAATTTGAAGTGTTGTAATTTGAAGTACTGTGTGACCAGAACATATGACTTAAGTCTTAGAAGCTTGCCATCATTTTGAACTACTGCTTCGTAGTTGAAAAATGTGAAATCAAATGAACTTGCTGTGAGGCATCCCATGTGTTTAGCGTGTTGACTTCTGTAGTTGTATCACTTACACACTGGGCACACTTGTTTTCTCCATTGTAGGTGAAATTTCCCAGCTGTTAAAATTAAATTAAAACCCACTGATTTTCTGTTTTCAAAAAGACTTCTACTCTGATGCCAGCTCTGATGTTTGACGTCTTTGTTAGTACTAACTGCTGGTTTTCTAGGAAATGCTCATTTGTTTTGTCTACCAAAAAGCAAACAATTCCATCTCTTAAGGCTGAGCTTGCTTGTAATTCCCAAAAAAAGGAGGCTAAGCTATTCGGAGCAGTATTTTGTGCATCAAGAGTGCAGTTTGCCGTTGATAAGAACGGGCTCTGAATTACAACAAACTCTGATTTATTTGGCAGCTTTGTGTCTGCCTGGACAAGCAAGGTAGATATTTGGGGTAAAGGGTCTCTTGCACCTTGGAGTTAGAGCTGTTTTTCTTCAATCCAGCCCAAGACTTGGGAGTTTCTAATTTGTAGTTTGCACTGGCTTATTTTAACAACACATCCCATCTTTCACTAAAAATCGACATCTTGCTCTAGCTTTCAAATAAATTGTAAAATAAGCTGAATAAATCAGCACACCACCTTCTTTCCTTACCCTTTCAGTTCCTCCCAGCCTGAACAGCAGTAGCTCTGCCTTTCTACTGCTGAAGAACTTGCTCAGTTCACGTAGTGCCCTGTAGGTTGTGCGTGTGTTCCATGTGGGAGTAGTTAGTAAATCCTTTCAGCTGCTCACTCCTTGGGCACTGCAGTTGGTAGAGGTACTTCTTTCTGCTGGTTCTGTACCTCTTGAGGTATTCTTTATATGAAGTATGAGCTCTCCTTTCTCTTTGTCCTACCTACTAGCACAGAGGCAGTAAACTTGGAGTTCTGCACTAGGAGCTGCAAGGTATTTCTGCTGCTGTGAATAAATAACTTGCCCAAAGTGCAGGTGCTAACCAGGAATGAAGATCACAAGTGTGGTGTGTCAGTATACAAGTGTTTCACTGTTGCTTAATGACCCCTTTTTTTGACAGAGCTAGTCACTTAACCTCATTTTTCCACATTTGACTTGGGAACAAGGAGAGCCTCCAGAGTTTTCTTCTGCTACAGTATATTTTTCTAGGGAGTAAGTAAATATAAAGTAGGACTGTGCAAAGAACTCAAGAGGAGGTTGGTGATACCAAAGAAGTACATTAATGTGAGTGGGGAGATGGATTTAAGATAAGTTAGAGTGGAGACTGAATATTCAAGTATAAGATTCATAACAGCATGAAATGTAAAAGAGGATTATGTTTAAAGAGACCATGTTATCAGTCCTGTGTTAACATACATATTTAATACCAGACTCTAATATATATTTCATTAAGCTTAGAAAATTCTTGAACAGACAGTATGCATTAACTATTCAGTTACTTGAATGTGGTCTAATACGCCTTGTTTTCATTAGTTTCACTCAGTCCAAGGTTTGTAAAAACAAATTAGATACCAAGTCATTGCCAAATGAAAATTTGTAAAGCGGCCTTATAAAAACTTCTTCAGTTTTTCAGGTAATGGTTCAATCAGTCTTCCCAAATGTATGTCTGTATTTTGATTATATTTGCTTGTCTAAGGAACTGATACGATTTTAATATTCATTTTTAAACAGCTGATGACATAAAGCCATGCCCACGCTGTGCTGCTTATATAATAAAAATGAATGATGGAAGCTGCAATCATATGACTTGTGCTGTCTGTGGCTGTGAATTCTGTTGGCTATGTATGAAAGAGATCTCAGATTTACATTATTTAAGGTACATTTAAGAAAAAAAATCAATGTGGTTGGTAATTTGTTTTCTAAAGTATTTAGAAGGAGATTCACAAGTGCTATAAGTCTGGCTTTCTTTGTCTCAGAGTAGAGAATCACAGTTGAAATATCTGTATCAGAGAATTAAGTTAGTTTTCAATATATGTATTTAACTTAATGCTTTATTGTTTTTGATTTTAAAATATTTTCTAAGTTTTATGCATGCAACATGTTGTTACTAAAAGTCAAGTATTTTAGATGAACCCACCCTCTTTTTACTGATGTCTTAACAGTGCTGTATTGTCTTTGTAGTAGGCAATACAAAAGCTCTGATTGTATAAGTTACTGTGAACCATAGATTGGTGTGTGGCAATATGCAATATGCTTTTCTTTACATTACAAAATATGCTGTCAAGGCAAAAAAATAATCTGAAGAAGTAACTGATGATTTGGTATCCATAACACCTGTAACTTGAACCTAAGGACAATAATTTTGTAACTAGGGAAATATTCAGTAGTGTATAGCTACATTGATTTATTTACAGTTTCTTTACAGTTTTCTTATTTCTTTCTATTAGCCCATCAGGTTGCACATTTTGGGGAAAGAAACCATGGAGCCGTAAGAAGAAAATCCTGTGGCAACTGGGGACACTTGTTGGAGCTCCTGTAGGAATTGCCTTGATAGCTGGCATTGCTATTCCTGCCATGATTATTGGGATTCCTGTGTATGTGGGACGGAAGGTAAAAAGTGCCTCAGTTCCCAACGTGCTTTAGGTTTTACCTTCTGCATTGTGTGGTTTGGGCAATACTGTGTTCAGTTGGGTAGCTGAACCAGCCTCTGAAAAACAAAACAAAAAACCAAACAAATCTCCAAAAATCCAAACCAACCAACAATTGGTTGTTTTGTTTAACAATATTTGTGTCGGTTATACAGGAAGGAAAGAGTGTTTTTAAGAATCTAGTTTCTCTTAAAGCATGCAGAGCAAAACACTGAACCATTTCCAATTTCTGCATCTTGCCATGAAAGCTCCTGCTTGCTTTTTCAAAATTGCTCTGTTTTTAATCTCTGGTTCCCCTTGTGTCCCTTAGAATTAAACAGTATTTAGAGGACAAGAAAGACAAAAAGGAATTTTTTTTTTCTTGAAAGCAGAGTTACCAGAATATTAGTATAAAATTATGCTAGTTCTGATTTGTGCATGCAAATCTGCCATATCAATATTTAAGCATTGATACTCAACAGCTTGTTAATTGCCTTGGGCCAGTGCACCATGTGGAGCAGTGTTCAGTGCTAGCTACCCTGTCTTCATTATACTTCTTCTGGGAAGGAGATGGAAATGATCCTGTTAATCAGAGAGCAGTTGATATATTTCCTCTTAAAAAATGTAATAGCTTTTACTATAAAGTAAAAAACAAACTCCTATCTGTAGTTTAGGATTAAGTAATGAGTTATCCAGATCTTTTGGAAATGGGCTTTTTGAAACGATGTCTTGGGAGATTTCGTTTTTTGTTTTTATCAGCCTGGATTCTCACAGTGACTGGCACAGACTCATAATTCTGTGTTTATTGGGGAGGGAAGGGGTAGTGTGTCTGCTAGATAAAAAAGTTCAGGAGTGCAGCTTTTCCATTGTATTGATTTCATCTTTTTCTTTCAAGCAAGTACCCTACATTTTGCTACAGTTGACACAGCTGTTTTGACCCTTTTATTCTGTTATGGCTTAGTCCCATACACTCATTGGAATCTTCTAAGTGAGAAGACAAAGAGGGCAGCAGTTACCTGTTTCAAATTACATTTGCATGATTAGCTTTTCTCATTAAATTTTGGGGTAGGACCCCATCATTGAGCACCTTTCATGCATTAATGTTAGAGTCTCAGCATTAGTCTGTGAGGGCAGCCTCGTGAGAATTTGTTGTACCCCAGTTCTTAATGGTCTTTTCTCTGTCACTTCTGTCACATGTTTGCACTTCAAAACATCTGGCAGTGGAGATCCCACAGGCCCTCCAAGCTTAATTTTCATAGTAAAATTTATTTTTTTTTACATTGGTGTAGGAAAGGAATTTACATTAAGTTGTTACTGCCCTGTTCTTCAGCTGATGTAAAGAATCCTTTTGTTTTGCAATATGCCATTACCTATTTAATGATATTTTAAGTCCACTTTAATTCTTACAAACCCAGCACTTCCAGCTTTTCTTGACAAACTGGTCAAGAAAACACACTGGTTTAGGCTTCTGATTCTCCTCTTCTGGATTTCTTGTAGTTGATGCCACCTTTGTTTTTGTCAAGGTTGAGTACAGCAGTGAAGCTGAGTGATCCTGTGCCAGTCACTACCAGTTACCTCTTTCTCAACAACATGCTATTTTCATTTTGTGTACTCTAAAACACATACCCTTTCCCACCATGCTGTAATTTAGGCAATTGGCCTCTTCCTGAGGGTAGTCTTGAACTCATTACCATCCAGCTGCATCTTAGTCATTTCAGGCCATTTTTTCAACTTCTCATGACTGGAGTGAATTCTGGCATTCTTGCAACCTTGCCAGATTGTACTGGCCTGAATTTCAACACACACATTCTTCTCCTTCCATCTTGGATCCAAGGCATAGCTCTTGGAAAAAGTGTGGAATGAGGAGTCTCAGTTTGAGTAGTAAAAAAACCTAATGACTATTCAGATGTTTTCTGTAGTTTCACATGAAACTTAGTAGATTTTTCTCATGCATTTTTTCATTCTGAACCATTATAACCTGTTTGAGCATCACACAAGAATGTAAGGATTTTGTTAGTGTGTGACATTTGTTTCTCCCCATTCTCAAGGCTAAGTTATCTTGTCACAGGAGCAAATTAAATTGACGTGATTTCTACTTGTAAAAAATCAGTGTGACCTCTTTATTTTCTGTCTTTGCTTGATGTCTGCAAGTTCCCAGTTTACAGGAAATGAAAGTTCAGTTCAGTGGTCTTTTATTTCCTCAGCTTCTTGTTTTGTAACTTTTTTATGATTATCAGGGCCATTTAACTTCTTTCAGTTTTCCTGGAATTTTTTTTCAGACATCTACAAATAATAATTTTCAGAAATTACTGTTAGTGACTCTGAAATTGGGCATGCTGAGATATTTTTCAGATCAGCTCATGTAAGTATGCTCCAACCTGCTGTATTTGTACAGATCTTAATTCTGTGCCACCAGTCTTCTGGCTCACAGTTCGTCTGCAGTGACAACTGAACGGAGAAGAAATAGGAAAAGCTCTCCAGTTTCATCTGCTGGCTGTCTTTCATTTTTCTTAAGCCACAAATTGATCCAATTTGGTCTTTCTCTTACTAGCACTGTACTCATAGAATCATTTCTCCTTGACTTTGATATCCCTTGCTTTTTGTCTCCTCTGTTTTAACCTTTCTGATTTTGGTCTGACACTCTCATGCTGTTCTTCTATACCCATTCATAGCAATGTGACCTACTTTCTATTTTCTTGATGCTGCTGCTTTGGTAAAGGAAGCTTCATCGTTCTTTTTCAACATTCTCTCTGTCCTCTGCATTGGAAGAGTTTGTGCTTTGATAGCATTTCCTTGAGGAAGTGCTAGTGCTCTGGTTTTAGAGATACAAGTCTTGTAACCAAACAGTTTTCTGTGTTTAGTGAAATCCCTCTTCTGGCCTAGTATTTTGGTTGGGTTATTCTTGATTATTTAGTCAATATTCAGAAGTTTCTTATTTCATAGTACTTTCTAGCAGTGTAACCTTCTATCTTGATGTTTTCAATCAGTTTCTTCTCTACAGCCTCTTCCTTCCATTCCTTCTTGGTTTATGTTTAAGAAATCCTGTAGCCTTTATGGATATCTGTTTGTTGTATTATGCCTTTTGTTTTGAGACTGAGAATTGTCCATAACAGTAAAATTCAGTGCCTGAGGTGATCCTGCTAATTGCTCAGAGCCTCATGAAACCTCATCTTTCTGGGTTTGTGATTTTTACACACTCATACTGGGAGAGTGTTCCTGTTCAATTTTTCCTTTTTAATCCATAGGCATGTTCAGTATTCAAGTGCTCCCTCACTCTGTGTTTGTGTCTCTGTATAATGTACCTCAGAGCAAGTAAATGCATTCTCTTTGCACAAAGCACAGTGCCTTTTCTGCCCTTTCCTTGCTTGTCTTGCCTGAACAAATACAAAGGCTCTGTTTATTCCAAAATGAGAACAACCCTACCACATCTCTAACTGAAATTATATTTTGGAAAGCACAGCATTCAATAACATAATTTAGAGAGCATGACAGCCAGCTCATTTTTTGTCATTATCTTCTTGGGTACTCATCTTTTGTGTTCTTCCTTAGATGGAGTGAGGATTAACTTGGTTTTATGACAGCCAGTAAGATACCTTTTGTTCCTTTGTAATTCCATCTTAGCCAAGAATGATGACAGATGTAGTGCATATCTCTGAGAGAGTTCCTAGAGAGAGTAAATGAAACACACAAATGTGGGAAATCTCTGTAGAACAGGGATCTTTTAAAGGCCTTTCAGGTTCACGTGGGGTTTGTGGCAGATAATTTTAAGGCAGTCACATTTCAGAGTTACTGTAGACTTGAACCATCAGTAGGAGGTTTGGGTAGCAGATTCCTCAGTAAATAGCACAGTTAAGAGTCAGGTTTGCAGAAACATTTCCTGTTTCAACAGCTTGTCATGAGGGGGTGCCGGAGCAATGGAGCTCTTGCTTTCCCCTCTTTCCAGGCTATGTTTAGTGAAGGCTGTCTCATGGCTCTGTTATGTCAACCTGTTCCACAGATCTAGTAAACTGTGAAAGTTTAACCTCTTATCATGTTCAGGGAAAAGATGACTGGGAATAAGAAGTGTCAATTTGATCATAGGTGGCAATTTTTTTATCCTGAATTTTTTTCTACTTTTCCCAGCCATGTAGGCTGAAGAAATGATTAAACAAATAAAGCTCTTCAGTGATTTAGCTCCTCAAGGCTGAGGCTGAGAATAAATGCTGAATGGTTGAATGGGAGGACTTCCTACTTGAAAGAGGTTGCCTTAAATTAGGACATGTATAAATTTTAATCTCTTTGAGATAAGAAATAAATCATGACACAGAATGTGGTCTTTCTGGAAGAGAACAGGGTACAAACTATGTCAGTTCTTCCATTCTTGCAGCAATGTATTATTGATGTGGATAATACTCTAAAACTCCTTTCTTTTCTTCTTTCAAGATTCACAATCGATACGAAGGCAAAGACATTTCAAAGCACAAGCGAAACTTGGCCATAGCAGGTGGTGTAACCTTATCTGTAATTGTTTCTCCAGTTGTAGCTGCAGTAACTGTAGGTAAGCAAATATTACTGGCTTGTGTCTTGGTAGCACCTTGCAACCAGAACTGCATGAACACTCATGAATAACACGGCTGAGATAAGTGCTGTAGTTTCCTTTTATAGGTGAAGGAACCAAGACAGGGAGGAGTCTGAGGTTACACATTTATTGGGGAGGAATCCAGAATACAGTACTTGATTTTAATGCAGCATTTCCTGAAGAATTAAAACTAATTTTTATCTTGAAAATGGAAGTTTCCACATTGTTGTATCTGACTTTTAAGATTGAAGTATTTAAAGGTTTTTTAAATGACCAAGAGAGAAGCTGTTACCACAGAGTCTATTCACATTTTAATAACTTCATATCCAACTTTTCTCAACAGAGAGTAAGAACAGTCTCCTACACTTAATGTTACAGTAGTTAACCATTTGTTCTGCTCTGGGAGTCAGTTCAAATTTTACCACACGCTTTCTCATGGTGATTGCTGAGGATAGTGTTTAAGGAAAATCTTGCTGTTCCTTACAAAATAGTTGTCTCATCTTCTCAGGTAATTTCAAGATCACTGTAAACCCAGATTTTTTTTGAAAGAAGTGGACTTGCCTGGCAGTGCCTTGCTTCTCCTTTGTTGCAGCACAGGCATCTTCACAGTTGCACAGTAAGCTGCTGCAGATAACTGATTCAAGCTAAGACCCACCATTTAATTTTAAGCTGAACCAGCCCCCTGAACACACAGTTTTGTCTGCAGCATTCCCCCCTTGTGCCAGAAGCAGTGCTTAGAGAGGGATGAGTAACCTCAGGAAAACAGGGCCACTTTTAGCAAGTGGTGGTTCAGATTGGCCAGGAAGCTGTGGCTTTAAACCACTTGTTATCAGTGGTGGACCACCGTGCAAATGAGGATATGCCAGTCCTAAAACTGGTGTCAGGCTGCACTGCATTGTTCTCATGTGGCTGCAGTGTCAGATCCCTGCTAAACAGGTGGTGGGACACAGTCTCATAGTTGTATTTATAGGTCTGCTTTGCTTCATTTCTCTCAAGCTGTTTTTCATTCCTGAACAGAGATGGAACATGGCTTTTCAGGGAAAGCAGTTAACGTTTAATTTTGTGGAGTTTTGCTCTTGCCCCACTGCCATTAACACGTGGCTGCCAGTGTCAGGGCATTATATAGCTTCCAAAATAATGACCAGAGGAATATGGAGTTCCTCCTTGAACGTGAGAAATTTCTAGTGAAGGGGAACCCTTCTTTTAGATTCAACTGAGGAGTTTTTCTATTAGGTCTGCTTCTGTCCTGGCTTTTTCAGAGTGTGCCAACTTGACATTTTTCAGTCTGCTGGTTTTTGTACCTTCTGTATACTTCCATCAGCAAAGCCATATTGTCATTTAATTCATATGCCAAAGGACGACCTTTCACAGTCCACTTGAAGTGGCAGGATGGATGTGTTTGTGTCTGTGTGTGCTTTAGCCTACAGTTCCTTTAACTGGTTTCCCTTAATTTCTGCCACCCTGCTCCACAGAGTTGTTTACTTTTGAGGAAAATTTATATTGAAAAATCTCAGATTAATAATAATGTTAAGTCCTATTAAATTGATAGCAAATCCCTGTGTGCCTTCAGTGGATGTAAATTGAAGCCTCTTATTAAATTAGTAGTGGTACTAACATTTTTAGTTGAATAACATTTGAAATAGATCTCTGCTATTTCTGCCTCTCAGGTGGAACATTATTACAGTCCCCAGTGGAGCTTTTGTGAATCTTTAAAGGACTGTGATTTTGTTTGTAAAATATATTTATGGACATACTGAAAGTATTAATTCATCAATCATTAAGCTTCTCTTCCATTGCTGACAGAGGACATTCTGCCTGCTGAAAGTACTTTTCTGTCATTCCACCTTAGTGATTTACCAATATTTCTTAATTTTGCTCCCTGCTGATCTCTTTCAAGTGTAATATTAATCAAATATTAAGTAATCATGGAAAATGAAATTGCCTTTATGAAAGGCTCTAAAATTAAGTCACATTTAATGAAAGACTGTACTTTCCTCTGTAGGCATTGGTGTTCCTATTATGCTGGCTTACGTGTATGGAGTTGTTCCAATTTCGCTTTGCCGAAGTGGAGGCTGTGGTGTGTCAGCTGGCAATGGAAAAGGTGTCAGGATAGAATTTGATGATGAAAATGATATAAATGTTGGTGGAACAAATGCAGCTGTAGGTAAGAAAATTCAGTGTTCCATTTTCTATAAATATGGTCTTTGTGACTTGTATTTGCTTTCTTAGATAGCAGAGGAGTTATTTGCGTTTGGGGCTGCTTCTGCTCATTGCTGAAATAGCACCTCTCACATGATAATAGCTTCTCTGTGTCATTTTGTCCTGGCATGTAATACAAGTAGTCAAGCTTTTCTTGCCCATTTTAATCAAAGCCAGACTCAAGTCTTTTGCATAGGTACAAGTTTCAAGAGAGCATTAATGTTGCTCTTCAGAATCCCAGTGTCTAGAAGTTGGCTAGCTTTTTAATTTATAATAGGGCAAACTAAAGGCTGGTCTGACGCTTTAATTTTTGAATTACATGGCGCTATCCTTTGTGATGGGATCTGTCTATATTCCTTCACTCCACGTTACCTGTCCTATCCGTGGTTGATTTTTTGGTATCTTAAATTTGTGATGTTAGGCATAGCCATTATAGCAGCTTCAAGAAAGGTGTTTGTTTTATTTATTTCTGGTTGTTTGTGGGCTTTGGTTTTTTTAAAATAAAGTTGTCTTTTTGTAACAGTATGTTTAGTAAGTCCTTCTCAGCATAATTTCAGAAAGAGTTGTCGAAACAACTAAGTGCTGCTTCCCCCAGTGACGAGCCTTCCCTGTTTGTGCGCAGACGCGACGTCGGTGGCGGAGGCGCGGCACAACCCCAGCATCGGCGAGGGCAGCGTGGGCGGCCTGACCGGCAGCCTGAGCGCCAGCGGCAGCCACATGGACAGGATCGGCGCCATCCGCGACAACCTGAGCGAGACGGCCAGCACCATGGCCCTGGCTGGGGCCAGCATCACCGGCAGCCTCTCGGGGAGCGCCATGGTCAGCTGCTTCAACAGGTCAGGCGCGTGGCCCGGCCCGGCGCTGCCCTGCTCCGCACCGGGCCGGAGGAACGGCTCTTGGTAGCTTGCCCGCTTTGTGGTTTTTTAAATTGGTTCTGTTAAAAGGAGCTGTCTCTGGGACATACACAGTTAGTCCCTGACAAACTTACTGATTTTCAAGAGATCCTGCCTGACCACAGTCTTCAAGACTTTGATTTTGTGTAGGGTGAGTGGGGCCTGAGACCTTGTTCTCCTGCTTCCCAGGAGAGCTGCCTGTAGCCAGGAGTCACAGGGAGGCAGCTCGTGTCTGATGCAGTTGTGTTCTCTGGGGCAGCTCACCCAGAAGTCAGAACTGCTGACTCGTTCAGTCCTCTGCAGGTACAGGGTGGAGTGAGCATTCCAAATGCACTTTAGGCAGGAGGGGAGGCAGATGAGCACCTGGCCTTGCCAAGGTGGCGGCTCCTTGTCACACGCTCAGTGCCTTCTGTGAATTCAGACCTTTCTGTTAGTTGTCTCCCCTGCACCCTGAAGAGAAAGGGAGTGTCTAGAAAGGATTGTTGGCATTTAGGGTTCAGGATGGAATTTGCTTCCTAAATCAGGTGCCAACACTGCTCATTTTGAGAAATTTGGCAGTACAGGCTGAATAGAATAAAGAGTGCAGGATAGTATCAAGAGTTCCCCTATGCTGGGACAGGTGTTTCAAGCTGTGACTGCTGAGTGAGGTATGCATACTTCTTTGAAGAGCTGAGAGTGAAAAACACAACCAAAAACCCACTTCAGTTTCACAATCAGAACATAGATAAACAAGACACTTGGAAAAAAGCTTGTAACTTGATTTCTAGCTTATCTGCTGAGCCCAACTGAAGATTGCTCAGGTTTCTTTTATTTCTGTTGCAGTTGATAACAATACAATATAAAGCAGAGTACAGAACACAGTTCTCTGCCTCTTACTTGATTGGTAGTAGTTTGCAGCAGGAGAAACATGGGAACTACCATGTCTTGAATTTAAATTTATGTACTGTTCTGATTGTTTTTACCATTTTTAGAGTGTACTGCACTGCACTGTCTGCAGAAGAACTGTAGCTGAGCCTGGAAGTTGTCCTTGTGGATCTCAGCAGGGAAAGAATCCAGAACTTTTCAGTTAACGCCTTTAGGAAATTAATCTGGTTCTACTTTGAGGTGTTTCTGTTTCTTTGTTTTTAATCAAAAATAGTGATTGTTGACAGTGGGAACAGACAACATGTGTCAAGTAGGGTAAATAAGCACATCTGTACTGGAGGGACTCATGACCTGTATTTATTACTGATTTATTTACTTACTACCCATCTACAGGGTGCCACTTAATTTTCAACTAGTGTGCTTTAACTGTTGTGGCAGTACATGCAACTCTCTCTCTTTCTCTCAAAGACTGGAAGTACAAGCAGATGTGCAGAAAGAACGATACAGTCTCAGTGGAGAATCTGGCACAGTTAGCTTGGGAACAGTTAGTGACAATGCCAGTACCAAAGCAATGGCAGGATCCATTCTCAACTCCTACATCCCTTTGGACAGGTAAGCGAAATGTGGTGAAAACAGAATATTAATAAGCCTTGTTTATTAAAGGATATTCTAAGCATGCCTCAGCTGTTCTTTTATTATTACACTTTGAAACTGCAGATTTTGTTACAAATGGAATTACATATGACTGCTTACATTTTGCCAGGGTTTTTTCCTAAGAGGAGTGTCATTACTGTAGCTCAGTAAAGCGTTTTCAGACTGTGTGTTTTCCTTGGGGCTGTTTACTGGTTAAACATTTAGATACACCCCTCTCACTTTTGCTGTGTACGTTGGAAAGCAGCAAGCGTTCGTTCTGCCCTCCCATGACCGCTTCCACTCAGGGATTCTCTCTTGTTCTAGGGAAGGCACCAGCCTGGAAGTGCAGGTGGATATCGAGTCCAAGCCAGCCAAGTTCCGGCACCACAGCGGGAGCAGCAGCGTGGAGGACGGCAGCGCTGCCGGGCGCGGCTCCGCCGGCGCCTCCGGCCCGCCCGACGGCAAAGCCGGCGCCGCCAAGTGGGCCAAGGACAGCACGGCGGGGAAGAAGTGCAAAGGGAAGCTGAGAAAGAAGAGCAGCATGAAGATTAATGAGACGAGAGAGGACATGGATGCTCAGCTGTTGGAACAGCAAAGCACAAACTCCAGTGAATTTGACTCTCCCTCTCTCAGTGACAGTATTCCATCCGTAGCAGACTCGCACTCCAGCCATTTCTCTGAGTTCAGCTGCTCAGATATGGAAAGTATGAAAACTTCCTGTAGCCATGGTTCCAGCGACTATCACACTCGCTTCACCACAGTCAGTGTTCTCCCAGAGGTGGAACACGATCGCTTGGAAAACTCTCCACAGCCAAGTGGAATCCCTGTGCCTGTTCCAACAGCCCCAAGCACTGATGTTCCGCAGCTGAGTTACATTGTTGAGGAAAGCACTAATAACGCATCTTCCACAGATGCAGATTTAGCTGTTGGTGAAACACTGAAAGAAACTAACAACAACCATTCACACCATGCTGTGGAATTAAGCACTGCTATTCAGACTGAAATTTAAGTCTGTAAGTGCTGCACAAATACATTTGCCACTAAAGAACCCTGTCTGAAAGCTGGAGGAATCACGTGCGACTTCCGTAAGTTTCAGGTGACCGGCAGAAGCAAGGTTTTGATACAACTGTGTTTTCTATATACTTGTCTGATAAGGCAGAATACTTCATATGGATCTTTGACCTGTGTGAAGAGACATGAAGGCTTTAACCAAGTGCATTACAGCAGTACAAATACGTCCATGTTTTGTATTTTTGCCACAACTTTGCTTGAAAGCGTATACTTGGTGTATTTAGATAAAAATCGGTAAGTTCTTAATATGTTAAATGCTGAAATGAATAATATGTCCTGCACTGTTCACTTGGAAAATATGGGGTTTGGGATAAAGGTTGTTAGCTGAGAATTAGTGACTTCAAACCATTCTTGTGTGAACTCTTAAATTTAAGGGAAGCAAAGACCTGCAGAGACCGATACAAACATACTTCAACGGTGAATATTCAGAATGATAATTTTGTTTTGCAACTGGACACACTGTATTTAGAATGCATGTAGAATGAACTGCATATCTTCAGATGGGTGTAGCCTGTGTCAGAAGTGTTTGTATGTGTGTACACTTTGAGCAGGGTTATGGCTTTTACATAATTTCAGAACGTAAGGAATTGGTACTAAACAATGCTGGAATGGAGCCATCACCTGTGTAGAACAGTGGGGTTACCTATTTATTCATGCAACCAATCATGCAGCACATAAGGCTACTATATAGTGTATGAAAACTGTAAAATAACAATCCAGTGATTTATAAGCATTGTAGAAAAGCAGATGCAGTCACCTTTCATTAGGGGGGAAAATTGGTGCCCCAGTCCATTCTTGGTGCCTTTGGAAAAGACTGGGTTTGAAGTGCCTGGTCGTTTGAGGATTTTACTGTAATGTTTTCCAGAATGTCCTCTTTGGCCACCTTGGATCACAAAAGAAAATCCTAGTGAATAAAATGACTGTCGTGTATATAATAATGAGGTATTGGCCTACCAAAGACTCACTCAGGCTTTAGTGGACTTGACATCTCTTTGCAGGACATGCCTGTCTTCAGTCCCAGAATCTAAGTGCAGTGCAATGACTGCCCAGTGCAAAGATGGGTTCCAAATATGCTGGCTTTTTTCTTTTTCTTTTGCATATGGAAGATGTACAACTGAACACAAGCTGAAGTTGGCCAAAGCGCCTGCACTGTTAACATTTTTTTTGCTAAGTAATTCACTAAAATGGAAAAAAAAAATTTTGTGAATCTCAGAATAACAGTTAACAATGTTCTGTCTTGTGTTTCATGTATTGCCATTATGGTGCTACTGGAAGTTTGGTTGATGAAAAGAATGCCATGAGCTGCAGTCCTCTTCCACAACTTATCCTCACCAGTTTCAGTAATAGCTTATAACACTAGTGCCAGTTATGTTATTTGGTAATGCTTGTTACAGTATTTGTATATTTGCAATTTGGTTTTGCTCAATAATATGCGTGTAAACTGCATATCTGAAATAAATGTCTAAATACTGACTTCTAGTGGTCTGTTGTTCAATGTGCTGATCAGCCTTAGGAAAATGTGTATTTCCCAGGGAGCCTTTGTTCCTCTAAGGTGCTGACTGCTCTTCTCTCTTGTTGCCTTTAGATATTCTTATTTTATTAGATGTGCTTTGGAAGTTGAATGCTCTGATTCTTGGAAATGTAAGATCTAAAGTCAGTTGCATTTTGTACACGGCTTCAGCTTTCTCTAAGATGAAAAGAAATGTGAGCTGTCGCACTGGCAGGCAGGAGAGTAAATGGTTTTCTGAGAGGGATGTGGCTCTGGCAGGAGATCTTTAAACAAAACTGCACCATCTTGGCACAAGTCAGATCACTGAGCCAAACTCAAACTCTGCTTTCTTCCTCTAAAATGATGCTCTTCTTTTACTGGTTAAACATTTCAGAGTCCATTCTGAAGCACAGAGACTGGCCAGAGTTTCTGGGTACCACCTGATGTTTTTTGCTCAGCTGAACTGCCTGTTCATTAGGCTCATTTTCCCACCTGCATCGTGACAGGCTGGGGAAGTAAGAAACTAAAACTGATGGGGAGGCATTACAGCAGCCTGGCTGGATCTGCATCATCCCAAAGCCGTATGTCAGTTACACTTGTGTCAGCTGGAAGAGCTATTTCAGCAAGTTTAAACCTACCTCTTAATTTCTCAGGACCTCAACTTTGCTGTGCAGATAATTGGAAATACTGTTTATTCTTGTGAATAAACTTTATCAAACAATACCATTATTTTCAGTCACTCTGAAATCATCTGATAATTTTATAGGTTGAGAGGTAATGTTGAAATACAGGGATTTTCTGTTCACTTTTCAATAAGTATTTTGCAGAAAACTTTTGCTGATTAATTTTCTAACATTCTTTTTTAATTCAGAGGTAATACTTCATATGTGAGGCAGTCTAAACAGCACCAATAAATTTAGCACTGAATTTTATTTTGAGTCTATAAAGATACACTTCCATTAATACACTAATGCAGAAGATGCTTCTCTTATTTATAGGTCTGCCAGTGTAGGAATTCAATAAAGCACTGAAATAAATCACAGGAGAGATCAAGTTTACATCTGATCTCACAACACGGTGGTTCTTTTTCAGAAATCTTTCTCATGGTTCGTGGCCAGTTTGACTATATCGTGTCACATTGTGGATTTTGAGGAAATTGATTTTAATGTCTGCTATATCTGAGAATATTTGAGATAGTTGCAATTTTAAATAGATAAAAGCCATCATAAAAGCTTTCCTCATGATGTTTGCATATACCTTTTTTGTAGTGAAGGATCTGGACTTGTACATCCATACTTTCATTCAATCAGTGACACAAACTTTTGCATGTATGAGCTGATTACTTTTTACTGTTCCATAATTTTTTTTTTTACTGACTTATATCTCTTCCAGTCATTCAGATTGATTTTTAACTAGTTGCCTACTTAGTAATGCCACCACTCTCATGGATAATAATGCTTTTTAAGGATAATTAAGCAGAAGGTTGAAAAATGTTAGAACTAACGAACTTAAAACCCATTAATATTCTAATTTAGCTGAAATTGTGGCAGTCTTGAGCAGAAGCTTTGGAATGACAGTGAGATTTATTTGGAATGACTTTTTGAAATCACAAAGATCTGAAGAGCACCGTTACCACCTTGCCTGCTCCTGCCAGCCCCACACTGGTCTTCTCGGATGGAGTAATCTGGTGTTGCTGTGGGAGCAAAATGTTCTCCCCTTAAGGGCTGAAGAACCCCCAGGCCTTATCTTGGTGAGAAACACAATTCCAGACTGGTGAGAATGTCTTTGTAACCCTCAGTCTCAAAAGGGTGGGAGAAACAGAAAAGTGGCCATGAGGTACTTGGTAGTCAAGAAGCTGGTCTGGAGGAAAAGGAGGCCCAGGGGTGGCACTGAACTTCTGTGCTGCACACAACCCAAGTGCTGGAAGATGACTCTGGAGATGAATCTGCTGTCACACCTTGCTCCTGTGCCAGGCCAGGTAACTGAGCATCTCTGAGATGGGACTGAGCCCTTGCCTGCACACAGGTACCAGCAGGAAGTGTTTTGGGGGGCTGCAATGCTGCAAGGCACAGCTGCAAGGCACAGCTCTCCTTGCAGCAGGTCCTGGTGAGCTGGCTTGACAAAAGGCCTAGTACTGCTTAGCATCTCACCAGTCAGGACATTAAAATTCCCAGCAGCCTAAACTGCAGCAGCTGTGTTTAGGCACCAGCCCGGTGCTGAGGGGGTTGTGTGGGCTCCAGCTTCCCTTTCCTCACAGGCTGTGTTCTCAGGGCATTTCTGAGCTGCCCGTTCTGGGTGCTGGGCACTTGATCCCCTGTAATCCCCCCTGCTGACAAAGCACATCTCTCTGGTGTCGCTGACTGTATTCATGAGGGTGGCATTCAGCAAGGAGCAACTGGGAAATGGCACAGGGCTGCAAGGGAATGGCACTGCTGCTGCTGGAGGCTGCATCCCAAATGTGTTACATCCCAGTGGGAGGACCCAAGCAGGCACCCAGGGAATGAGGGACGACTTACGGGTAGGTGATATTTAATGTCCCCTCAGCCAGCCAGGGGAGCTGCTGGCCCTGTGTCCCTTGGGTAGCAGAACAGAGTTACAGTGACTCAGGTCATAAATCTTTTGATTTAAAGCTTTGTTCCCTGCTGTTGAAAAATACGTTATTTTGTTTATTATAATGAACAAGTCTTAAGTCTGTTGAAAGGCCTGGCAGCCACAGGAGTAGCCCTGTATTTGTGCAACTGGATTATGGAAAGCAGAGCAGGTTCTGATGAACAGAAATACATTCCACATAAGGGCAAGCAGTGTGGTTTGCCAGTAACTGGGCTCTCACCACTGCCTGCACCACGATGCAGGGAGAGTGAAAAGAGTGGTGGCTCCTGTACTACATCAGCTTCTTGGCCAGGGAAGCAGCCCTGCCATGCTGGCACTCAGCCCTCGTAGCACCTCTACCCTTTGGGTGACAGCACCTCTTCAGCCTGGAGCTGGCTTCTTGAAAAATGCCAAAAATATTTTGAAAGGACCAAAATAACAACAGTGTGAGGCCCTGCTCCTGTGCTATTCCCCAGCACCTGCTCTCAGCACCTGCATAACCAGTGGTCTCCTCCTGCCTTTGTGCTGCTGTTGGGTTGGGTTGGTTTGTTTGTTTACAAAGGTGGATGTGAACACTGAAGAGGTGAGTGAGAAGCCCTCTGCTGGGATTTGGGTCTCCCTGCCCCAAAGCCAGATAAGCCATCTGGGTTCTCTTTCCCTCCTTTTGCCCACTCTGTTGTTTCTGGGCACTGTGTCCACACTGAGGCCATGCACTGAAGTGCTGAGGTGGCAGCTACAGTCTTACCTTTGCCTAGCAGAGCAGCCAAACCTGCAGAAGAGATGATGCTTACGGAGGGCAGAGGAAAACAAAAAAGCAGCATAAATAAGGGCTGAGCACAGAGCAGGAACAAGATGTAAAGACAGGAGTGTTCAAAAACGGGGGGAATAATAGACCAGGACTGTTGGGGATGGGGACTGCCCAGGAAAAGATGAGCTCCTGGCTCAGCAGTGAGGAAAGCAGTAATTCAGCAGCTCTGTGGCTTCTCCTGCTGCCCATTCCACAGCTGGGACACAAAATGCATTTTGCAGCACGTTCCAGGGTGAGCAAGGAGCTGCTTTTGGGCAGCAGCTGCTCCAGTGCCACACCTGGGATGCTGCAGCTGCCTCTGTGCAGAGGCCACTCTGTGTCACCTGGCCAAGGACGTTGTCTTTGATGGGTGACCCCACATTTGCTGTTCAGGTACAACTGTTTGGGGCTGCAGAGGTTTCTCCCACTGGCCCAGAGGCAATTTCCCAGACTAAGGCAAGAGGAACATATTGAGGCAGCCTTTACCTGTCACACAAATGCTGGTGTGAAATCCACACCTAAAGATATTCCACTCTGCACCCCACGCCCCCAGAATGGCTTCCTGTGGTCTAATGCTGCCCCACCAATTTTGAGGACTGGTGCCCTTGGCTTGAACTGTTCAAGCCAAATCAGCAGTACAGTCCCTTACATGTGTTTGATTCCATTTTTTTCTAAGTTCTGTGTCTTTAGATATTGTGCCTGTCCTTCAGGCCCTCCCCAATGGTGCCTGAAAAAGTAGCCAAACTCAGTGAAATCTGAATGAGGCAAGACCATCCCCAAAATGACTGCAGGCAGGGCTGGTGGCTTTACAGACAATCAGGTCATGTCGAACTTCTTTCATTTGTATTGCTTATGTTCACGGGCCACTTTTCTTACATTGCAGAGTTTCTGACTTTTTTTTTAAGGAATACATATGTGACTATTTGACTTCACCTTTCAGCCATTAAAACAATCAATGGTTTGGTTTTGTCGTCATTCCCTTGTACTACTACAGAAGTGGAGACCAGAACATCCTGGTTGACACAGGTACGAGGGAACCTTGGACAGAACAGAGTTGCAGATAATGCAGCTGACCTGATGTTTAAAGAACAGGTGTAGGTGAGGTTTAGTGCCTCAAACTCCAGGAGCCTGCTCCCCCTAGTGCAGGGTGTTCACAACCACTCACCCATCAGTGCCCAGTGGCTGCTGCTTCACAGGGGAGGGAGGTGCCAGAGGCGGAGCTGGAGGAGGCCGGGACGGCTCCCAGAGCGGGGCTGATGCCCAGGAGCTGCTGAGAGCAGGGCCAGCCTGGCAGCAGCTGCAGGAACAAAGCTCTTCAAGGAATCTTCTCCCTTTGGGATGAGGGACTGGAGCTTAAAGAAACTTTAAAAAGCAATTGGTCCATGAGCAGGGCTGGGAACGCAATGGAACGTTGTCCGAGTTCAGTGTCAAACTCTCCCAGGGGGCTGCCTACCACAGACTGTTTGGGGGAGTTTGGGGGGCTCTTTTACTTACTCAACCAGCCAAAACTTAGGGTCTGCCTGGACCTGAGGAGATCACACGCACAGAAAGTGAAAAAAACATTAATTGCTAAATATCAGTTCTACTGATAACATTTTAGGAATTAAAAGCCTCATTCTTGGCACTCCGAGATGAAACTCATAATCCACATATCAGAATTATAAGCCTAAAAGAGCACTGAGCTAGAAAAGAGAATCCATAATTGTACTTTTCAAGAAAAAAAACTTTATTAATTAATATAGACCTGAGAAAAATTTTCATTAGAACAACATTCTTAATGCTATTTCTGCAGTGCTAAGTGAGTCTGATATACACTTGTATCACATGTGCAAAGAAGGCATCGGGGTATTTGAAAAATTTAAAAGCTTCACTTTTGAAGGAACTTTGTCAAAATCAAATATAAAACATAAGTAATGCCTGAAATTAAAAAAAATCATACTGGTCCACAAAATTATTTTACTTTTAGTTTTATAAATATATCTCTAAACAGAAACAGCTGGTGTTTAAAATAATCTGATTACAAAACTCAGAGTTAAGTATTTCTGTTGTGAAGTGCAGCCACTTCTTGTTCTGTCACTGCCAAAAAAAAAAAGCCTGGCACACCAGCTGTCCTCCTGCACACACAGGAAAAAAAGTCATCCTCTGTGCACTAAAAATTACTCACTTATTAAAAACATACCCATCCATTTAATACTTAGTTATTCTGTTTCCATGACAAGCTAATATATTATTCATTCACCTTTGCTGTTCAGATGTATTGAGCCAAAATGTTTAAATCTGTTTTGTACAGACCAGGAATAGTGAACAAACAGGTGGCCTATAGTAGTTTTCTAAAAAATATTAGTATTTTTTGTAAACTCATTTTAGCAAAGTTACTGCTAACTGACCCGTTTCCCTTGAAAATACTTCTTTATCATAAGAACACAGAACTCACAAAATGATATAACAAGTGATGACTAAAAGTGTTATTTACCTGTTGTACCATCAAGGTATTTCACATTGCATATATAATGTAAAATAGGTTTTTCTGTATATAATTAACAGTCTAAATAAAATCAGTATGCCAAATGAAATGAACTCTGTAACTGAACACACATGGGCATTAAATTCTAGAGATGTATGCAACTACAAGAGAAAAAGAGCAGCAAGTTTTAAATGTGCACATGCTATCAAAAGGAAATAGAATTCCAGCAGTCCAGGTAAAGACCCACTTGAACCCAGGCAAGTCTGCAGAGTTCATTCATTCACCTTATACACGTGAACTATTTGCATGCAGCCAATAAACTTTGACTTCTTAAAGCTCATAAACCTTTTTAAGGCTCTCAAGATCTTCTGATGAGTACTGATCACTCTGGCTTTCTGAAAGTAAGTCAAACAGTTGTTGCACCTCTTCTTTTTCATTTTTGCTAAGAAGGCCCAGCACCACCTGAAAAAAAAACCAACAAATTATTTTATAATTAGCACAGGTTGACTGAAAATCATAGTATCTGACAGAGATACAAAAACCAGTGTGTTGTTTCCTTTTAAGATATGAAAATTTCCTTTAGATTTCTGTGCAATTTAAGCAGACATTCAATGTAGGTTCTTACCTTAAATCTTTCTGCTTTGCTCAAGTAGAAAAGGTGCTGATACACAAGGCCAGGATCTTTTCCAGCTACATAATGTTTCAATGACTGGATAAAAATCAAAAGGGTTTCTCCTTCAAGTTTGTTACTTAGCAGCACTGGCAATTTTTTTGGCTCAGTAATTGTTAAAAGATCTGCACAAGCAGCTTTATCCTTATTGGCATTGACTGCATTTATAATCTGACCAAAGTCATAAGCATTGGATGGTTCAGAAACACAGAGTTTCTCAGAGGACCTCAGTGGCACATGCCTTGGAACAGCTTCCTTAGCAGCAACATGGTGAGTCACAACATCTTCTGGTGTAGCAAAGTGTCTCTCTTCCTGTTCATCAGGTTCAGTCACCTTCACAGAGAAAATGGCAACAGATCATTTAATGTGGACAGAGATAACCTGAAGCTTCATAAACTGCAGGTATCCATCACATCACTGGATTAAACCCAAGTTCTTCCATGTCCTGCTGCCCCCCAGAACAGCAGTTCTCCAATTCATCTTTAACAGATCACAGTCCAAAGTGTGTGTATTTTACACTTCCTTTCACCACCTGGCACTGCACAGACCCCTGAGAGAAAGGAGGTCTGTACACATGCATTAAATGTGGAGTTCCAGAAGACAAGAATGGAATCAAGGCACCAGACCCCCAGGTTTCATTTCTCTGCTGTGCCCCCAGGACAGTACAGGTATATGGCAGCTGTATCAGATTGTCTGGAGTCTTGCTGTGGAAGGAGAAAGCTCAGCATGGATGAACTGCCTCAATGTCCACTTAACTTCTCCTCAGATTGCAGCTTGTATCAGGTTTCATGAATCAGTCACTAGAAAATTAACTATGGGGTCCACTACATTTGCTAAAATCTATTTCAAGCCTGACTAAAACTTACTGAACACAGTCTCTCAATGCCAAGTATTTTGAAGTCTGAAAATACCATATTGCCTAGTACAGGGGATTAGTAATTTTTTGAAAATACTGCACTTGGTTCCTAGGCATTTTGTTCTCTTTTTCAACAATCCTTAGAATCAAGGGAGAAACCTTGACTGTCTATTACATAATTATAGCTTAATGAACAAGGAATAATGACAAATTAATTTCCTAATTTTCCTTACTTTTCTTTGCAGTCTCTTTTCATGAAACTACCTTGTACCTTTACAACAAGCAGGTGAAACAGGGGAGGCTCTCCACAGGGGCAGTTGTAATTATGACAGCAAACACAAATGCTTCCTGCCTCACCCCTAGAGAAATGACCAGTGCCAGTAATGTAGTTATCTGGTCTCTGAACAATGTGGTCACTTCCCAAACCTCCTCTAAACACTTTCCAGGTCCCCCTGTTTGTCACAACTCAGAGCTTAACTAGCACTATACCCAGCTTATGCCAGTTACATAAAATCCCATGAGCTCGTGACAAACTGAAGTGTTTCAAGAACATTATTTTTTTTCTGTATTAGTAACTGCAGCTCCCATTATACTACCATTCTGAAATTACATTCTCAAATGATAGTACCACTGTACAGACTGGTAACTATGTATTTTAACTACATTTTAAAATGAAAAGCAGAAAAAGAATTCTTAAAGGACCAGCAAAGCTACAATCCAAAAATATCAGATGACTGGGAAAATCCTTTCATCACTTAATTCTACCCAGAACTGTGCAAAGCTAACACTTTGATCCTGTACATAACACTACATCCCGTGTTTCTTTTGTAAGATCCTACAGATGTTTTGCTTTTTAAGGTAGGGTTTTATTTTTAGACCCATAACTTTTGGATCAGCACAGGAGCAGCCAGCACTTGTGCTGACCACAGACTTCTGCCAGCACAGCCCCAAAGGCTGCCCAAGGAGCAGAGACTTTAAAAGCAAAACTGCTATTTCACAGCTGCATTCTGTAAAACATGTGTTTCAAAGTCTAAGCAGCTTTTGTTTACAAGGAGCAAATCCTCAAGTCCAGTGCCATCTTTTTCCCTTTCTGCTGTAGTTCTCAATACACTGCACAGCAGTCCAAGCCTTACTTTACCATATGGAAAAATCCGCCAATATGCCCTCAAAATAACATGAAAAATACAACCCCATCCCCCCAAAAATGTAGAGTTAATATTAAGCTTCTGTTTTGCCCATCTTAACTCTTCAAATGTGTGGCTTCTGTTTTCTCTTTAAAAAATGAACAGGGGTATCACCTCTTGTATGGTTATGCCAGCTCCAGCACTGCTGTCAAGGTGAAGCAGCTGGGTTACCTCCTCTAATTCCTTCTGTGCTTCAAGAACATTTGGATCTATTAGAAGTACCTTGTTGAAATCATCAGCACTGGCTTGATAATTCTGTAAGCAGAAGAAAATATTTTTCTCATAAGCACATGACTAGAAAAATAAATCTAAACTACCATACTGTCCTTTACAAGTAAGAAAAGTAAACATGCTGGGGTATGGACATTAAGTAGATAAAAATAATCTAAACATTATTTCAGCATAATTTCATTAGAGGGGAAAAAGGAAACTGAGAATGAGTTTGAGTTAATACTCTGTGACTAAGTATTTACAATTAAATATGCAATATGAAATAATTTATTTGCAAAAATCTATTCCCTGTATCAGAAAACCAATTATTGAAGTTTGCTGCTTTTAAGCATAATTGCTTACAGTGTAACACTGCTTCACAATTAATATCATGTGAGTCCAGCAAGTTTGTGTACTTGCTCTGCCAATAAATGAGAGTTAAATTGATCTTTGATTAAGATGTATCTAATCTTTCTGGGCTTCAATCCAATAGACCATCTCTTAAAGTGAAATTTTGGTAATACTTGAGAAGATTGGGATTATGCTATGAACTCTGGGATAAACAAGATTAGGACAAACACAGTGACACTAGGACATAGTTCCTCAGTAATCAGTCTTGAAATTTGTTTAATGCTTTTATTTCAAATATTTACAGTATAAATTTCTATTTTAGACTGAATTTTCTGGAGAGACAAAGTTAATAGCATCAGTTCTCAGGAAGACTGGAATTATCACATAGAAATATCAAGACATCTTAAGGGCTAGAGTATCAAAAATAAGGATGAAACATAGCAGTAAACAGTAAAAGACCATGCAGACAGTAAAAGACCAGCATAATTTCTTGTGAGAGGTGTAATATTTCTTCTGTTCCCAAGCAGTATCATAAGGTTAGTATTAAATCATTTTTATTATCATGGAAAAAAATCCTCATGTACCATCTGAGGTACTTCCTCAGCACTTTAACTGCAATAAAAGAACTAGTGTACAAGTCACTCATATTCTTTCCCACAGGGAATATTCTGGTCCATACTGATGGTCAGCATTCAAGGTGCAGAGATGCTGCAGGACATCAGGTGAACTGAAGCCTGCTAGGTCATGGAGGAAGAATGAGAGAATGAGAATTATGCACCCCTAAAAAAGGAATGCACAAAGGGACCAGCTTGCTTTCATCAGAAATCCACTAGGAATTAAGCTACACCATTTGAATTACAGATGTGGACATCACAGCTATAGAGAAGAGAGATTCTGCAACAGACTTCTGGAAACAGCAACAAGGGTCAGCAACCAACTCCCCTGAATTTAGGACTGCAGCCTGCCAGAACTGCCAGCCTGCCTGCAGCCTTCTCAACAAAAATCATACATGACTGTACCCCAAGCAAGAGACTGGACCACCAGCTGTAAGAGATGCCACTTGGGGTCCTGTGTCACAGGCCTAATGCATCTCACAAACATGATTTTTTCCTGATCTTCCCTTAACTACATCTCAGTAAATCTGTAAACCCCCCCTCATTTACTATATTAAATTCCACTGCAGCTTTTGTGGCTAAATATGTGGCTATTTACATACAAATAACACTTTCCAGCTTAGGTAGCTCTTTGCCAAATTACATGCTTTTAGCTCTGTTTTTCATTACAGAGTCATTTGTCAACTTCACTTTTGTTGTTCTCTCTGGTTTTACCTATCACTTTCATCCCTGAAATTAGCAGTAATGAAGATATTAAATCCAACCACGACAAACCATTTTGGGAGTCCCCAGCTCAGACTGCTGTGGAGGAATTAACGTGTTTCAGGTTGTCTCCAATAATACAAAAACAGCCCTTTTTTTTCTAGGATATGCAAAAAGGCAGAAGTTATTTCCCCAATTCTTGACCTTCTTCACAAGTGTGTAATTCCCCTTTTTTTGACCATGTACTCATATCTATATTGATCTTTTATCAAGTTCAACAACATAAGGTTAGAGATGATTAATACCAGCTAGCTTGCACAATTACAGAAAAAATACTGCACAAAATTAAGACTTTTCACCCTTTAAAAATTTCATAGCTATGCAACAGAGGAACAAATTTATCCTGTTCCTAGGACTTGCATTTGGAATTATAACATGGGATGAAAATAGGCTGGTATATTGCTAAGTAGAAACAGGTTCTCAGGTGATTTGTAAGCTGACACCATCAGGTAAGTTTTTGTTAAGGCATCAAACATAATGGATGTTTGAGGTAAATGTCCATTCATTGGAAGGACAATCATCAAACTTGGTGGGCCTCCAGCCCACTTGTGCAACATGGAAGAAAGCATTTTAGGTGCTTGTTTAAAGCCACTTGCACATTGAATACAAAGCAAGTGATGAGAGCTGCCATCATGAGCCTGCAGAAGTGAGAGGCTGCTAATTCAATACCAGGTAGGAGCTGATGGTAGAGCACAGATTGCTATGGAAGAATTATGGACTGTAGAGGCTCATTTAACATCACTGAAGATGGGGAATCACCAGAGGGATGGACAAAAGCAATGACAGGGTTCAAGTGATGGAGTGTGAGATCTGAAGTCACATTCAGGATGGATATGAACAATGTGTCTGCATTTATGATGATCAGGCAAAAGGACACTCTAAAAACTCTATGTAAGATGAGCACTGTAGAGACAGCACCACCACCGTGCAGATGGAAAGGAGAAGGCTGAGTACTGCCACTGCCACAGAGTGACAAAGTACAGTACTGACAAAGGGTCATTAGTTGTTTGGGGGAAGAAAGAGAGAGAAAACAAAGATAATTAAAACCCTGGTTTAATATGACAGGCACTTAAACATGAGCAGATGCCAAGACAGCTTGAGATTTTAGTTTGTACAGACGAAGACAGACTTGGAGAGAATCCAGCTGTAATCAGCAAAGTTACAGTAAACTCCTTGACAGATAAAACAGGCTGGAACACCCAGAAGAACAGTAGAACATCAGAACAGATTTGAAACTTGCTTAACCAATCTCCAGTCAAATCTTATTTATTACAATGTTCTTGTATTTTCTCAAATTATGACATCAACATGCAGGTTTTTATGCTGCAAAAATATTTATGTAAGGTTTTCTGTATGCCTAATGCTCTACAAAGTAATAAATCATCACACTGAGCACTTTGCTTATATTCACCCATTGACAGCAACTCCCTCATTGCCTTTGAAGAGGATAAGCAAGTTTAGAAGTGCTTAAGAATACCTGCCATGTTCTTTTTCCTCACCTGTAATCCTTTGTACGCTAGTGCTCTTCTATAAAAAGCTTTAATATTAGAATCTTCTATCTGAAGAACATGATCACAATCCTGCTTAGCCTCTTCATATTTATACAGTTTCAAGTAACAGAGAGCTCTAACAGAAAAACAGAATAGACTGCAATATAAGTAAATTCTACAGTGCTGTACTGCCAAAAGTATCTGACTTGTAAATGCTAATTACAATACTTCACACAATTCAGTCTCAATGTGGTATTTTTTTAAAGTACATAAAACCATTAACTATTAAGAATATCACTGGATGGAATTACAGAAGGCCAATTCTTGCAATGAAAGTCAAAATTCAAGTATGACTAATGCTAGAAGTCAAGCAGATATGCAAGTATTTTAAAAGCAGAGCCTATGTTAGGATAATATGATAGTATAGTGGTTAATGAAATATGGATTTTATACAGCTTTTCTGGGTAAGAAAATGCTCTGGATTAAATAAACAACATTGCTTTCTGTACCTAATTATTACTTGGAAGTCTCCTATTCAAGTACTGGTCTAATCAAATCCTTCTTAGTTTGCAAAAGCTGATAAGATTACAGCAGAAAGAGTTATACTACGGAATTAGGTCAACCTTTAAAATAATGCTGATGTATGACTGTGTTCTCACTTTTATTTTCTCAGAATGTACATTTTCTCTGAATTATTTCTCTGCATATTTGAGATACTGCTACTGCATGTTCAGGTTTTAGTTCAAATCATACCAGCATTCTCAAAAAAAATCTCAAAAAATGCAGAAAAATGCTATGGTAATTATAACTTTTACTATTGCTTAGTCTACTTATATAGATTTTAAGATTAATACTGACATTAATACTTGCTCCCCTTGAAAAATAGTGCTGTTTTACAAAAAATCTAGTTTGTCAGTATAAACAGTTATCAAGTGGGAAAAAAATCCCCTTTTCACAACAATGACTGAAGGGGTGCAAAATCTCTATTTCAGTGAGAAAACGTAACTCCTGTTATCCCACAAAGCAGTGTTAGATTTTGGATCTTTACCTGTTGGTGTAGACAGTACATTCCTCAGTGTTTAACTCCATGCACTCACTGTATTTATTCACAGCTTCTTCATATTCCCCCAATTTTACAAATTCATTCCCTTCGTTTTTCAATCTCTTGAAGTTCTCCATAGCTTCCTCCCCTACATGACAAAAGGATCAGAGTGTTACACAAGGTCAGTTCCTTAAGGGTAGCAGAATGATCTGGGCAGGCTAAGCATTAATGCCTGGCAACTGGAGGATCTGTCAGTCTGCACAAGGCTGTTTCTGCCCCCACACTCCCCTGCTGCTCTAACAAAGGCACAATCCACCAGATCTACACCTGGCTCAACACACACTTCCCCACACACCAGGGAACTACTTGAAAACGATGGGAATGCAACAGACAGCTCTAAGCTGTCACAGTTTCTGTGTGGGAGAGAGGGCCCACTTATGTCCCCTGAGATCCTACTTTTACTTATAATGGTGGAGATTTAACCAGCAGGATTAAAGGCTTCTAGATCTCCACCATCACAACAAGGTGGCCATAATTTGATCTCATATGCTCTTTGCAATCAACTTATCACAATTATTATACTAAACTGACAATAACAAATAAATCATCACATCAGTTGCAGGTCGGGTTACGTCAGTTTATATTCTGTTAATAACTATTTATAAAGGATGTAGTGAGGAACCTGGAAACACCTGACTACACTTTTTTTAAAATTAATACTGTGTTATTCCATAATTGCCTTTCCTTCTTAATTCCACATCATTTGCTGCATATGCTTTTGGGTTAGGCTACAGTTTTCAGCTGCGTTTGCAGTGAAAAACTGATCCTGATGACTACAGCTGCATGTCTCTGTTGTGAGCAAACAATAATTAGCAACATAGTTCTAAGTAAATCATAATTAATCTAGTTTTGGCACCCTGCTAAAGAGTATGAGTGCCTTGCCAAGCTTCAGGTTTTTAACACTGTATATAACCAACAATTTGAACCAGTAATTAAACTCACTGAGCTCTTTTATAAAAACCTGGCAGTTTCCCATGCCAGACAACTACACGAAACACAGAACTAAATTATAACCCAAGCTGTGAAACACAAAGAACAACACACAATTGTTGCAAAGTGCCAGCCAACAGTAAGGTTTAGCTACTGATTGAACATTACTGCTGGCAGGCTTTCAGCACCAGCTATCACTGTCAAGTCTCACTGATGCAGCAGAGGCCTGAGAAGGCAACCAGAACCTTAGAGTCAGCCTTTAGTGAAGAAAACAGTTACACAATCATTGTTTAATATTTCTAAAAACAAAGCCTAACCAAAGCCTGCTCTATTTGAAATAGATTGAGACATGTTTTGCATCAAAATGCTGCCAACCATTTGGAGGACACTCAGAATTGCAGTAATGCATAGACAGATAACCCCATCACTGTTACATATTTGGCCAACAGCCCAGTTACAAACTGCAGTCACCTCTGTGTTAATCGAGGCGAGATTATCTTCAACACTACTTTTATTTACACTGAAAGAAAATCAAAGGGAAACCCATTAATACCTTAATAATAAAACCATTGGGTTAAAGCCTTTGTGAAAAGAATGTTTAATGTCAGTAACAACTGAATCAGAGAGCTTCCTTCACCTTATTTACTAAAGGCAAAAAATGGAAATTGCAACAAAGGGAAAACAAGTCAGGAAGAAAGTTAGTTTCCTACAGTTCAGCATTCAGTGATTTGTATAGACAAGTCCAGAACATCTTTGAAAGGTGTCTCCTAAATGGCTTCTGTCAAAGTTGGGTGTTTTAGGTGGTGATTTTTTGGGGGAAGACTGTGTTGTAACTGCATTGTGATGTCAGGGAAAAACCACTGATGCTCGTGTCCTGGGGGCATCAGGCACAGCATCACCAGCCAGGCAAGGGAGGGCATTGTCCTGCTCTGCTCTGCCTTGGGTCCCGGTGTCACCTTGAGCCCTGTGTGCAGTGCTGGGCACCACAATATAAAAACGACATGAAGCCATTAGAGAGCATCCAAAGGAGGGCCATGAGGATGGTGAAGGGTCTGGAGGGGAAGCTGTGTGAGGAGCAGCTGAGGACACTTGGTTTGTTCAGCCTGGAGAAGGGCAGACTGAAGGGAGACTGCACTGAGGTCTTCACGAGGGGAAGCAGAGGACAGCTACCACTCCCTTCTCTGCCACAACAGTGACAGGACTCAAGGCAGCTGAGCAAGGGGAGGTTTAGGCTGGGTATCATGAAAAGATTCTTCACCCAGAAGGTGACTGGGCACTGGAACAGGCTCCCCAGGGAAGTGGTCACAGCCCCAAGCCTGACAGAGTGTAAGAAATGTTTGGACAACGTCCTCAGACACATGGTGTGATGTCTGAGGTGTCCTGTGCAGGCCCTGGAGTTGGGCTTTGGTGATCCTGATATGTTGCCAATGAGTATTTCTGATGATTTTATGTAACTTCAGGAATTACATGCTGCAAACTACATTACTTGGTTAAAAAAAACTACCATAACTGCACTCCACAAAGCACATTAAACTCAACCATGTAAATGACAGTCACCTACTTTGGCTTTTCACAAAGGTCTGTAGTATGTATTTCCTAAAGCAGTTTCTTTGACATTACTAAAATGTATTCCATTTTCTAATTAGCTTTTTTTTTTCTGAATATGTATTTGCATTATCTATACATACAGTTCATCTGCAATTGCTCCTCTTTGTTGATGTCTGTAGTACTTTTTGGCTTATTCTCTGAAGTGAGGTTTCCTCCATCCCACCCATGTAGCTGAGCAGCAACTGGAACAACTGGTATTGGTGGCAGCTTCTCCCTCCACCTGGGACCATCCTGATCCATTAAAGTCTTCGTTATTCTGAAAAAGAACAGCCCCACCAACATGACTTTTCATATACTTAACTCACACTTTAATAACTTACAACCAAATTAAATAATGCAATGTTCCAATTAAAAAAAAACAAAACAACCTGAACAATTATCCTTAAGACTGATTTAAAAAATGTTGTCACATCAGTCAACAGTATTCCATTCAAGATCTGGACTTTTTCCACTTTTTAGAGTATTATGCTGGCATTTAGAAGACAAGCTGACTTCAGCATGATCTGTAAATATTTAAGCCAATGACTGATTCTGCAACTAAGCTCTAAATGCTGCCTACCACATCCAGCAAAGAAATAAATTTTTAAAAAATCCATGTATTTATTTTGTTTACTCCTCTCAGCTATTCATAGGTGCTATTTGTAGAAAACATAGATTACAATATTCTCAGGCAAAATGTGGTACTTAAATTTGAATGTCAAATGAAAACTCTTCCACAAAAACTGCCTAAAAAAACCAATGCACCTCATAAACTAGTCTGCATCAAATGGCATTTTATAGCTATATACTCAGAAATGAATCAATCAATCCCCTTTTAAAAATATTTAAATTATATATAAAAACTGTTTAGACTTTCTTAAACCAACACATATACATAGGTCAACTCTATCCATACACAAGAGGTTCTATCCAAAATCCATTCAAGTGGGAGTTTCCCATTGCTGTTTTCTCTTTTGGACAAAGACCTAAGCAGACATAGCAAGTGAAGCCATCTAAGACTTTATGGTTCCATTAGATATTTGGTAGTGTTTTGTGGATTTTTTTAAAATAAATAATCAATTATGAGAATAATAGTGAGATAAACATCTCCTAATCTCAAAATGGGCTTAAGAATCAAGTTCAACTGGTAATAAGTTTAATACATACTTTAACAAAGGAAAATTCTGAATGGAGTAGCAAAGCAAGTCACATTGATACTATAGCAAATAAAACCAAAATTTTTGTATCAGGTGCATTTCCATCTAACACAGGTGCAATAAACACACTAAATGAATATACATTAAAAAAAATTAAGAACCTTGCAGTGCCATGAAGAACAACACAGAATGAACATAAATTACCCAATGGAGTTTTCTTATCTACTTTTGTTCTTTTTAAGTATTTGAGTAACAGCTATTAAAAAAACCAAACCATCAGTATAATACTATGGCAACAGAGTCAGAGCACTCAAGACCATATTCTTTTCTCATTATGGTCTGATCAAAAGGCTAACACAAGAAGCAGCACCAGTTCTAATCTCCTTTATGTAGAACAGAAATTCCCAAAATATCTTAAAGAATGATAGAGACTAAAAAGTCTGTAGAAGTATATCATGAGTGAGTTTGTCTTACACAATGCTGCATGAAAAACATGTATTTTGACTTGAAAGTAAATTTCTTAATTCACAGAACATCACATTCCACAGTTGCTTTATTTGTTTTGTAAGTGATCAAAAAGACTATTTTAATGTGTGTTAACTGCATATGGCCTTCCAGGGGCTCTCCTCTACCTCTACCATTCCTAAGTATTATATAGGACATACCAACAATGTGGCTTGTCCAAGTACTGGTTTGCTCTAATTTTACTAAAACTTTAGGATTTTAATGATAGCCTGAACTCAATTGCTAAGAAAAAATGTGGCACACCATCAAAAATTAAACAACCCAAAGATTTACTCAGGTTGTTTTACTAGACAAGAAAACAGTACACTTCATATTAACACATCAATTAATTGCATGTAGGTATTTCCCATAGAAAGTAATGGAGTAATTCTACAGGAAACCACAGTCATATTGACTTCCTGTTTAATTTTTCTTTCCCATTTATCATAATGGGCTTAAAAAGCTGGAGAAAAAAAAACCTCTAATTCATCAAAATCCACAGAAAGAATCCTGAAGTATCTGCTGACCACCTGACTTACTGTAATATTTTAGTGTAAGCACAGTCTTTTGCATAAATGCATACCTGTGTGACATAGTTAGTTTAAAAAGCACAGGTATCTCATGAAAAAGCTGGGACAAATACACACAGTTCCCACCAACAACACCCTGACCTGACCCAACAATCCTGCAGTTCTGGAGTTGCTCACAACTTTTTATCTGCTCCACAGTACCCATATGGGATTTAGTAAAAACAGTTCCCAAGCTACTTCATGCAATTTCCTCACTGATAGTAAAGGAGTTGAGACAACTGGAATGAAACTTCAATTTAGTAGAGGAAATGCATAAATAGATTGCCACACAGAGCTTCTCTATTTCTAACAGAGAAAGGCAAATAATAAAACACTTAAGAGGAAACTGAAATACACAAAGTAGGAAATCCACTGATGTTCACAAAGCTAGGAGAATGCCACTAAAATCATGTTTGAAATGCAATTTCCAGTTATTTGGCACACACCATTAAAAGAAGTCCTTCCAATGTATCTAAAAAATCACCTCAGAAACCAACAGAAGACCCAATTCAACATCATCTAATAAACTGTCAAGTAACTGTTTATACTCCTTTGTATTACGTACTTTAACTCTTAATTATTTCCTTTTGATTGTAAAATGATCAGGTAAAGGCTTAACATTAAAAATTCTTGTCTTTTATGTGAATATTAAAAATATGCAGTTGATTCTAAGATTTTTGGAAAGTCTGCTTAGCTATGTAAGCACAGAGAGACAAGCTTCAACATGGTTTATCAAACCCATCCTCAGACACAAGTAGGATGATGACTTTTTTCCTGTCAGCATCCTACAGCATCACTATCCAACTTCCCACAGAAAATTAATACCCTCCAATAAGGTTATTAAGACCTGATATTCCTAATATTAAAAGAAAAAAATTAAAATTACATCTGGGGTTGTGCCTTTAAATTAAAAGGCAGTAATGTTTTGTTAAAGTTCATTTTTAGAATGGTCTCTTACTTTGGAAATGAAAATGAGTACTTTGGAAAACAGTTTCAGTTGCAATCACAAATTATAAAATATTTTAAAAATTATAGTAAAAGTTCAATTATGCAGGAGGTCTATGGTTTAGAAACTAATAATTTGCAAGCAAAAATGAATTACCAGCAGAAGAGAAGAAGGAAGAAGCAGCTGAAATAAGGTGATGGGTTGCCAGGGAGGAAAGAGTAATGAGCAGTGAAGCTAAAAACATAAGGAAGGCCTAGAGAGGAGAAAAGGAAGAGTGTTAAGGGAAAAAGGGAAATAGGGAAATAAGCTTATTACTAAGCAAGTTCCAAGTCAAGGAGAAATATGAAAAGAGTATCTGCAGATAAATAAGCTGACAAGAATTTTAGAAAGTGTAGTAATTACATAGGTACCAGGAAAAGCAGTTATCCCACCAATCCAAGTGCTCTACTACCACCACAGACCCAAAAGATCAGTAACAATTTGTTGTGTTACCAAAAACTAGACTTCTAATAAATGAAGTGTCACGATTTCCTCTGGTCAAATAAGCAGAATTTAGAGAAAGATATTATGAACTTTTTGATGAAGTAATAATGCAAGTGTTCATAGCCTTGCCTTAAAAAGAAAAAAACCATACTAGGTTCCATTAAAAAAGTGACATGTATGTGGGTTCCTGCTCAGTCATTCATGGCTGTTGTCACAGACACTTTTTTTGTTCATTAAAAAGGAAAGAAAAGACAATGTAAAAATCCTGTGATTCACACACTTAAATACTTTATGTTAGTAAGAACACAATTACAACAGTATGTATACACTGACTTCATAATATTAAAATGTAATTAGAGAAATTCAAATGTGTCTCTTGGCAGCAAGAATTAATGTTGGAAGTATTAATACTTAAAAATAATACCCAAATATGTTTTTGCACCTCTAAGCTTTGTAACCAACTACTGTACCAAGTCACTTCACTATTTCCACAATTGCAGCATACAGAAGGATTCACACTTAACATAAATCTACAACTGCCACACAAAGACTGTTAATATGAAAAGGAAACAGGAATGCCAAAGAAAAGGCATGGACCTTGAAGTATTACTTTATATAGTATAAAATCAAAGTTAGGAAAGAGAACAAGTAGAAGCACTGGTAAAAAGAACCCCAATTTTAAAATACTACATTTTTAAAAAACAAAAAAGGGACCTACTGCTGGGAGAGGAAAACTGAAATTATGGAAAACTGAATGAACAGCCAATCCTCCAGTTATAACGCACTAGATGTTCAACAACTCTTAAGTGTACAGCATAGAGGGAGCATGTAAACCAAACAAATTTGAATTCTGCTTTTCTATTTGGACTGTTCTCAGAAAATTTCCAAGGGGAGCCACCTGTTAGCACTGTCATTAGCTGCCTGGATGCTGCTGTCGATTTGAAGGACGGTTTTGTAGTCGATGTACGCCTGCCGGTACCGCTCCATCGCCTCATTCGCCATCGCGCGTCGAAGAAGAGGCTTCAGGGCAAATGGCTGAAGCTCCAGAGCTCTGGAGAAAACAAAAGGAAAAATGCAGGATTGAAACAGAGTAACTGAAACAAGAATAATAAAACTAGCTTAAAATATACACAGTTATATGTAACTTTATGATTTCAGATGGGACTTACAGTAAAATAACTAAGGAAAATGGGACTAAGTGGTTCATATTAACAGCCTAAATTACACCCGGTTTTGAAATTGTTAATGCTTTTACTACAGCTTACTATACTCAAAGCCCTATCTTCCATGTGGAAAACTGCTTTCATCATCAAGATATGATTAATGTAATGGCAGCTGTCTAAGAGCAAAAGCTATTTTTCTTTAGTCATCCCTAGATCTACAAGAATTTCAAGTATATGGTGCTTTTCCTTATATGACTTCCGAGTTCTTCCTCCTTACATGAAAGCATGCACTTTAAAAGATCCATTTAGTAGGACACAAATATACACCTGTCTCTCTGGATTTTAGGTTTTTGCCTGTCTTTTGTCTTTTTACACTTTGGATTGTCCGCCTGGTCAACACCGAGCGCAACAATCAGAACTCCTTCCCAACACCACGCACTTTTCCAACGATATGAAGAAGAAGTCCACAAAGGCTTTATTTCTCAAAGATCTTTTTTTCAATCAATGATTCTTGCTAAAGAGAAACAAACTTTTAAAATACTGAAATTAAGATGAGTCTAGACAATTAGATTTCATGAAGTTATAAAGCAATTCAGGCTGAGATGTTCTTGAGCCAACCTTCTGCTACGTGTAGGCTCAGCTCCAAGATCAGACAAGGTTGCTCAGGGTTTGATACAGCTGGGCCTTGAAAAGCTCCAAGGGAATCTCTGGGCAACCTGTAGCAATGTCAAGCACTGTTCATGGGGAGAAGGTTTCTCCTAATACACTGTCCCAAACCTTGTGTGGTTCTATTTTTGTTGGCTGCATTTGTCCTCCCAAAGTTCACTGCGAGAGTGAGCCAGGATCCCTCCTCCAGATAATCTCCTCACAGGTACTGGCAGGTTGCTGTTGGAATCCCTGGAAGCCATTCTCTTCTAAGCTGAACAACCCCAGCACCCTTGGCCTCTCCTGCCCAGGTTAGTGCTTCAGAGTTCACAACCAGCTCTGTGACCCTTCACTAAACTCACTCCAAGATCACTGTCCTCCATGTACCAGGGAAGCTGAAAGCCAAAACAGTTATCACAGTGTTGTCTAACAAGTGCTGAGTGTGAGGGGATAACCACTTCCCTCAACCCACTGGCTGTGCTCCTGCTTATAGGCCCATGAGGCTGTTGGCCTTCTCTGCTGTAAATTGGCTTTGCACCATTACTCTTCCTAACTCTAGAGGAATTACGATTTCTAGACCAAACATTTCCAATCTGAAATCATAAATACTTCCAATGTTCAATTTCTCTTTATGCTGCTGAGTGCATTTGAAAAATCAACAGTGCATAACATCACAGACCCTACAAAACTTCTGCCAAAATCCTTGACATTCTGCAACTCAGAAGAATATAAACACAATTTCAGGTTTCTAAAACCAAGAATAAAGGCAAAAACAACTGTAAATAAATACAAGGGAAGACAACTCTGCTTGAAGAATAGCATCAGTAGGAATGGAAAATTACATTTCCAGGGTAGGATGCAAAGACAATACAGCCAGGGACCACACCACACTACAGTACTAAATAAATTCACAATAGTGCATAGGAGCCCTCTTTCACTCCCTGTAACAAGAATTAAAGGTTGACTCCAAATCATAGTCTTGAGAACATAGAGGTTTTTATACACTTCTAGGACCCTAAATAGATAAAAATTAATAAATGTTCAATGCTTATTTTCTTATCACAAGTACATAATTTTTTACTTTGAAATCAAGTAACTTATTCGTAGATTATCCATTATATTGTGTTGCCTATGGAAGATCTATTTGACATTGCCTAATCTACATGTGTTTGTAGCTTTGCAGTTCTGCTTCCCACTCTCTAAATTATTTCTACCACTAAGCATCATGGGTCCTTGTGCATCCTGGAAATATGCATGGCATTAAGGACACTATCATTAAGTAGTAAGAAAAAAAGCCTCCAGCTGGTAAGAATACAAAACCTAAAACCTCTGTATTACTGATTTCAGTTCAAGTCTTACATATTTCAAACTTCCTGAATAGAAAAATATCATGGCTCTTAGGTATGCCATCTTGGCCAGCATCCTGTGGTCCAGCATCTATTTTAACAAAACACGGCTACTGAGAAGTTTTTTTCAGAAAACTTACTCTGTCAGGTAGATATATACAGCAAGTTAAATGTTTTGTTACTACAAAGGTACGTGTGTATTTTATTTTTCATTTTGGAGGGCTTTTTTAACAGTTGGGTTCTGCTGTACAAAAACCTCAACTGATTAATTAATATGATTTCTAATTCTTTTAATATACTTTTTTGCACCCCAAGCCTCAGCATTGCTAAGTCAATCTATGAAAATATTAAAAAAAAACCAAACATCCAAAATACCATAATAATTTAGTGGAACACTGTGTTTGGAAGTTACCAAAGGTGTCTGATCTTCTAACTCCTGTATCCTTAAAAGCCGCAATAACCAGAAAGGATTTTAGCTCAATTCCTGAACAGCTGTAATTACTGTTTATGACTATGCCAAGTATATATTAAAAAACCCCAAACCAAAACAACAAACCAAACACAGAGAACACACACACACACACCATACATGTGCTTGAAAGCAATTTCCAACACTGTGAAAAGCATCTGGCTTAACAAAGCTTTTACATATACAGTTACTGCACAACACCATTGTAAGGCTGCTTTTATATTAAAAAGTTTAATACTGCTACACATTTCTGTGTACACAAGAAGCTTTAAAATTGCCCTTACACAGTAAGTTAAAGGTTATTCCTTCCCTAATTTCCACGTAATTGTTTACGTAACAAAGGTATCTCTCATTTAGACAGGGAATCAGACTATTGATACTGTTCTGAGTCAAACTGCAATAACAATATATCAGTTAAAATGTTTAATCATCATCAGGAATGTTGTTGCTCTACATGGGAGGTTTCAATTTACCTGTTACAATCCTGAACGCAGTCAGTGCAGTTCCCTTCTTTGAGGTAACATGCTGCTCTGTTTGAGTATAAGATACTTAAATCATCTGGACTTTGTTCTCCTAAAAGAAGTTACAATTAAAATCAAATAATATAACTAAAATTACATTTAAGCATTAAAGATTTGCATACTCCAAGGTGCACTGCAGTGATGCAGTTTGCTGACACCACAAGGCAGTGAAGATTTTTCTTTTATCATGTCACCTAGAATAGGCAATCATTCAAACATAAATAAATGCCAACAGCTTTGCCCCCCAAAAATTAAAAATTATTTCACTCCTTGTCCTATATTTTCTATCACGTGTCTACTGAAATGACAGGAGATTTATTGCACAGTAACGCCTGTCAAAAATCGAGGAGCAGGCTAAATTAGTTCATCTGTAGTTTCTTTAAATCATCTGAACAGTCCTAGATTTAACTATAAGGTATTACACTCACCCAGACCAATGACATATTCAATTGCTTCCGAGTATTTGATCACAGCTTCTCCAAACTGTCCACTCTTAAATAACTCGTTTCCTTCACTTTTTAGTTTTGCTGCAGCAGGAGGAAGTGAAGTGGAGCTGTCACCACCAGCCGACCGAGACACTTCTCTATGCGATGTGGAGATCTCAGCTTCGGGGCTTTCACTCTTCTCATCACCGCGTAAATAGCCATTAACTTCACCTTCACGGTCTGACAAACGCTTTCCTGGCTTCTTCTCTGATGTGCCTTTTTTCGGTCCGCTCTCAGCGGACTCCTTCTGCTTCTGTGTCTCCCTGTCCTGCGCCTTGCCTGCCGCTGCTTTGCTGCGGGACTTTCTGTGCGCGTTGCCCATGGCGTGCTCCCCGGCTGCCTCCCGCGCTGCCGCTGCCGCTGCCGGCGCGGCGCCTGTGAGGGCGGTAACGAGCGGGCTGAGAGCCGCCCCAGCGGCACCAACCACCGGCCCGCGCCACGGGGGTGCTCCGCAGCACCCCCGCCAACCCCGCCCGCCTCCTGACGGCAGCACGGCCGCTGGCCTCAGAAAACACTTCTAAGGACACTGAAAAATTCCTACTTACAAGGAACTTGAAATTTTTATTGAGAAGGGTTTACTATGAAACCTCATTTCTCCTTGCCGGGCACACGGGAACCCCTGTGCTGAGGTGTCAGAATGGTACAGAGCTCACCTCCTAATAACTCTTTAAATACCGGCTACTAAACACGGGCACTTTGCTTTTCCATGACCAAATCAAAATGCTTGCGTGTTAAAATTAGATCACAAGTTGACAAAGCAGTAACGTTCTACACTTCAAAACTCTCCTCAAATGTAATACAGACTAGGCGGAATCCTATAAAAATCCTTATAAATCCTTCTCAAGGAGATTTCATTTAAACATGTCAAAGCCCCTTTTATTATACATATTTACAATCATTCCACTTTATCTTTTATTATAAATTTATTTAGGAAAAATCATAGAATAAGGGTATTAGATAATAACATCTCTATATTCCTTATTCAGCTGAATTCCTACCAGATTACTGATTACTGCAATATTCAAATACAGATTTCTGCAGAGAGCCTGACTCTTGATACTACTGTCCCAGAAAGACAGCATCTTAACAGGACCAAAAGACAGAGCTGTGTTCCCCTTCCCTTAAGGGAATGGATTTATCTGTCCAACAGAATATTCTCATATATTGGAGTTATACTTTCCACTGACTCTAACAAAACATCTGAAATTGGCTCAATATGGATGAACTCCAGATTGCTCCAAATGAAATAATTTTTTTTTTTAAACATATAAAATATTACTGAAATCAAACCGAGCAGGATGGGACAGCATAAGATTTGTAAAAACAATAGGTGCTCTAGTGCCTAACAGAAAAAAGCTCCAACTACCTCCTACATAGCTGTGGTCTCTGTTTTGAAATACCATGTTTAATAGTAAGTTCATACTCCACAGTGGGAACAATGATAGGATAACTCTACCCACGTAGACATTTTTGTAAAACTTAAAGCAAATTATTTATATTTGAGACATCCATCCATCCACCCACTCATCCCACTGCTGATGCCAAATATGCCAAAAAGGTTTGAAGTCTATCTGCTAGGTAGGATGATGATAAACAGCTGAATGAAGACAGCAGTATATTAACAACTTACCAAACACAGAGACTAAGATACTTTCATTTAACATACACCAAAATAGAAAAAAAAATTAAATGTCATAGACAAAGGTGATAGGACAAGCTTTTAGAAAACACAGTGAAACACTCTCAAAGAGCAGCCCCACATCTAGAGACAAAGAAAAAGCAAAGCAGGCAGATAATATGTGATATGAATGGCATTAATGTGAACACTTCCTCAATACAGCAGGAAATTTCCTGAAGATGAAGTGCACAGAACCAGTCCCAGATTAAACAGGAAACATCTATAGCATTTGGAGTCTGGAGTCCCCCTGAAAATAGGAATACTGATGGTTACCCTGTTTAGCTGCTGGGTAATGCTAATTGCTTAAATATTTCAAGACTGAGGAAACAGCATTCAAAAAATTTCACAGATATACTTCTCAAATGTAATTCTTACTGTATTTCAGTTTCAGTGTTTATAAACAAGGTTCTTGTATTGGTATCTACAGAGAAAAGTATTCATGAAAGCAGTATTCTGGGCTAAAAAAACATAAATACCAACACTCCTGAATTTTTCTTAAGGGGAAAAAAAAACCAGTCAAGATACATTATAAATTGCAAAGAGAATTTAAAGAAAGATACTTAAAAGTATGGACAGAATTTTGACCAGAATGACAACAAATACAAACTAAAAAGAATTTCAATTTATGTTATTACTCAAACAACAAACTTAAAATGAAAGGACCATCATAAAATTAAAAAAAAAAAAAACACTGAAGATTCCAACAGGAATATTTGAAGTTTGATGTTTGTTTAATATTATATCATATATAATTATAGTAATAGATGTAATATTTTTAAATATTGTAATCAAGTAAATACCACACAGCTCAGCAAATTTTTATGAATTAAAAGGGGCTATTTAAAACATCAATTTATCTTTAAACTGTATGTATCACTTGAAGTTATAACTTCTAGAAACATGTCAAAATATCAGGTGCCTTGTCAATACATATATGGTTTTTAGGTTTTACAGTGCCTGAATAATCGTTTTTGCAGTCTCTAGGGTGCAAGCAATTTTCCATTTCTATTGTACAGAAAGGACCTTTTTAAATTATGCTTTCATTTAAATAGATGAAGAGAGACTACACTCTATCCAGACTGTTTTGTTCAAAGTTCAGAAAGCAACTCTTCAGAGCTAAAGAAAACAAAAAATGAATTTCTTTTCCAATCTCTAAATTGTAAGTTTAGTAGGAATGCATTAGGGTTACCAACTCCAATGTGAAATACAGGTGACTACATGACTGGACTACAAGCACTACTGGACTGCCTGTGACCACAAGAAATGTATACAGAAGACATATATGATGTTTAGCCTACTTATTGCTGTCAGTTTCACAGAACATTTTTATTCATTAACTGAGCTGAATGCATATTTGTTTCCAGTTGTACAAGAAAATATGGAGTAATCTATGAAAATGCTTGCCACTTAAATCTCAAAAATAGTTGTGCATATCACACAAGCACACAAGGCACTGATGTCAGTTGACAACCTTCCCTATGTTTAAAGGCCTAACCTTTCATCAACAGAATGGAAGTCTTCCTAGGGAGCTAGGAGGCACATAGTCATCTGAATGCTCCCAACAGCAAACAACCCCAAATTAACTGATATTTAAAGCTGGGGACACGATGCACCCTTTCTTCCGAGGTTTTAGCTAAGGAGCTTTAGTGGACACCAACTGATTTGGAAAAATGTATTTTCCCTAATTTTGTGTGCAAATAATGCACTATTGTATCACCCATGTGCAGTCCAACAGTCATGATTAAGGTGGAAAACCCACAGATTTAATTTCAAGATAAAGAACTACAAAGGCACAGAAAACATAAAAGTCACAGCTGTCACACCACATTACCTTGAAGAACCAACAGAACCAACAGAAAGGAGAAGGGTGAAATCAACCTAGGGATGTTACTCTGGTGCAGGGTGGAACCCAGACATGTAGCTGAATCTAAAAGCAACCTGCCGATGCAAACCCTCCTAGCCCCTGCTGCCTCATTTCCTCCTGCAAACCACAGATTCTGATTATGCCAGTGGCTTCACCTCAGCAGTCTTACAGTTAGTCACACACTAAGGAGTGGGAGATACACTTCAGCTGCTTGCAAACTACATATGGTACAAGAATTACATGTTGCTTACCTCTAATATAAACTTTCAGTGCAGAGATGGCCTCTTATAATTAAAAAAAATAGGTAATTTAGAAAACAAACAACAGCAAAAATTACAGACCTTGACAAATAACACTTGATCATTTTTACACCCCTGGATGCAATCACAGGAAGAAAACTGCAGAAGGAAAACATGCTGGTGGGAAGGCAGGAAAGCTGTGTGAGAGAAAGATCTAAGAAACACAAAATGTTCTCTAACACCAGAAGAAATTATTAACTGGGTCCACATCAAACAACAGGTGTAAAATTACACAGGGCACAGGGAAGTAGGTGATTTATAGCAACATTTTCCATTTGTCTCTGCTATGCCCATTCTAGAAAGAATTTTGAAGATTTGTAATAAAACTGGATTCTAGGTTTCACACTCAGATCTAAGTAGTCAATGTGATTTTCATCTTCAAACAGGCAAAATTCTTTGCAAGAAAACATGGATGAATTGTGTGAATAAACATTGCAATATCAGACTATTTTTTCGTCAGGTTAAAATAAAATAGGAAATGATATGACATTACTTTTATCTCTGCCACTTCTTTCACATTCTTCTGTATTTTTCCCTCTTTCTTCACCACCTTCTGAATCCTCTAACTCTTCAATCAGTATTCTTTTTCCTTTGCCTTGAGGCTCAGATACAGGCTTTAAACCTCTGAGTTTCACTTCAATCTCTAACAGACTTTTCTACAACAGAGAAAAAAAACAGCAATAGCAGAAGCCTTTTTTATTATGTATATAAATTACAATTTATATACAGCAAATACATTCTGTCAAATAATTCATGTAAGATCCTGAAGAACTATCAAGATAAATGTTGCCAGTATAAAAAGAGAGTAAATAAATGTGAATTTTCCAAGAGTCAGCATCAAACCGAAGACTAATGGTCAATTTCTGTCTCTCTCAGAAGACATCACACAAATAAATACACACTTTTCTTGACTGCACTGCTTAATCAAAAAAATAAAAACGAATTGAAATGAAAAAAGTAGATTTATGATTGTGATATCTGGCATGGTCTACTAAGAAGAGACGTGGAAAACAGTTTGCTCCTTTCCTAAGAGCTGCAGCGAGATGATCAAACAGCTTCTCATTCCATAACATTTTTTCATTACTCAAAAAAACCCCTTTAACTGCACTTAGAATTGTTAAATTTGGAAGAGACCTTTAAGATCATCAAGTCCAACTGTTAAGCCAGCACTATCACTGTAACCCATAAACCACTAAACCACTTTACACTGTCAGAGCAGAATCAGACACACCCAACATTATGTGCCATTCTGAACGTAATTCAGTGCTGTGCAAGGAAGTGCCATCTCAGTACTTCCTGTCTCAAGAAAAAGGTAAAAATAGGATCAAGCAAACATTCACATGGACAAAGTATCTTGAAGAATTTTAGTTAATGACAACCAATTCACTTTCATATTAGTGATTCTGGATATAAACATGCACTCTGCATGTGTTCCATACATTCATATTTAGCTCAAGAGGGTTTTGAGGATCCTCCAAGCAAACAGAAACTTGAAAAAATGCCCTGCCAAATACTTTGTCATTTCTAGATGTGCCAGCCAAGGCATAATAGCTGGCATGGAAAAGGACAAAGTACAGACATCTGCTTTCAGCTACAAAAGCATTGCTCAGCAAAGCAACTAATGGAAGAGTGTACTCAAAATGAGTGAGAATCTATGCCTGGTGTTACAAGAAGTCTCAGCACAGCCTATTTGATACATCTTTTCACAAAGACTGTTGTGGAGTTTGTCATCACAGACTCACAAGCTCTTTAGTGATTCAGTCTTGCAAACAGAAAAAAAAAGACCAAAATCTCTTTTAGAACTCAAATCTAGAGACATTCCTTGGTTGATGCAAAACTCAGGAACTATTCTGGACAGGAAATTAGCTCCAAGAACACTCTAAAAGAGATGAATGCTGAATGTGGTGAATTTGACACCAGGAGCTTGTACCTATTTCACTGGTTCAAGCAACAGCAGTGATCACCTAACTCCATGGAAAGAAGCAACAATCAGCAAGCTGCTAGCAGCTTACAATATGCCACCAACATCAGCTGGACAGAATTCAGGGGGTGAGACAATTGCACAATATCCAGAAGTCATGTGTAAAAAAACTGTGAGGGCAGTAGTGTAATGGACTCATAATTAACATACAAAGAGCATTTTACTATCAAAACTGCCCAGTACCAAAGATTCTCAGGACATGTAAAGTCCAAATGCAAGGACTTTTCTAACCTGCAAAACACCCCTAAAATACCAATGAAAGGACACAAACCAACCCTCTCCTAAACAGCTGAAGCAATAGTAGAACAAGCACCACATCCTGACCTTGATTTTCAAAAAAAGCATCTGGCTTTCTTTGATACAAAATTGTTTATGAAAGGCCCAGGTTTATCAGAAGGTATGAAAGGTTTTTCATTCTACCCTGGAGATGAGAAATGAGGATTTATAACACCACACTGAAGCAAGGACAGAACCCAGCTCCTCTCCTTTTAGGTTACTACTACAACACCACTACTACTACAATACAAGCTTGACATCTCTGTTGAATTTTTCTTTCCATTATGTGCCAAACTTAAATTCACCTATCCCAATGGATCTTCTCAAGAAAAATTTCCAAATAACATTAGTCAGCTAAGATACTAATACTGTAAGCATGTTCATTAGAAAAATTTTCAGGCACCTAAATTATGTGAATAGAGAAGACGTTTCCTCACAATCAAGTCCTGAAAAGAAGATCTGGCCACATTCAAGTACCTACTTTCCACCATATGTGGTCTTGGGAAATTGATCAATGGCACAGCAGATCAAGTGTGTCCTCCAACCTCATATTTAAATCAAACAACATAGACTGTACTCACTTTGTGCTACAACTGCATACAATCTCTGTCTAGCCATATTCAACTCACTGATCTTTACCTTAGCTATAGAGTTTTCTGGTTCAACAGCCAACACTTTATTCAGATCCTCTATAGCTGTCTGGTAATTCTGCAGCTGACTGTGTACAGTGGCACGGCGCATCAAAGCTGCAGAAGAACAAAGTGTATTATTTATGCATTTAAAATAGAGAGTGAATAAAAGTACTCTATTTTTCCTACACATATTAAGTATAGTGATGCAGTTTTAAAAATACTAATACAGAGTCATTATGAAGTAACTGTTCTCTTGATAATTTTTAATGATGCAATTCCACGTGACAACTTTGAGACAGCAATCATGAATTGTGAAGCATCTTTTCATATTTTTCAAAATTTCCCCCTCCACCCATTCAAATACAGTTAGCTACATTCAAGTCCTTGACTTTAGAAAGGAATAAATCAGCAGCTTTCATTGCTTTCCTGTTGCTTTTAAGTTAATTTATAATTCAGTGTGGGTATTATGAAAACACTGCACTGCACAAATACAGGAGGGCTTATAACCCTATGAGAACCATGATACCATGTAAGAATTCCCATTACAGATCAACAGGATGAACTGCATAAAACTTTCCTAACCCCCAAAGAACTGTTAAAATTGCTTTGGGGAGCTATGCTGTTGCCTCACTTGTACTTAGACCTGATCTAAAGCTCAGTTAAGTCAACTAACAGCATGTACCATTTTATTTGCTAGAGCTAAAATAATACATAGAAGAACAACTTTATTTTCTACTTTACCTTTTATGTTGCCAGGTTCCATATCCAGTACCTTCTCACAATCCTGCAAAGCATTGTCCCAGTCCTTAAGTTTGATTTCTGCTTGAGCTCTGTTATTATACACAGCTGCAGTTGGTATTACTGATATACTCCTAAAAAAGGGGAGTATTGACCATGTTAGACTCATAGTTAGAAAACCTGAATCTAGAAACACTTCACTATTGGAAGCTGAAAACAGCCTTATAGCAATATTAATACTGGAATGCTAACCACAATAGTAATTAGAAACTCCCTCCTGTGAGACCAGAGGCAACCATCCACCAACTACATTTACTGTCCTCAGAGGCCTATTGCTTGCCAGGGCTTAGACCTGAGATGTTGCAGAGAACATCTGGCTCATCTGTCTCTTAAGACTACTATCTCTTCCTGCCCTCCATGTAGACTCCAACAAAACTGCCAAATGAAACATTTGAGACTATCAAGAGTAACTACACAGCTCTGGGGGTTATGATGAAGAGCATGGTGGTGGTGGGGAACACACGGGATTCTCCTTGATCTTGCTTGTAAAAAGGAAAGGCTGAGGTAGCAGTGGATGGATTGTTCAGGTCAATGTCTGGCTGCATGGCTAGTGCTCTAGGTAGGGCTTTAGCTTCAATAACAAAAGGATCATCTCTGAGGAATAAGGACAGCTAAGGTGCACACAACAAAGTGGTGTAAGGGAATCTTTGCCAACACCATTGCTAATATAGGAAGGACAACTCTAAACTGTGTTCACTGGAAAAAGCAGCAATGGAAGTGCTGGGGGACAGCACACTGCAAAAGACTCACACTTTCCTTGTGAAAAAAGCAAGCTTGAAGGACAATCTCACAGGCTTGTCCACTAATGCACAGTGCATGGGAAACAAAAAAAGAATACAAGGTCTGTGCAGCTATGATCCCAGTGGGACCACAGATATGGTGGCATAATCTGTGCATGCTCTTTAGAAAGACTAGGAGGGTGAGGAAGAAGAAGAGATGCATTCTAGTCTAACTTTGTGAAGGTTTGTTTTGGAACAGGCAAGAGACTAACAAGCTAGTCAAGAAAGTCAATGGGTAAGAATAAGAGGTCAGACTCTACTTTTTCCATTTTAGCTATACACACATAACCCCTTCAGATTATTAACAATTCACTCCAAAATGTTGTACTTAAATATTTATAACTCTCAGAAAATAGAAGATTTCAGATAGGATTAGAAAAGTGACCAGTTAGAACAGCATGGTGTCAATATCATATTTCAGAAGGCATACAATACCCCATGGGGGTCAAATATGGAAAAACTCTCCATTAGAAAGGATTCTGCCTATCCTTAGTAATTAGTACCTTATTTATGTCCCAAAAGCAGGCATTTTTACTTATTTTTATATCATGGATTTTTATTTTATTTATTGTATATAAAACACAGCTATAGACTTTATGCTTGTGTAAAAATACCAAACAAAACAAGAAAGATCTGAAGGCTGCAAGTCAAGAACAAAAAAAAAAACAAAAAAAACCCCACCATGCATTAAATGCCTCAGTTTAAGCAGCTTGTGCTTTATGAATATCATTACAAGTGTGCACACACAAACACACACACATAAATAAGTATCTATCTATCTATATCAGCAACCTCCAGGTAAATTTTCATAAGCTGTTCTACAAAACCCTGTCTCCTTCAGTGACAATACAAATGATGCTTCCTAAACATAAATCTGTTAAATATTTATTTTATTGCTGCTGCACACTATTTCTATTCATTATTTTCTCCATACTTGTCTGCACTGACCACAAATGCATTAACATTCTCATACATCTTTTTTGAGGTTATCCCACTACAATATTATAGCCCATGAATTATCTTCACATTTCACCTTACACTAGTGCCATATCATTACACTCAGTTTACACTGCGAAGTAATACCCCAAGATTCCAATGTACTCTAAATTTCTAAATTACAACTTTGACACTTCTAGGATTTGTGGGTTTTTTGTAAGTCCTTATCATTTCAAAGCACTGAGTTAAACACAAAATTGACTTTCCTTTAACATTACTTAAATGTGTGAGCAGTCAGCACTTTTGCAAGTCAGACCTCTTCTTGTCTCAAGCTGGGCAATCTGCAAACTATAAACAAATGCTTGTCTCACATGAAAATTCTTGTTTGTACACATGGCATCATGTTTGCAAACTGTGAAAATGGTAGAGAAAAAAAATCTAATTCTCCCTAGGTAGCATTCAAATATTTCAATTGAAACATTACCCTTCTTTTCCTGTAGTGCTCAATTCTATTGCCCTTGAACTTTTATACTTTTGAAACAAATACAAGAGAGGTCCTGTAGCTACAGCCTCTACTAATATAAATAAAGCCAAAGTGTGAATGTAGTCCAGCAAGCACTAAGTAAGACAAGCAACTTTTAAGAGTCTTATTTTTTATAATCTTGTATTTATATACTTTTCTTTCTGGACTGCTACTAATTACAGACAATGTTACAGTGAAGTTGCACACAGTGATTTTTTTATCTCCTAAGAAGTAGTTATGGAATAAATTTTGATTATTAACAATTGAGACAATCCTACAAACGAGACAATCCTACTATAACATTTAATTACATTTGTAATCAATTTAGTTTCTTAACACTCTGATTGTCCTTTTATTTTTCTAAACATGCCCTTGAATCTCTGTGGTTTGAAAAATCTGAAGAAGTTTGTAACACCTGCAGATTGCATTCCATCACTACCGAGCCCCTTCTCTCCCTGATAAATAAAATTTAACGTCAGGATGCATCAGTGCTTTGAATATTCTTCTGTCAAATCTTCTCACCCTTTTGAAAATAATCTGATTGTCACTAGTTGCTTCCATAAGAATTTGCTTCTATTACATTGGTCTGAAAACAACATTCACAAGTAAGAGTCATTAAAATAAAAGCACACAAAAGCATTTACCCACCGAGTGTAATATGTCACAGCTTCCATGTAATCGCCAATGGCAAAGGCTTCATTGCCCTTCTCTTTCTCACGAGTAGCAATAAAGATTTTCTCTCTCTTTGTCATTCCTAGCAAAAAAATATTTGTACACAACAACTAACAACTTGACCAGATGTGATCAAAACAGTCAGATAAAATACTTTGAATGTCATAGTCTGTGTATTTTTTTAAAAGCACATGGCTTACTGAAAGACAAATTTGTATTTTATTTTCTGTAATAAAACCCTAAATTCTTCTGATAGGCCTACAATTCAGAGTGCAAAAGAAAAGCAGTTGGCTAACCTCCACTATTCATTTATAATAACAGATGTATGTTTTACTTCTTTACCTAGTTCTCTCAACTAAACACCACATAAACATTCTTATTGCTTACTAAGCAAGACTAGATTTTTTTCAAATACGGCTTCAATCTCAGTTGATGATCTAACAACGTTTACCATCTCCAAGGGCTGGAAATTAAGACACTAACTCTATGATACACTTCTTCAATGTGTATTCATACTCTACAACACAGAAAATTAATTTTTCTGTAGTTATAATACTAAGACATTACCAGTGGTGTCTATTTTCTTTTCAATTACAGGCAGACTTGGCCTACTGAAGAATCTTGCTTTTGAGCTACTTTCTTCACAGCCCGCATCAATTTTAGAACATTCCTTTTCCACATCGAACCTTTAATTAATAAAAATAAGAAATTCAATAATGCTGCATAGCAAGACTCCCCAGTTAATAGAAAGGCATACTGTATTTCCATTAGAAACCACAGGAAAAAAGAGACAGGTGTGTTCAGTTATCAGTGACCAAGAAAACTCTCTGCCTCGCTTCCTCACCATCTCCCCCAAAAAAGGCAGGTAAATTTTAAGAAATAGTATAATCAGGCTCAATCCCAGCCCTATGAAACATCTCTATTAACCTTACCCAAAATAACTAAGAAAGTTATTGTTCCAAAGCAATTTAAACAGTGAACCTGAGATAAATAGTCTCAGCCACTTCCAAAGCTTCTCTGAAGCAGCTTTTGAACACAGTGCTTAGGAATTTATATCAAAGAAATATTGCTGCCACAACACTGTAAAAGAAATATGGTAAGAATCAATTCCTACACTACACAGAAATATTATTTTTACTGCTTTTCTGTGTAGGACTTAGTGAAAAATAGCCTGTTCTTTTCATTATAATCTTGACAATATGAGTAATTTCTTTCTGAAATAAAGATACCATTTTGGAAATTTATCCAATTCAAAACCTTTGCATGTAAGACTAATTGTTCTCCATTTTGAATTTGATCTTTTGCTAGCTTACTTTTACCAATTTATTATAAATGAACCACATTTCAAATAAATGTTTTTAAAATAAGTAGTGAAACATTTTATTCAGAAATTGGCTAAGCAATTCCTTGAAAACTTTTAAATTATCCTCGAAACATTTTAAAAACATGATATGCTTTACATTGGAAAATGTCTTTCAAACAACTTCTGTTTCAGTACACTCATAATCCAAAATAAATACATTCTATGGGAAAATTCACGAACTATATTATTATTCAGCATGTTAAAGCACTTAAAGATTGTGTACATATAACTGTAAGCAAAATCTGCACATAATTACTTTGGAAATATACAGTAGAAAGAGTAAAGAATAAATGAATGAAAAAATAAATTGTTGCAGAAATTATTTTGGTAACTTATTTTCTTTGTCCATATTTGAGCAGGAAGGCCCCAATTTCTGAAACATACATACATGAAACGAATTGATATGCAAAACTTATGCCAAACAGGGTTTTGTCCAGGGCTTTGGGGTACAGTTTCATTACCCAAACCCCACAATACCTAGATTTAGCTCCCCATCTACTGCACTGGAAACTTGTGCCTCCTCATTCTGTTTCTACAGCACCATATTCCAGATTTCAGGGACTCCAGAAAAGCTTCTACCATGTAAAACAGAGAAGTATGTGCTTTTCCCTTTCCATGTTGAACAACTTGGGCACCAATCTGTCACATACCTTGGGAAGGTAATATGCCCCCATTACATGATGCAGAGTGTCTTTGTATCAGGGCTCCATCTATTCTAAAAATAGTCACTGTCTAAACCTCCATTATGTGTAATTGCATCTGAGTAAACTGATGCACCTGCCTGAAGCTCATTCTTTGAGGTTAGTGGGGTTCAGTGCACTAATAAGTATTCCTCAGTTTTGTTTTCAATTCAGAACTGTGACTTTAGATACAGAGAAGACCAAATTTATAAGTCCATGTTAAATAATCCTAGAACTGCTTTCAAAAATCTCATCAATTAAGTAATGAATTTTTATTTCTTTTTCTGCTGACTTGCTGTATTTCACACAGCTTGTACAAAAGTATAGACTAACTTGTTCTCAGCTGTTAGCCACACAATGCATCCTTTGCATTTTAACAGAATATTTATTAAGAAAAAGCAGTTTCATCAGTGTTACAGTTCCCTGAAATGCTGTTTCTGTGAAACACATCAACCATGTTCTGTAGTTAAACAAGTAAGTAAGATTTACTAAAAACTTAAACAGAAGGCATTTAACCTACTTGTCCCATTCACTGTAATCCCGTGGTATGTTTTTCTTGTTTCTTTGTTTGCTTTGCAATTTTTTGTTCTGAAAGAGAAACAAACAGCCAGCCTGTAACTTAATTTTTGAAAATGAGTGAAATTCATAGTTTTTTGATTTTGTTTCTGCAATACATATTTTTCTAGTAACCAACACTATTCATGACTAATCTCAGCTTAGTCTTGAAAATGTAATTCAGCTTGCTTTGAAGACAAGCTTCATGCATTTCACATATCATTGCAATCTGAGGAGCTCTTCAGTCTCACACTTTCTCTCCGTTGTCCTGTTACACATCACAGAGACACTGAGTAAAACTATCTAATTAGTATCTTGTGATGCCATCTTCCCAACCATGCTTTCCACACAGCAAGGGAGAACTCAGTCTTGGGAAAACCCAGCCTTGTGATGAGGTGTTTGACAGTGAGACTGAATCAGTACTCTGGTTTTAGGCTTGCCTTTCCCAGGACAATTCAATGCACAGATTCTGATAGTGCCCAGAACCCGCCAAACAAACTTGAAAATAATTGACTTCAAAATAGTGTCTGGACTTCTTTTGACTATTTCTCACTTCCCTAAAGCTAATTCCCAAGATTATTTACATTCATTTCAGATTTTAGACAAGCTCTGTCACTGAGGCTTGCCTTACCTAAAATTTATCTTGAGGATCCTTCCTGCAACCATCAGTTCTGACAATCAGATTTGACTGCCTTGTATCTCAACCCATCTCCTACACTAATGGAGCCTATTTCCACAGCTGTCACCTTTGGCATCTCTTCTACCTCTGCCATGACACAATACTTCTGCTATGTCCCTCCCTGCTTCTTTACTTCAAAATACTTAATAGCAAGGTGTGGTTCCAAACAGGTATTTCACAGTGGAACAGCCAGTTCAAAATATTGCTATCTACCCTATCCTGGCCATTCAATCCTCCTCTTACCTTGCAATCCATCATTCACTGAGTTAGGCCAGTGTAATTCTTTGTAGAGTTGCAGATTAACAATATTCTGGGTTTAAAACACAATCTGATAGAGAGCACAGTACAATCCCCAAATATCTGTACCTGTTCAATTCAGCTTGTGATAAACTGGACCAAAGAAACAAGCAGAAACCTCTTAGACTCGCTTAACTAGTGGTGACACTGTAACAAGGACATACTTCTGCAGCTGGATGTAAACACCTCCATTTACATAATGCAAATGTGATCCTTCCTGTAAACACTTCTGAGTGTAATGTTAGGTTACACGAACTTTTGTAGTGTATGACTTCAGAATTACTCTTAATGTTATGTCTTTCGGGAAGCTGGACAAAATGACAAGTATGTTTAGTGATCAGTGCATGTGTGGAGGAGGGAACCCCGAAATATGCCTTCCTGAAACATGAGTTATCATTATATATGCCTGCTGGTGTATATTACAAGTGTACTAATTTAAGAAGTATCAAATCTTTTTTTCAAACCAAAAGTTCTTAATTTAAGTGAGCAAATAGATTGAAACTCTCAGAAGAAAACTTGTAAGGTACTTACACTAATGCAACTCCAACTCAGGGAGAGAACTATAGCATGTACATTTAAGGAATAAAGCAGAAACAAATCCACAATTAAAAAACTTCTGAGACTCATATTCTTGAGATAATTGTTATCAAGTTGTGGTTCCAGCAGAGTCAGGAATTTCTCCATCAGACATATTTCAGAGCATCTCATCCAAGAGGCTTTGCCCTTCATGCTGCTTGTGTACCATGGAACTCAAAACAAAAAATCTCTGTGCTTATCATCTTTCCTGCCATAACTCACAATGCAAGAATCCCACTGGGTTTGAAGCCCATTGAACATTTTCTGGACCAAAGATTAACAAATGGATTGGCTTCAGTACAGGTGACACAATTTGGCCTTGGTTCTCCTGTGGGCCCTGTGTGCTGGCCTAAGACATTACTATCCTGTGTCAGCTAATCAGTATTCCTTTTTACTTCAGAATATCCAAAATAACATGAAGTATGTACATCCTACCACAATGGAGTTTTATAACATAAAACTTGGAATGCATGTTGCATGCCCTGGGATGTACCATGAAGAGGTATCTGAGGATGGAAATCTTTCTGGGATAGTATTAGAAAACCACGTTTGGCAAAGGAATCTAAGCTGAAATCCCATCAATACAGTCTTTTGAATGTGAACATCTTTAAACCCGTGCTTTAGTTCTATCCTGACAAAATGAGGTAGCAAAAATAATAATGATGTAATGTGTACAGTTAAAACAGTTCTGGGCAGTGAGATAGGAAAACAGAAACTTGCATATTGTGTTACAGAGGGACATATTGCATAAACTTAACCCTTTTTCTGTTCTTTTTTGGAAAATCCTCCCACGGCTTCACACCAATAAAAAGAAAATACTGTATAGATTATAAACTATCAGTAGTGAATTGAAACTATACCTACCTATAGTATCAGCAAGAAAGTCTGATTACAGGCAGAACAAGATGTTTCCAATTACCAAACTTGCACCCACTGGTGCAATCCACTGCTGAGGGTTAATAATGATTACTAGAATTGGATTCATTGAAGATGCTGAACTTTTTATGCATCAGATCAGATGAACAGTCTCCAATCGAGTAACAACATAAAATTATGGAAGGGTTTGTGTATTTCTTTTTAGCAGAGAAGATAAATTTATCAGGCCAAGTTTAAACTTGAGACCACTTACAATATTATATGATGCCAGTCTGAAAAATAATTACAGTCCTGATTAGCAAAACATGCTTAAAAATTGTAAAATGACACACAGCTTTATCAGAAAGAAAGAAAAGCTGATCATGTACATTATTAATTTTTTCTGAGATTTCATATTACAGTTACAAATTTAGTGTATGCTATGCAAACAGCTTATTTTTATTCAGTAGTCATCTAGTAAAAATATAAATGTACTGTTGCATAAAAAGTTTCAGGCTTCCCTTCTCTCTTCCAGGACAGGTTACAATTCCTTCAGAGGCCATCTGCTTAGACAACAGAAATGGAAATGACATACCACAGGTAAGGCATAAAGTTATATCCAGGTTTCCTGGGTAATAATGCCAACACCTAAACCTTGTATGGAGAACAAAAGCTGAAGAACACATGAACAAAACTGGACCTGAAGACTGGTCCATGGTTTAAAGGAGAAAAAGAAAAAGGTTTTTGTCTTTGAATGGAGAACACATACTTTTTAGCAAAACTGTGTATCCTAGATTTCAAGACACTTTCCATCATTTTATGCTTACATTCTAATCTGGATTTACTGAGTTCACATGGCATTGTATGATTTTCTGTTCCTGCAAACAGTTATAAAGGACATGAATCAAGGATAAAGTTACAGTGGCACCCTCCATCTCAGCAAAATAGCATAGTCAAGAGGACTATACATAGCAAAATATCCAAGAGTACATATTAATTTAAAAAATCCCCCATAAACCAAACAAAACAAAAGCTTTAGTCTCAATACTAACCACTTATAAAACATTCACTGGAATTCCCAGCCTTTTTGTATACCATATAACAGAGACTGCCTGGCTATCCCAAATGTCTTGGCTCAACATCTATGCACCAGCTGACAGTAAGAATTAGTTTCTGACAACACAAGAACACAAACCAGGCATTTACTAATACATAATTATTTTTAAAAATAGCAATTAATAAGAAATATCACATGACCTACAAGGATCCCTTCATAACATTTCTGACTCCCAAACCTCCAGGAAAGAACAATACTTAATTTCTTATAGCAGTGTCCCAGAATTTCAAAGAAAATTTTGAGAATTAGACTGAAGTGATCCATGACAATACCTGACAAATCAAAAAAATCCCAACCCACACTGACTTGTGTGGCAATCCCCTCAGCAGCACTGTATTTAGTATCAGTAAGAAAAGCTGGTCAGACAAAATTGATTCCAGGCAGATAAATAAATGGAAAAAGAAAAATAATTAAGGAAACTTATAGCAAGGAAAAAATATAAATATTTGTTCTGTAGTTCTGAAGATTTGTTAAGTCTGCTTAAGGGCTAAATTAAGAAGTATGGTATGTGACTGCAGTGGGAATACCAACCCAAGGGGTAAAATACAGAGAAACAAAGGCTACATATACACCAGCACTACCCAATATAGAAGTGGCTCCAGAGTAAAACAATTGGTGCAGAGGGTCTAACATCCACACTGTATGTGTTCCAGGGTGTTTATTTTGGGCTAGCTCCTGACTGGTCCCATGGAACAAAAGCTGGAGCTGGCAGCTGGAGAAAATCTCCTGGCGTAATTTCATCCAATAGGAGCCTCGTTCACATGCTTAAACAGTACTTTGAAATATGAATCAAAGAACATAAAAGGGTGTTTAAGGAGATCTGCTTTGGCAGTGAATTCTTGGCCAGAATTAAAATATTAATAAAATACACGTGCTAGTACTAAGAAAGCACTTTTGTTTAAGCATTGGTCTCTTGCAAGGGAGCTTAAAGGATTTTATTTTCTGGTTAACAAAATAAGTCAAGTAAGAAAAGCACAATGACTAGAAGTTCATACAAATAATATTTCCCAATTTCAGAAAATCCTGTAATTAATACACATCAGAAAACTGGAGATACCTGATTAGTGGGAAGGCAGCTGCTGGAACAACGAATGGGGGGCAAGTTATCTTGTCTTTCATTTGGTGTGTTTGTTCTCAGGAACTGTGATTTCTTAGCATCTTCATTCATTTCTGTCACCCAGCTCTGAAAACAAATAAATAACGTATTTGTACCTTAAGGCAGTAAAGCAGCTATAATTCAGAGTTTATAATCAGCCTAATAATTAGCCTTATAAAGCAGTGCTCTTAATGGGGAAAAGCAATTAAGCCAAAAAGCAATAGTGCTTTTTTGAATAGAAAATGATCTACCAAAAAAAAAAAAATCTGTAGAGGTAAAATGGGCACCAAAGGTTCAGTGACATTAACTCAAGAAAATAATTTTAAAAACCCAACATAATCCTTAGATCATTTCCTCATTTAATCAAATAATTACATTCTACTTAGCACAAGAAGACTGATACATCACAGTGATTATATTATGGACCATTATAAATTAGATACTGTACCATCAGTTCACTATTAATTGTTTCCCATTCTTCAGCTGTGAAATCAGAAGCTGTGGCTGCAGGCTTATCTTTTCTCAGAGCTCTGCTCCTTGGATCTAAACGCTCAATACGCTTTTCACAAACCAACGTCAGTTCAGGGTAACATCCCTCTTCACCAGACCTTTAAATGCAAAGATACAAACATTAACAAAACAGAACTAAACTGCCCCACGTGCTCCATGTTTCCCTCCATATGTTGTCACTACAGTGACTGCAGAGGATTATTTTCCTGTTAATCCAATTTTACTATCATCTAATAATTTTATCAGAAAATTCCACCTTCAGCCATTTTCCAATGCCCACATACACAGTTCGAAATTACCACCACAGTGTTCATAAAAAAGAAGTTTGTGCCATTTTCAGCAAAAGTTAAACAGGTGTGGCATCTGAAATTGACAGTCAGGCAACATGGATCATGAGAAAACCAAAATACAGCGACAGCATTTGCAAAAATACTGGCATTGAGTTACTCAAACCTTTTTGATGGTTAAATCAGCACTTGAATTTCTAGTGTTATCTTTGGGACACTTTTAACATGATTACTTTAACTTTGTATTCTAATTTTTAAATTAGAAAGTTACAAAGAGGTTTACACAAATAAGAGTATATCGGTAAGGTTCCCTCAAATTTCACAGAACAAGAATGTAATTATTAATGAAGGCAAAAAAATATAACATTTACCTTAATACCCTGAGAATCTTTTCCAGGTACTTAACATCTGTGCATTTTTCAATAAATTTGTAGTCCAGATGACTAATAGGTATTTGATATGTTTTAGTGGTTCCTTGGTCCAGTAAAAATGGTACTGACTCTTCACCCATAACTAAATATTAAAAGACAAAAAAGATTCTGTAAACATTTAGTTACATTTTGAAGTAATGTCAATTTAAGGAATAAACCTGCTCAGGCTTCACTCTCTCATGCAAACAGATCTATAAAAGATTTCAGATTTGAAGGCATTTGAAGGCACCTCTGTCTTTGACAGAGGTTTACTGACAGAAGTGTGGGATATGCTTTGTTAGAATATGTGCAAGTCTACTGATTCTGAAAGGCAGAACAATTCAGAAAGATTGTTTAAAGAAAAATTGCCAATTTTTGCCTACCACAGTCTCTAGTTTGTTTTTTCTTTTAACACATACCTGTTTCAATCAAGTGTGGTAAGCATGAAGGAGAAGATAGTGGAGGACACTCCTTTTTTCCCAGGGAAGATGTGAACCAATGCAGTGTATACAAAAAAAAAAATATTACCTTTGCTCTCTCTGTAGCCAAAACAAATTCAATTTTCTTTCCTCACTAACTGCATTTTCTGTGTCTCTGGTTGTATTACAGCACTAATCTGAATCTTTTCCAGTAAGTCCATAATTGATGAAGTAAAGAGTTCAAATGGGACACTTTTGCCTCCCTGTACCTTTGATCTGCTCATCTGCATTTTTTTCTCTTTTTGATCACAAGCTCTATGGAGCTGAAATTCTTCTCTTTTTCCCTCTTTATATAGTGCAAAAAGTGATCAGTTAGTTTTAATAAATACAGTAAGGGCAACAAAATAATTGTGTTCTAATGTCTTGCATAATTACACATATTAATTTGTAGTTACACAAAAATGTTTACAATGCAGTAACACTTAAATAGTAACTGGACATAATTAGGCGTTGCATGGAGATTCTGCCCCAAGACCTTACAGTTTCGGTACTGGGAAAGGAACAACACGCGTGGAATGAAGGACAAACGCAGGAAATAATTAAAGAGGAGTAAAAGCTCATCCCCCGCGGCGTTTGTTCCCGTTTATTCCCATGGCCGTGAGGGAGCTGCCCAGCGCAGCTCTGGGGCACGGCGGTGACCAGGACACGGCGGCTGCTCGGGGGCACAGCCCGGCGCGCCCCTCTCCCGCCCGCCTTCCCCGCACACGGCCAGGCCGGGCTCAGGGATTCACCTCAACGCCGGCAGCCCAGGCTCCCTCAGGCTCCCTCAGGCTCCCTCAGGCTCCCCCAGGCTCCCCCAGGCGCCGCCGGAGCCGCGGCAGCGCGGCCGGCCCGTGCCTAGCGACTGTTGCTATGTACAACATGGCCGCACGGACACGGCGCTGCCCTCCCCGCGAACGCCCTGGCCGGGCTCCCGCAGAGCCCCGCCGAGCTCCAGCGGCGACACCGGCGTCGCCTGTCGTTCCTGGGCACCCACCTGCCCGGTGCCGCGCTGTCCCCGGGACACGGACCGGGCCCGAGCCTCGCCGCAGCCGGGAGCGACCCGTCCCTCGCTCAGGCCGCGCAGGCGCGGCTGGGGTCAGGGCGAGGGGAGGGCTGAGGGGAGCGCCTGCTGGGGACGGGCAGAAATAGCAGAAACACAGCGGTGGGGATGGAGCTGTAATAAGCATCACCCGTGTGCTCAGTGTGGTATTTCACCCAGCGGGGAGCCCGCAGTCCCTCTCCCGACGCCCACAGAAGCGTGCCCGTCAGCCCTGCGCTCCCCCGGCGCTGCTCTCCAAAGCAGCTCCGTGCCCCTTCCCGCGGGCAGCGGGCGCTCTTCGCCTTTCTCCGGCAGCCACGGGCCCCCAGCGCGCCCGCAGGGCGGTCAGACCCGCCCCGGTCTGCCGGCGAGCCTCGGCAGCGCTGCTCCTGCCCGCTTCTCCTCGCCCTTCTGAGCGGCCGTGGCAGGCAGCAGCCGACCCCTTCTTTCTGCTGTGCAGGCCAGGCCCAACTGACAGCAACCGTGTAGTAAATAGGTTATCATTGATACCCGAGTCTATCTGGTTTCCAGGAAAAATACTAGTCTTACTAGCAAAGCTCAGATACCTACGAAAATCTTAACCGAACAGCATCTCAGAATGCTTTTTGTGCCCCCTGTAACAAGCCACTGCAATTCATTTATAAGCCAGCACAGTAATGCAGACGTTAAAAAAGATAGTATTACAGTGATATGTTAAGCACGTTATCTGAACAGCACCGTTGCCATCATCAAAACTGAGATCAAGCACACACAATCCAGCAGTATATTATAGTACACTTAAGTGGTATTAAGTAACAGCCATTCCAAATAGATGCAAAAAGTTCTGGCTCATCAATACAAAACCACCACTTATTAGAGAGCACTGAGAAGTTGCCTGAAAAGCAAAACGAGATGCTGTTTTAGTTTTAGGATGCTACCCAAATTACCTTTGTAACACAGATCTAATTTTTTCCTTGAGTACAAACATCTCAAGCAGCACTTTGGGAATTTCAGTTTCCACATCGCTTCTTAACGTTTACCTTGCCTCCCTCTCCCTCTTCTTTTGGGAGAAATTATTTTTTTGACACTTCCATCCATACTTTTGACACATCCACAACTTGGTGCCAGATTTGGGTGCTCTCAAGTCTTTCAAGATTTTCTCTTTACAAATCCAGATCTGTTTCAAACCTAGCCTTCTGTTGGCTTATATTTTCAGTGGAATTTATACAAACCACAGTTATTTCATGCAGTTCACAAGAGTCCAAAGAACATTTAGCAAAGTTAAAATGCAAATAAAGTCTAGATAAGAGTAATGAAAACAAGGTTAACTCAAAAAGAATACAATATCACTGAACTTAAAAAATACTGCATACTCTGACTATAATTTAAACAACACCTTTAGAAATCTGTTACTGGAAGACAATATAGACAAAATTTGTTATTACAGTAAACTTTAATATTTCAATCTCTTAAAACACAAATAAGAGTGTGCATTTGTACACAAATAGTTTTACAGAGCAAAGTTATTACAAAGATTAAACTGCATTATGAAGTCTCTATCTTCAGCAGACATCATCGGGCATCAAAAACTACCACTGGAATTACACAGTTAAAGAAAAAAAATATGTTCTGGTTGGAAAAAAGATGGGGGAGAGGAATAAAAGAGACTGTCTAAAGTCACAACTAACTACATAAACTATTTCAAAAGCCATCTTTAGTAAGAAGCTGAATTATATCAACAATTCACAGTACGTCACCCAGCAGACTATCATAACTTAATATACCTTGCATAGAAAATGGAAAAAAAAAGAAAAAGTCCCAGGAAAGAAATCAAGGTGCCAAATCACACTGCAGAGATTGCTCTACAGTAGTTTGCTCTACTGTATTGATTTTTGACTCTGAAGGATTGTTATGTAATTACTTGAATATTCCATTCTGTTTCCCTTGCACACCTTGTCTCCATTCACAGCTTCCCAAATGCACTTGTAAAAGGATACATCTTTTCGTCCTTTTCTTGTACATTATTCTGTAGCCACATTCTCTGCACCTGATAGGATCTCTTGCCTTTATTTCATTTTCTGTATGGCATTCTGATGTTATGAAGGAAGACAAAGGAAGTGGGCAAACAAAAACAGCATTGTTAATGCACAGATAACTTTGAAAAGCCATGATAGTCAAATTCCTATTTGAGACAAACATAGTAAGAATAGTGAATCTGTATCAAGAGCTCAATGATAACAAGATACTGTGAAAAAAAGAAATCGAGAAAATATAAAGCAAGCTTCACTTACATTAAAATAGAAGAGAGTCTTGCTAAACACCACCCAAATATTAATGCACAGAACACATTCCACACTTGATACTAGATCGGCTACTAATGAAAATTCCAGCTCAGCCCTCCGAAGACCACAGTTTGTTTTCTTAAAAGACAAAGTATTTCAGGGATTCCTGAAAATCACCAATATTTAAGTTGATGATTTATCTATAGGTAAGAGAGAATTTCACTACTGTACTTCAGTGAAAGTTGAGTGCCCTTACAGCATTTTCAATAAAACATGTAGAGATGGAGGAACTTCACACAGCAACACAAGCTCTAGGGAATTACTTCCACAACACTCTGCATATGTACCCTATATATGTGTTACCATCAATACATAAAGCTTTAAAGATCATCAGGATACACACTGCAACTATTTGTACCAAAGTACCCTTCAGTATAATGATTAAGCATTATTCACTATTAAAACACCAAATCTCCAGTAACAAGTAAATAAAATAAAAAATAACTTTTCTTTACCTCCACAAATGTAAATCATTGGCTGCTGCTTTGGAGGCTGAACATCCTTCTGTGAATCCATGTTCTAAACAAAAAACATACAAATGCACATTAGCTTGGGTGTGGGGGTTTTTGGTTTGGGGTTTTTTTTTCAAGGCATACACAATCATTTCAATATCTCAATCTAAACCTAACAGATGATGAAATCACCGCCTTAAAAGTAAATACAAACAAATTCCATCTATATTTGATACACAGGACATGGGTTAATTCAGGTTGAAAGAGACTTCAGAAAGTCATCTAGTTCAATTTCTTAAAAGCAAAGTAAAATCAGGTTTCACAGAGATTAACCAATCTGGTACAGAAAACCTCCAAAGATGGAGAGAGCGTAATATTTTCTATTAAGCAGTATTTTAAGCATTAAAGCTCAATGAGTAATACTTTCCTCCCTCCTGCCAATATTAAGGATTTCCTTGCTGGAAACATAAAATTGAGTGATTTCTTATTTATCACTCGTGTAACAATGGTGCTAACATAAAGATGATAAGCCTTGTCATCTTTTTGTCCCCTCTGATACACTAGCTAACTTAATATACCTTTTCAGTGATATAAGGTATTAGAAATCCTGGGAACAGGCTGTGGGTAGAAGAGTAATAGGAATTCAAAAGCAGAACAAAACAAAACAAAACAACCCCAAACCCAAATAATGAGGGGCCAGAGAGAAGAAATTCCACCCTTCAAATCCCACCAAATCAAGAGTGATAACTCCATGCTATTCTTCAAACACCTCTTAATGCTCTATAATGGCTTTGATTGTTCAGACTTACTTGAAGACAAGGATTTCTTCACAGTATGAGACTAAATAGTTACATATACTGCACAAACACTCTACCAAACTTTAAGCAAGCCTAACACGTAAATGTGCTTACAACCATGAGTTGTAAGGTGGTTACTGTATACAGATTTAGTAAACACTTTTTTTCCCACCCAGTGCATGTCTAGACAAGAACACGAATATTTTCTTGTAGTTTTTCTGAGGCTGTTGTTTTCTCTATTGCTGTTCTGTCTGACATAGAAGACAAGAATTGCTAACCCTTATGCCAGCTAACAGCCTTCTTGATGCTTCTTTATGAGAACTGTTCTCAGATTTTGTTCTCAGATTACAGCAAGGATTATTTCCCTGATCTTCAGAGTTTGTTTAAATATAAATTCAACTGGAAGAGCTATGATACTGAAAACAGAAGGACAGAAACAGTTCATACTTTAAGTCTGCTGACACTCGACAAACCACCTTGTTAAAACTCCCACTATGTCACTTCATTTAAGAGAACTGGAAAGAATTAATTAAACTCTACAGCTTTCAAGTATGCTTGGTTAAGATTTTCTTAGTAGCCACAGTGGCATCTTAACTTGCATGTGCTATGTTTTTTTTTTTATATCAGCACATTGCAGTAAGATATAAGCAGTCACCCATTAACACTGGAGAAGAGCAGACTCCTTTAAAACATAGAGCTGAACTAAGTTGTAGCTAAATAACTTGAGTTAATGCTGCTTGTGCAGCAAAATTATACTGCTGCTAAGGGCAGCAGGGAACTACAGTGCTGTTTTGCAGAGAGGTGCCACGGTTTAGCCAGCCTTCCATACCCTGCAGCCCTAAGTGCCCGCAGGCTGACAGAGCCAACAGGCACAGCGATGCACCACCATGTGCTGGGGTGCAGCCAGAAGCCACTGCGGTGACGTGGGGGGCTCCATGTGCTGAGAGCAGCCCACTGAATCACAGCATGGATAAGGCTGAAGGGACCACAGTGGGTCATCTGGCCCAACCTCCCTGCTTAAGCAGGATCATCCCAGAGCACATGACACAGGACTGCACCCAGACAGTTCTTGAGTATCTCCAGTGAGGGGGACTCCACAACCTCTGGACAATCTGTTCCAGTGCACCCACACAGTAAAGACGTTCTTCCTCATATTCAGGTGGAGCTTCCTGTGCATCAGTTTCTGCCCATTGCCTCTTGTCCTAGTGCTTGGCACCGCCAAGAGGAGCCTTGCTCCGTCATCTTGGTACACCCCGCTTCAGATATTTTTACACATGAATGAGGTCCCCTCTCAGAGCATCTCTTATGCACCCTTAAGAAAGGCCAACCCGCTCCTTCACGTCTCACAGAGCCCAAGAAAGAGAAGGGCGGGCAGCCCTTCTCACAGCCCACGGGCCCCAGGCTCCCCGTCCCCCTCCAGTTCCGCACCGGGATCTGCCCCCCCACCACGCCCCGCGGGCCTGGCACGCAGGAGCGAATCCCACGAGGCTGGTCCCGCCTTTCCCTGCCCGCCACGGCCCCGTCACCACCGCCCAGCAGCGAAGGGGACCCTGAGGAGCCCCGAGCCCGCTCGCCTGCTCCCGCAGCTCCGCCGGCCCCGCCGCCTCCCCGGCGCCCGGTGATGACGCCCGGCACTGCGCGGTGCCAGCGGGGGCGGGCCGTGCTCCGCTCCGCCCTCAGCTCCGGCCTCCTCCGTCATTAATAGTAATGAGCTGGAGAATAAATATTCAGTTCTGGGTGTTAACCACCCGGGCCGGGGCGGGGAGGGAAAAAAAAAAAAGAGAAAGGCACACAGATTATTTTAAGACACAAACTTCCATATGAAGAGCAGCAGTGTCAGTTCCCGATGAGGAAAGTAGGCAGCTGCAGGGTTAGGTAAACTCAGCCCCAAGGTACTCGGTGTTTTTATTCTTTTGTTTGGCTGTACCAAACATATTCCGGACGCAGAATGCCCCGTGCCAGCTCTGGTCATATGGTTGCGGAGTTTTAAACCGCGAGGTGTTTTACTTCAAAGTCCTCTCTGTTTTCAAAAGTATTTTACCTAAGATTCGTGGATAAAACCCACATACTGATATTTTGATGTTGTGGTATCCACATGAACCCAAACTTACATACTACAAACATACATATTACGTATTTTAAGTGTAAGGTCGTATAATGAAAGAAGTTCATGTCGGTGTATCCTGATGTAGTGAATTAAAATAGCGCAGGCAAGGTTTGAAACGCCACCGGCTGCTTTTTGTCACTGGCTTCTCCTCGATGGCGGTAGGAATTTAGAATCTTCGATTGGCATTTTGTAGAATTAGGTATATTTGCTTTATTCCTGAAAAAAAATGTTTAACGAATACTAGGTTTTGTGAATATACCAAATTTAAACTAGTAGATCATTGAAAAGGTTCTCTATTTTAAGGAAAGGTCTCTTTCTGTTTCTGACTACTGAATAAAAAATGTTTCAGAAGCACCCAAATTAATATGGATGAGGTTTTATCACTTCTAATTAATTGATGTTCTCTTATCAGCAAATCACCTTCATACATGACGTGTAGCTTACCTAAAATGAACTCGGGGAGTAATAAATAGTTGTAGTTTTCGTTATTTCGTGTTAAAAAAAAAAAATGAAATCACAGTAATGGTTTTAGGCTTGCTTCTTAACACTGCTGTGTACAAATAAAGCTAAACATAACTTTTGGAGTTGCAGAATAAAGCACAGGCTTTATGAATGTGAAAGGCAGAGCTTTTGTTATAGGTTACTACTTCCATGCTCTCCTCCGCCACGGAGCCGTGGGTGTGGGTGGGTACCAACCGGGATTATTTCTCTGGGCTCGCTGGTATTTTAAAAATGCGTTTGTCAAACCGATAAATTTAAAAGGACTTACAAAAAAATACTTCCATGAAAAATTCAGTTAGTCCTGTGATAATAATATCTCCATTAAGAAAGAAATCATGTCATTGCTTGATTATTGGCATCCTTTAACCATTCCCTCGGAAAAATGGGATGCTTTACCAGATCTTAAAGCTTCGGTTACTTCAGCCGTTTCCGATAAAACCCGCCCTTTACGAGAGGAGCTCTTCAGTAACTCCCATTCCCATGGGCTGATAAATTCTAGCCCTAGGGATGCTCCTTTGGATTTAGACTCGCAGAAAGTGTTGAGACTATGTGGGAGACTCCCACTGTCCCGTAAAGGAAAATTGGGAAATTGGTAGGCAAGTGAGAGGAAAGGCTTGTGGGGCGAGATGGGGAGGGCACAGGGATACAGATATTTTTGACATGGGAAGCAAATGCAGCCGTAACCGAGCGCAGTGCGAGTGTCGCAGAATGTCTTACCTCTTTTTGCTTCTTAGAAGTAGCGTTCTCAGGTTTGGCTGGGGATTTTTTGTTTGTTTTTTGTTGGGATCGGTTTTTGGGGAAGGGACTATTTTTTGTTAAATCACGCTTTCTAGTGTGACACGTCCGTGTACTGCATAAAATGTCGCAATTACATCTTGTTACAATTTTGGGATATTTTTGATGCAACTTGCACAAGTCCAGCCAGGTTTGAGTGACGGAGACGGAGCTTGCAGCTGCTATGTCCCACTAGTAAGCTGCCAATTTTACTGAGAAGGTATTTTATAAATAAATACAAATATTTGAAAAACAATTTTATCCAGTTCCAGCGAAACAGACAGTACTACAGAAAGCACTTTCAGAAACGCTCTATTACATTACAGAAAGCTTCTAGTGTTTTCTCCTTCTAAAAAAGAGGGAGATACCCCAAGAGCTTTCTCTTTTTAGCTATAACTATTACCTTGTAGTCAAATAAACCGATATTTCATCCCTAAAAATGTCACCGTTTCCGCCATCAGTGGGTCGGGAACTTTTAAGCCCGTATTTCCTCGGGCCCCTCTCAGGCTGCCTCACACCAGGAGAGATGTGAGAGCCTGGAGGAGCGGAGTCGCCAAAGGGAAAGGCTGGGAACTTGCCAGACCCCACGTACAGGGATTAGGTTACTTAATTTCTGCATTTCTTTGGAAAGCCTGAAGTTTGCTTATTTAAATGCAGGTGTTGCTTTCAGAGTCGGTTTTAGGGCTCTCGTTCAGGTCTGACATTCCCCATCCCGCCGGTGTTCAGCCAGCAGATGCGTTATCCTTACCGAGCCCAAGAAAAGCAGGCATCGAAGTCGATTTTTTTGTTTTGTTTTGGTTTTTTTTTTTTTTTTTTACTATACAGAAAAACTAAAACCACAGCAAAACCCGGGCGCCAGGTTCTGAATAACAAGCTTTTAAACAAATTAAACAGGAGTAGTCCTTGGGCCATTCAACACACGACAAGGTGTGAAAAATGTGCTCTGCCCTGTAGCCAGGGAGAATCCCTGGAATATTTGGCAAAAAGTATCAGGGGAGACTCGAGGACGACCCCGTGCGGTTCTGGAGTCGGGGGCATCCCCCAGCCGACTGCTTCGAAGGCAATGTAGTTGCCAAGCGCTCTGTGACTGTTTTGGTCCTGGGCTGCCGGGTACAAAGGTGCTAATTAACTCGAATTAAGTAACACGCTCATAACTCAAGTTTAAAGGCTGTAGCGCACATAAAGATTATTATCTGGGGCAGCCTCAGGCACCCCTGAGGCACCCCTGAGGCGCCCCTCAGCGCCGGCGNTCTGGAAGAGGCGGGAAAGCCTCCCCCTCGCTGTGCGCCTGAGGAGAAGCGGAGCAGGGGCAGGAACGACTCAGGGGCGCTTTAATTCAGGGGTGGGGTGCGGCGGGGGCCGTGGGGCTGAAGTATAAAGCGTGAGGAGCGGGGCGAGCCTCGCCGGCGTTTCCTCACGTTCCGCAGGAGCGGGCTGGCCGCTCCCGGTGTCCTTCGGCTCCCGCCCTGCCCTCACCCGGGGCTGAGCGCGGAGGGGGCGGGGAGGCAGCGGTTGGTGAGGGCGGGTAGTTCAAACCCGAGCGAGGGAAAGCGGCGGCGGCCGCACGCGAGGGGCCGGTGTGGGTGGGGAGAGGCGAAGCGGCTCCTCACCAAGGGCAACGGGCCCAGGGCCCGGCGGCGAGAGCTGCTGAGGCGGCACCGTCCCCACTCGCTCCAGCCCGCCTTCACTCTTGCTCCTCGCCTTCAGCCCTCCTCGGGGAGCCCCGCCGCCGCCTCAGCCGCACCCGGGGGGACGGCGGCCTCCAGGCTTGGCTCCTGTGCCCACCGATTTGCCAGACGAGAAGGTGGAGCGGTTGCTTTGCTCGTGTCCGGCATCCCAGGTGACTGAGAGACCCTCGGGTGCTGGTCCCCAGCTACACGTCAATTATCCAGCTTTCGCTGGGTAATTAGGCACTGCAATTAACACATACATATATGGACTGAAAACTGTGTCTCAGCTGGGTAATGTTTCTCTTGCACCTCTCTCTTTCCTCTCCACATCCTTTCTCACTTCAGGTTATCACTAGGGTTAAGCAATACTTTGAATACAGCACCTTTGCATTGGAAGATCTTGATGTGCTTCACAAATTAGGGTAAGTGACCCACATCATGTGGATAGCACTTGTCTATGTCATCTTCAGTATTAATACCTTTGAAGGTATCAATGACTTCTCTGTTCTCTCGGGGGAGTCAAAGAACAGTGTCTTCAGATAGTCTGTTTTTCTGCAGTTACCATATCTGTTTAAATAACAGAGAAAATACTTCTATATCACCAAAACGCTGTCTTTATCTGTTTTGTTAGCAGTGGTGAACAGTGATTAAAAAAAAAGACAGAAAGCATCTTGTTCAATTCGTAAATATTCAGTGTGGGTTACTGAGAAATGTAAATTGCTATGAGGAACAGGTGTGACTCCATCCTAGCACTTACATCTAAAGCTGGCAATTGACATTGCCTTCTAGTAACCAACATTCCTACCTCTTTAAGGTGCTTGGTAAGGCTAAACTTGTTAGAAATGATTCCTTGTCTAAATCTATGAATCCTGTCCTGAATTTAGTTTGGGTCTCTGAATATGAATTATTTTGTCCAGTAAACTCCCAGAAAGTGTGCAGTTGATTTGCAAATTGATTTGAGATCTGCAAAATTAATAATAGATATTAAAAATATATAGAGCACATAAATCTACTCTTGGCAGGTATGGAGTTAGTTACTTCCTCTGTAACTGACTTGTGGTGTGACCAGCCTTTTCTTCCCTGTGCATCTGTTTGATGAGATCTGAAACAAGGTTAAGAAAACTTTAAAAATTAATTCAATATCCCCAAACGAAAAAGGCATGACGTTATGTATCAAATCTAGTAGACGAAACTTTTCTCCTGATAAAAAAGAAGCCTTATAAGAAGTAATTGTTTTAAGAGGTTTTATTAGGCATCTCTTATGAATATAAGTAGAATATTGTTCTATTATGAGAGATGTTCAGCACCTCTGAAAGGCTTTCCCTTCATGAAATCATAATTTGTACAGGTAATACATTTTGAAAAAAAAAAATAATGCCTTTACAAGCTTGAGGTGTATATTGGGGCGTGCTATGAATCATAGAATGGTTCAGGTTGTAAGGGATGTTAAAGATCATCTAGTTCCAATGGTCTGGGATCACTGGATCCAAGGGCAAGGATGCCTTTTGCTAGACCAGGTTGTTCTGAGCCACATCCAATCTGACCTTGAACACTGCCAGGGATGGAGCATCCACAACTCTGGGCAGCCTGTGTCTCATTGCCCTCACAATGAAGAATCTCTTCCTGACATTTAGCCTAAACTTTCCTTCTTTCAGTTTAAAGCTCTTACCCCTCGTCTTATCACTAAATGCCCTTGTAAAAAGTCCCTTTCTGGCTTTCATGATGTCCCAGTAGGTCCTGAAAAGCTACAATAATGTTTCCCTGGAGCCCTGTCCAGGCTGAGCAACCCCAACTGTCTCAGAGTGTCTGCAGAGCAGAGGTGCTCCAGCCCTCTGATTATTTTCATGTTCCTCTTCTGGACTTGCTCCAACGTGTCCATGTCCTCCTTATTTTGGGGGTCTCAGGGCTGAAGGCAGTATTCCAGGTGAGGTCCCAGAAGCATAGAGTAGGGGGTAAAGAAGTAAAATTAAGTATAAAAAGTATGAATGAATGGAGAGGTATAGAATGAAGTATAGACAGAGGTGAAATGAAGCTCAATGGCCATTGTTCGCTCAGTGTCTCTATTACAGGGGCAATTTTAATTATGTGATCCTGTAATTGTTTCTAACAGATCCAAATCAATGCAGTGAGCTCACAACCTCCCCCTGCCGGACGCTGGCTGCCGTATAGCTTGTCCGGCTTTTACTTGAGTTACTGACATTCCTTTAACTCTGCTATTCTGACCTCCCTTATAGCTGCAAAACCTTGTTTTACTTGATTTTTATGTTGTTTGAAACACAAGCTTGCTTGACGTCTTTTATACTGTAATATTTGAATTTTTTTCTATTCTCAGTTTTCTGTTGTCCCATAGCCTGAAAATGAAACTGCATGCATGAGGTTTTCCTTTTGTTTTTATTCAGCATGCTGCCTGAAAATTAATTTTATAAGTGTGGAAGCCTTTGGGATTTTCTTAAATTTGTGGTTAGTTTGAATGTGTTTAAGGGAAATATTAATATTTTTAAAGTTACACGTGGATATGTGATTTTGTTTTTGTGGGATTGAGATTTGGAACAGTTGTCTCGGAGTAGCATTCAGTTTAAATCTGTCTATCAATATTTTTTAAGCAATATCTACTGGCAATATTTGCTAACTAACTGCAGTTCACCAAAATTCAGCAGAAAAATTAAGCCTCTGCTCTTTTTGTAGACTCCATGAAGATAATGCCCTATGGTTATGATAGATTTCTTACAAGTCTTCCTCTTCTTACAAAAAGAAGAGCTATGCTCATGTGGTCCTTTGCTCATCGCATGAATAATAGACTGAAGTGCAGCAGTGTGCTGCACAGAGATTTCATACCTTTAAAAACACAGGAAAAAATTGTCTTCTGGTTCATGACACAGCATTTTCAGCCTATTGCCTGAAACCATGGAATTACAGAACGTGTAAGATTGGAAGGGACCACTGGAGATGATCTAGCCCAACTTTCCTGCTCGAGCAGGGCCCTCAGAACACATTACTTAGGATTGTGTCCATGCAACTTTTGAATATCTCCAGAGAAGGAGACTCTACCACCTCTCTGGGCAGCCTGATCCAATGCTCTGTCAGCCTCAGTAAAGAAGGTTCAGGTGAAACTTCCTGTGTGTCACTTTCTGCCCATTGCCTCTTGTCCTAGTGCTGGGCACCACCGGGAAGAGCCTGGCTGCATCCCCCTGACACCCTCCTTTCAGATGCTGCTAAAGAGGCCCAGCTTCCTCAGCCTTTCCTTGTAACTGAGGTGTTCCAGTCCCCTAATCATAATTCCACTAGACTCTCCCCAGTATTTCCTTGTCTTTCTTAGATTGGCAAGCTCTGAACTGGCCACACCATTCCAGGTGAGGCCTCACCAGGGCTGAGTAAAGTGGCAGGATCACCCTGCTTGACCTGCTGGCAATGCTTTTCCTAATGCACACAGGGTACCCTTGGGCACACTGCTGCCTCATGGACAGCTTGTTGTCTACCAGGACCCCCAGGTTCTTCTCCACAGAGCTGCTTCCCAGCAGGTTGGCTCCCAGCCTGTATTGGTGCCTGGGGTTATTCCTCCCCAGCTGCAGGACCCTTAGTTGAATTTCAGATTCTTCTTCTCTGCCCATCTCTGAAGCCTGCTGAGGTCCTTCTGAAGGGCTGCACAGCCCTCTGGGGTATCAGCTGCTCCTCCCAGCTTTGTCATCAGGGAACCTGCTGGGGAGGCATCTGCCCCTTCATGCAAGTGACAGTTGAATACGTTGAACTGTACTGGGCTCAGGGTCAGCTCTTGGGGGAGACAACTACTTACAGGTCTACTAAAAGGCTGAGAAGTGATGAGGATGAAACACTGAATGCTATTTAGAGTTGATCCTGCAACAGCAAAGAAGAAATCCCTAATTCATTAAACAGTGGGTTAAAGCTATGCCCTTGTGTTTCCTGTTTGCACTGCCACTTACTTCACTGTGTAAAACAGGGAACAAGAAAAAAGCAGCAATAGAAAACAAATGGGAATGTAAGGTACCTGTAGAGATAAATGGGAGAAGGAAAGGAAGCAGGTCAGGCTTCAGTTTGTTGTTGTCTTGGAATTATTTTCACGTACCTGTCTTTCCTGTAAGAGTTTTTCTCAGTTATATGTTTGTTTTAAGCCTGTTTGATTTCATACTGATATTAGCAAGATTCTGTATGTCTTTATTGCCAAGGTGTTATTCTGCTGTTTAACATCCTGTTCCTTTTGAACTTCTCTTGTTGCTGTCTCCTTACAGTAGAGGACAAAACAAAACCTTTTTTTTGGTATTGCATTAATCTTAAAAAGTGCTTTCAGTATGGGTCAAAAAATGTTTCTTAATGATCCAAGTTCATCAAAGCATAGTTCTGCCTCACCTCCTCATGCAGTTTGGGTTCCCACTGCTTGTATTTGGTGGCTTAGGGCTTGGCTAAGACAGGGCTGTTGATATATTAGCAATGTTCATGTTTGGTGTTTAAGCCACCTTTAAAGATTCCTAGTCCTGTCTGTTTTGAAAGTTCAGTTGCTATTTGTAGGCTTTATGTTCCAGAATAGCAGTCCTGGAGGCTGGTAACGTACCCCAGTGCTGATTCAAACTCTGAAGTCTTGCAACGTTGATGTGAACTACTTTGCTGTCTGTGAGCACAGCCCTTTTACTGTGTTACTCATAACATCTTCTGTAGTCATTGTGTGTAGAGAGCAGTGACCTAATGCCACTGTGCTTAGGGTGGAGAAACTCTACAGTCTATGAAGGGCAAAAGTAAGCCTGTTTCCACACATCTTTTATTTATAGGTGTGCATCAGCCACTTCCAACTTGTCTAGGAAAATATACAGTAGCTCTTAAATTCTATGTACCTGGTGAGTGTGTGTAGTCAGTAACTTTCTTTAAAATGTAAGCTTTCAGAAAACTCAGTTTACCAACAGAGATGAGTTAAAGCAGAGAACTTCTTTGCAAAATAACCTTTAAATCTTAAGGCAGATAAAAAAGTGCTTTTCACTTTGTAACTAGTGGTCAAATTTATTCTCTCAGGGGACTGTAGAGATCTAAATAATAGGGAGACTTGTAGACTTGTGGCTTCATGATAAATCCTCTTATTTTACATAAGGAGAAAATGCCTTTTGTCTAAATTCACCTATTACCAGAGCTTCTGCTCACTCTTGAGGACTGAACTGTTAGTTGCTGAATGAACCAGTAATACATTTAGTGCTAATAAAAACCTTGGCCTTTCTGGAATGATGGGGAGTTTTGTTGCCAATTTCAGCACCAATAAGCCTTCAGTTTCTGTGTTGCTTATTTGAAGTGTTTTTCCACAGATGAGGACTGCCAGGTTGATTGGCTAACAGGATATATGTTTGAGTTGCCTTACAGCATAATATGCATTTTAATCACTCACTCTAACCATCTACTTGATTGCAATTTATCTTTGTGTTCATGTATAAGCACTATTTCTACTAAGACTAATGAAAATACTTTTGTCATGAGTGCTATCTAGATAGGCTTACACAAGGCTTTCTCACTAACTAACCTGAGGGGGTTTGGTGATGGCTTTTATTGTTTGTTTCAGAAACACCACTGGTATCTTCATTTACAAAGTCAGAGTGTCAAGCAGAAGATGTCAGACAGTCATCCAGTGAAGTTCAATATTCTTAAAAGAAATAGATTAACATCTCTCAGCAGCAATTGTAAATACTCAAATTTTAAAGACACATGTTGCACTGCAGCAATGACATGCAAGGAGTCAGTACAAGATCCTGATGGAGAACGTGAAGAAGCACTGAGTGTAACAAGTGTATCATTGCTACAAGAGCATTCTGAGCACATTCATCCAAATGCCTTCTTTCCCGTGTCATCATCTATCGAAAAAGAATTGAATTGTATCTCCTTATCAGAAGAAGGGGGAGCAAATAGAAGTGCAGATCTCTTTGAAACTCCTAAATCCAGTAGAAAAGGCTCCTCACTACGCAGGAGGCTGCTCTTACCCAAGACTGTTGAAGCTGGCACCACTGAAGGATGCTGTGAAAGACAAGCTAGTTCTTCAGGAAGCATCAGGAAAAAAATCTTCGCTTGTATTTTGAGCTCTGAAGAAGAACTTTCACAAACTGCTGCAGATTCTCCAAAGGATAAAAGTTACAAACCTCTGACAGCTAGCACTTCAAAACCTGAGGGCTCTAATCTTGATTCTCCAAAACGGAGGCTTTCCTTTTCACAACAAAGGACTTCTACGCTAGATGAGTCCCAGTGTAAGGACCCCTTACTGCTAGAACCAGAAAGTTTATCTCCAATTCAGTGTAAGGATGTCACTGTTAGTAATGCTAATGAACTCAATAAAAATGTTCTGATGAGTGTTACTGATGGGGTGCTCAGGACTCCTACTTACAATGTGTTACCTGAGGCCAGTGAGGGTAAATTCCTGACTTCTATCACCAGTCCTGCAGAGAACTTGAACTTTGGACTATGTGATATAAACTCTCCCCCTGGTAAGGTGGCAAATTACCCAGACCTTTCAACGCCTGAGGATAGCGGATATAATTCACTTCCTTTGGACAAATCAGGAAACTCATTGTCTGATCATGAGGGATCTTTCCAAGAGCTCTTCCAAAAGCACAAAGAAGATTCCAAAACTCTAGACAGTAAGAGAAAGACAAGAAAATTTGAACGAGTCAGAAGATTATCCACTCTTCGGGAACTAGGCTCACAGTCAGAGACAGAAGATAATCACGGCAGTCCTACTTCAAAGCATACATTCACAAAAGAAAGAAACTTTGTCAGTGAAGATCATGAGTTAATTCTAAAAGAACAGCCATGGAGAGACCTGGTTGTAAGTCATGGAGACCTTTCAAGAACTCCAGCTCTGAAAATAGTTCATGAAATTTGCTTGCAAAGACAAAGATCTCACCAAAAGCAACTATCAGAGAGTACTGATGCAACAGAAGTATTTGCATTAGATCATGTTCTTTCTGGACTTATTGGCAAGAAAATGGGCCTTGAAAAATTAGATATTTTAACAGAATTAAAAGATAGAAATTTAAAACACGTTCTTGCTATAATTTTAGATGCTTTGACAGTGGAAAGCCTATGCAGGTATGTTCTATTGCTTCATACACACAAAACAATGGGGAAAATATGTGCTTCTGCAAATGAATTAGAGTAACTTCTGGAATACTGGGTCTCGTCAATAAAATTTGTTTGTTTCTGAGGAAATTGAAAAGTTTTTTGCCATAAATTAAGTAGGTCTTTTGTGAAATTCTAAAAATATATCAGGCAATTAAAGAGCAAAATAAACAGGGAAAAATAGTAAACTTAAAACTAAATCACAATACTTGTAAATTTCAAAATATGCTAACCAATCCTTTAAGCCTAGAAATTGATTTATTCTCATTACAAGTGCCCAATATTGCATAGTACTCAAAACACATTTTCTATAATTTTTCTTGTGTATTTTATTTCCTCAGTTGTTCCTAAGCACAAAGATGCTCAAAGAATTTAGATTAATGAGTAATCTTCTAGATTAATTTCTAATCAATAGAAACGGTTACATTTCACACAATGCTCTTGATTTCTTTGTTGTTAGTTACAAAGGGAAGGGGTGAATAGGTGACAGTATAAAGGCACAGATGTTTTCAGAACTCTTAACATAAATGTGACTAGAAACAGTCTTGGTAAGTGGCTTATGTGGAGGAAGAAACTAGTTTATTTTTTAAGCAAAAAGATGCTGTGTAATTTATATTGCTGTTGTTCTCTAGACCCTTCTGTTAATCTTATACAGTGATATGTAAAGTAGGAGATCTGTGTTTCATAACAATATGATGAACTAGTCTATAGCAGCAGTTTGTAAAATGACCAAGAGTATGTGGAACCATGCAAAAATCTTTACCAGGTAGTCTTGCTATCATGACTTCTGCACTACTTGAAAACATTTGAAAGTGCATCATTTTTTAATTTATTCCAGCACTTGGAAAGTAAGCAAAAGCTGGCGTGAAATCATTGTACAAGACAAAAGTGCAGATAAGAGGAGAAAGCTGTATATAAAACAGCTGAAAGAAGAAGCTCGGGTAAGGTGGTTCTCAAAGGTGATTTATTTTTTCAAGTGTGCAAGCAGACAGATCAAAGGAAAGAGGAAACATCTTGTAAAGCTACAGAAAGGTAGATGACAGATATCATTCTAAAATGAGTAAGTGGTGGATTCTAACAGGAGCATGTAATGGCTTTTCAGCTGTCTGCAGTTTGAGTACTTCTTTCAACCACGTAAGACTCTCACTTACCCCCTCCTTCCCTTTCTTGAGAATCCTGTAGGATCTCTTCCTTGACTAATTCTACCTTTAGATTTTAAACCCTGTTCATATCCTTGTGCCATGCTATTCCTCATTGTTTCACTCCAGTCTACAGTTCTGCAGGACCCTCTCTAGACTACTTCCTGATTATTTTCAGGACTGCTTGTGGTTAAGTGTCACAGTGTGTTTGTGAACATCAGAGGGGTATATAGAAGGGTTTTTAGGGGGCATCTAGAAAAGCAAGTAATAGCAATATATTTTAATAGCAATATATTTTAATAGCAATATCTTTTTTTCAGACCTTCCACATGATACACACACAATTGCTATTGAGATGTGTCCTAACTCAGAAACATGAGGACCAGCAGAGTGTGCTAAATGACACCTGGCTTTTTACCCTGCTAATAGGACTTTGTTTTTAATGATTTGTCTCTTGATCCCTTGCTAAATTTAAACATTTAATGGTAAATATTTGCAGCATACATAATTTTCTTTTCTTATGTGTTGTTGCAGAGGAGTAAAAACCAAACAAGTAAAATCCAGCTGCAAATCCCAAATGAAATAAAACCCTCACTTGCTCCTTTTTTTTTTATAATTATAAACTAACAGGAATATTTATTGAAGGCTGAAGATGCTGCCACAAGACTTAATATTCTCAACAGATCTGCTCTAAGGCCTGTTCAAGCTCAAGCCAGAACTCCTGTATTGCAGACACCACCTTCATACACTGAACTTACACCCAGGAGATGCAGTTCTGTTCCCCACTCAACTAGTAGACAGGAAGAATACATCAAAGTAGGTATTTAAGAAATGCTTCCCTTTCAGTTTTTAGAAAGTTCTCATTTACAAGACTAAGTAGCTCTTCTCTCTCTCCTCTTGCTACAGGTTGCTAAAACTCTGTTCATCGATGAAGCTCTAAAACCCTGTCCAAGATGTCAATATCCTGCTAAATATCAATTGGTAAAGAAACGGGGACTGTGTAGCAGAGAGGCATGTGCATTTGAGTTCTGTATTTTATGTCTGCAGGCATTCCATGGGTCAAAAGAATGTAATAGTTTATCTGCAAAACGGAAGAACAAAAAAGATGCTCTGCCAGGAAGTGCCCAAAGCAAAAGAAATTTAAAAAGGCTCTAAGTTTGTAAGACGTGTAACCCCTTACATTTAATTCCTTTTCCCCCTTCCTTTAAATTCCTAATCTTGTTCCTATTCTTCCTAAAGATGTGCATTTTGAAAGTATCATTGCATTTGTTCTTGCTGACTTACTAAGATAACGCCTCATGTATATATCTTAATTAACATAGTATATTTTTGTCTTTTAAAAAATGAACATTTAAAAATATTTTATGTCTTGTTTTACCTGTTGTGTAGTAGGTAGGAACTTACTAACAATTTTTAAATAAAATGTCTTAAATATAGCCTTTAATGTTTAGCTTACAGCACCTCATAGATGTTTAAAAATGTGATTCTTGTCTTAAAGACAAATTAAAGAAAATTATTTCTAAAAAAATTTTGAAGTTGTATTTATTCACTTTAAATTACAGTAACTGTTTAAAAATATCTCAAAGTGGGGCACTATGTACATTTGCCAAAAATACTTCTATTTATATAAATGGTGATATGTCAAAACCAGTATGTTAGTTGTCTGAATTTTTTATCGTAATAATTAATTTGTTGTTCTCTTAGCTTCTGTAATGGAAGTCAAAGAATAGTAACTTATCCACACAGCATCACTTTAGTTTATATTTTATTGTACTGATTTTTACAGAGTTTTTGTCCTGAAAACTTCAGGTGATGCAGTATATATTCACATATCTAAAAATGCTGTGGCATCACCTTTGCCTTTGGTGAATTTACCTTTATGCTTAATCTGACTTGACTTCAGCTTCCAGAATCCAGATCATATTCCCACTTGTACTTGGGCTGAAGGATTATCTACAGCTGGAAATGACTCTTTCTCTAGGTGTAGATTTAATTAAGGGAACTCACTTATTTTGCTCTTGAACTAAATATGCTGTTCCTTTGTGGAAAACTAACTCAATGTGCCTCTTGGACCTCAAAGGATTTTTGTGTGGTTTTGGTTTGTATCCTAGCAATTACAAACAGCTTGAAATACAGGTGGCAGAAATGGACACAGAGCTTCTTCTTTGAAGATACGTATCAATTGACTTCTACAGTTGATATTGTCCTGCTTGTCCTTTCAAAGAGTTCATTTGTCACAAACATCTTGCAGAACACATGTAGTCAGCTGGTGTTTATTCCTCACTCTCCCTCTGCTATTGTCCTTTGTGTCATATTTTTGACTGTTTTTGACTGTTATTTTACTGCATGTATTTGTAGGTAAGTCTTAACACTGAGCTATTTAAAAAACAGTCTGATTAAAAACAAACAAAGAAAAGCTTTCAAGTAAACCATAAGCTCCATATTTGCTTCTTTTAATATTTATTATCACCTAAAATCTGCAAATAACCTCTAAGATTTTTTTTCTTTATTTCTTTTTACACAATCTCTGAGTGTTTAAGTCAAATGGACCAGGATAATTCACTTCAGGATGTTGTAGAAACATCACTTCTTATTTCTCATCTCTAACTATTGTGATCTGTAATTTGGTTAGTACTTTTACTATTCTTGAATTTTGGAATAGTAATTCCACATAGCATTTGGAAGGAGGAGAGACAACATGGTTAATAAAATGGTATAGAAGTTTTAACACTAACTCTATCAACCAAAGGTTATCATTAAAGAAGGAGTCAACCCAATGTATCTGGCAGAAAATCATGTTTATTGCATGAATATAAGTATCAACACTTTAATTCCATCCTTACTTGTATTTGCTGAGCCTTGGCCTTGTTCTTAGGTTAGACTGTAGCAACTTGAACTTGAGGAGTGCTCTGTCTATTCTAAGAGAACACCTGAGGCAAAGGATTTGGGGGCAAGCTAGGGAATTTAGAGGTATGTGCATATAGGTTTGGTTTAGGAAGAAAGGTATTCATTACACAGGAGGAGACTGCAAGTGGGACAATGGTTAAACGACTTGATTTATTTAATATTTGTATTTCTCTAATTGTTTAGATCCTTAAGTGTTCAAGGTTTACTTAAAAGTTAATTAAGTTCGAAGAACCATTGGATTTGTTCTTTTATTCTTAATTAAAGTAAGTAACTAAACTTTTTTTAGAAATGTTTAATACTTTCTACTAAAGCTTAAAATGAACAGCTTTCTAGATAGGAAGTTATATTACACATGAATATATATAATTTATCTTTACTTCATTTGGATTAGTTTTGTTTCTTGCTGTTGAAATACCAAATAAAATAGGGGATGGTAGTAAATGCAATGGAGAATAAGCACTACATGTCATAACACTTCAGGCTGCTATTGTTATCACTGCATGTTACCTCTGCTAAATACCAGTATCTCTAACATGTCTCAATTAAAAAAAAAAAAAAAGCTTTACATGCATTCTTGAAATTTATGGGAAAGTTATGACAGGCAGTGAGAGGATTAGCTTGCTTTCTGATGTGAAGTGTTGCAGTACAATCCAGAAATGCATAGGGTTCAATAGTTCTGAAAGTATTTCTGAAGTGAACCTTTGAGTAGAAAACCATATAGGAACAAAGTTCTCCGTTTACGAATCAGTTGTATCTTTTGCATTTGAGGAAGTTTGGTAAAGAATTGTGTTACCTTTTCCAAAAAGTTTGCTTTTGCTAACATCAGACTAATTGAGGGATGAGAGAGGGAGTAAATTGTTTTGGGTATAGACATTTTTTGTTTTTAAATGTACCATCTTTGATGTCTACAGTGTCCATTCAACAAGGAGTAACTTGAAAGGGAAAAAACCTTAAATCCTATTTCACAATTTTAAGCATTTTTCTCTTCTTTTGAGAAGTTTCTTGTTTGTTTTTTTTTTCTTCTAATTGTCTTACAATAATGTCTTCTTGAATGACGTGTCTCTTGCTCAGTTAGGTCTATCACAAATATAACTCTGCTCTGGTGTCTGGGTGAAATGTGTTCTCTGTGATGGTCACTGCTATACCAGAGTAGGGGGAAGTGAGAAAGCCAGACTTCCATCTCTGGGTAAATGTCCTCTATATGACAGTGAATTTTTTTTTTTTTTTTCTGATTTTCTTTTTTGTTCTTTAGGTTTCTTTTAAAATCTTTCAAAATAAAATTAGCTTTATGCCTTGACACAAGGGAGAAATAAAACAGCGATATACATAATGTGTAGGGAAAGAGTAACATATCTAATGGAACACAAGGTATATGATAGGTCTCTAAGAGTTTGGATGAAAGGAATCTAAATTCTTTCATGATATGATTGCTTTATTGGCAGAAATTAAGCATTTTGGGTAGGGGAGTGGAAGTAGAGTCCCTGTTAGTGCTTTTTTCTTGATACTGGATCTCTCAATTAGTGCCCACATATCACAAAGCTATGTCAGTCTGGACTTTAATGACATGGCAAAAGAGAACATAAGTCCTTACTTGATAAAAAAAAAGCCAACACCCAACACAAAACCAAACAACCCACCCCAGCACACAACCATCGCCCCTAGAACCCCCAAATGACCCCCACGTCCCTTCCAACAAAACAACACACTCAAATAGAAAACAGCTTACAACTAGCAGGGACTATAGGGATTTGCATCTACTATCTCTCCTTTTCTACTGGGCTGAATTAATTCTCAGTGACCTGAGGTCAGGTGCTAGCCCAGATAAGAAGGATGAGAAAGTGGAAATTACAATGGTCAGGAGTATTCTAAAATATCCCACCCATGGTTATTTTCCAGCTCAAGATTTCTTCTTACAACTGACAACAGATTGTTGGAAAGGGAGGAGTGAATTGTCTTTCATTCTGGAACATGGGGATAATGTTCAAGATAATATTTGGGTTAGTATTGGGCTGCTGAAAACTTTATTTTTGCAATCCTTATTTCCCTTCAGACAGACATGATCTATGGTGGGAGGAGTGACATTGCCTACAACTACCCAGGGAATGAATTTAGTTTTCTGAAGACGATGGTTTGAGCCAGAGCTGTGGGTTTAAATTCTAAAATAGAATTATTGAAAGTAACCTTTTGCTGCTGACAGATGTTGCTTCAAGAATTTTACTTCATCAATCTTTTTTTTTGGAGCAGCAACCATAAACCTCCAGTGGTTTGTGAGAAGGAAATTGAAATTACTGAAGTCTCTGATCATTCTTTCCTTGGTGACAAGTATGGAAGAGCTTAGGCAAAAAATGGTTATAAATCTTTAGAATTGTTTATAAGCTAGAGAATGTTAGTATGTTTTATTACTAACTAGCCAAAAAAGACAAAAAACTTTGTTCATTAAATTAAGGAGCTCAACAGCATATGTCAGATTATTTCCCTGTTCCATATATCCGTTATTCTTTGGAACACCTTAGGCAATTGAGGCCACGTTGGTTAATTTTAATACAATTAATTTTAATTAATTTCTTTTATTTCTGTTTTCATAGGCACATGAAGATATACAGCAGTGTCATATTAGAAAGGGACTCCTGGAGTCTAGTGCTAAGCTCTTATGTCAACTCACCAAGTTCTGTCTTGAAACTGGGTAGAACACTGTCCCATGACCATGTTGGTGACCAATTCCAGATTGCTCTGCTAGTCACTTAAACTGCTGCCTTTTTTTTAGCATTGCTGTTAAAATAGCTGTTCTGTATATCTGATCCGCCCCTTAGACTTTTATTCCCCAATATTATGATGGTTAGTTCACTGACAAAACCCCTCTGAATTTAGTATCATCTCTTAAGACAATCTAACAACAGATGTTGTGTCTAACAACTCTTCACTGTTTCCACTGGAATCTGTTCTTTCACTCAATTCGAGCAGTATTCCAAGTGAAACCTCCTCAAGATCTCAATATTATGGCTTTCTCTTCTCTACAAGAAATACTTTCATCAATGCATACTAAGATAAACATTTCTTTTATAGATCTTCTGCACATTCACAGTTCAGTCACTAGGTGTAGTACTCCCACATTCTTCTCACAAATTTTGAAAGGATCCCAGTTTTTTCCATTAATTTCTACTGAACCTGAAATGTGCAACTTCATACTTTGCACTTCTAAGCTTCCGGCTTTTCTTTTTCTCTGCTTCAGTCTTGTGATGATTTAGTATTTGATGTGATTATGTTTTTACAGGTGCAAATTTTTTGTCTGTACTGAATCTTACAGGATTTTTTGGTGCACAATATCTAGCAGGTTCTGTTATCACTTGTCAGATGCCACAGCAGAATCTGAGAGCTTTTTGGGAATGACGTGTTTATTTTTAATTAAACAAAAACAAGCCTTGTTTTCACTTTCTTACTTTCTAAGCTCTGATTAGTTGAAATACCCATTACAAAAAGACTTAACCCGTTTTTTTTTTCTCTTAGACAATCTTCTGGAGAGGGTTAGAGCCTACCCAAACTTGTCAGAAGCCCAAATGCTACCAAGACCTTATTGAGCTGGGTGCTAATGGATGAATAGTAATGAAACCAACTCTTCGGCTGAACACAGTGATGGCATGACATTTTTAATGAACTTACAAGCACTGTTGAACACTGGAAGTTTCATATAAAATTAGATTTCTGACTTGAAGGCTGGAGTTCAGGTTTTGAAAGTCCCTTTAATTTTTCTCCTCTGTGCTTTAACACTCATTCTGAAAGCAGTTCTTTAACAGTGCTTGTGTTTTCATTCTGTGGGCACCTTTAATCTCTCTGTAGGCAAATGGGATGTGGAAACCGTGCATGTATTTCAGCTGCTGCTTTTCACTCTGGACTCGTAGTGAAAAATCTATTTCCATAAACTATTTCAGCTTAGATATTGTGCTGTAACTAGAACCAGCTGAAGTGATAGAAGGATAGTAACTTTGGGAAAAAAGGGACAGCTATTTGGGAAGCAGTAGTAGCCTGGACAAACATAGTCATGTTTCATAAAAGTTATTGTTTGGAGCTGCAAGATTATTGCTGAATTATTCAGCAGTTGTGCAGTGGTCTTCCACTTTAGCAAAATTGTTAATTATCATCCTAAAGTGCTGCTTGTACCTAAATGGAGGGCTCCTATCTCATGTTCACTGAGCAGACACTAAAGCTCCTAAAGTCCTGAATTGGGTGTAATGCATTATTAAGTGGCCTGAAGAACATATCTCCTAGAAGTGCTTTGTTCTGCCAGGACTCAGTACCACGGTACCCAGCCTGTACGAAAACCACTGGGATACAAAATGAAGTTTTCCTCTGGTATGAATACATCACATTTTCCTGGTGCTTTTCATAGATTAGATGCTATGGGGATTGTGGCCATAGCAACATCTTTGGCTTTTAAACATGAGTTCTGCTTGTGTTGCAAACATTCTGTTCCCTTTGGAAAAGATACGTACAAAAGCAGCGCTCCCATGAAATATAGCAGTTTAAGTCTTCATTTTCCTTTATCCTTTTTTGATGCACAAAAACTATTATTGGGATGCAGTTACCTTCAGCCTTTCTGTTGGAAGTGTTTCTGTCAAGAAATTGTTCAAGACTCTGTATCGCAAATAGGCATAATAACAGAAAGTATGATGGGTCCCATTTTCTGCTCCAAACAGAAATGCTTACTGGGGCACTGTTTAAGCTCCTGTTTTGGACTTTCTCCTTGGCTTCAATAGTTGTCATAAAATAGTCCAGGAAGAATGTCATACAACATGGAATGGATACCAATAAAACAAACTAATTCTTCAAACGCTTTGCTCAATTAACTTACTTAAATATGAAACTATCTTAATGTTGAACTGGTCTCCTCACTGAAAATAGTCTTTGATTTCAAATGCTGCTGATGAAATCCCACAAGGGGGCACCAAAGATTTTTCTTACAGAACTCTAGTTTTCTTTCCCTCTTTGATCCATACACACTAACTCAACGTTACAAATGCAAAATGTTTTGAATGGCTTAAAGCAATGGTGGCCGTAATTCCTGCCCGTGGGAGCTGCATACTGAAATCCAGAAGAGGAGTGGGCATCCTGGGAAGAAATGGGGATGGTACTGCTTCTCTGGGGCCTCCTTTACAAGGTCAAATGTGCTGGGCACACAGCCAGGTCCTACAGCAACCAGGCAAGATCACAGAATTCCAGACTGGCCTGAGCAGTGCCTCCTGGCTCTGTTCCTCTCTCAGCCACACACTTGGATTATCCAGCAGTCTCCATGCCAGTCTGGGGTACAAAACATAACTCTTTTGTGGAAGGGTTGCAGCTGAAGTATTGGAGAATTGATAGTTTCAGGAGCTGCAAGCTCTGGACTTTAGTCCCCAAGTACAGGCAATATGTTCAATAATAAAATCCAATATGGTTTTATGAAGTATGAATCCTGTACAAGGGTCTCCTCCATCACAATTTTGAAATACTTACAGGAAAACTATTGTATGAATTTTATTAATATTAATTGATATAATTATTTATTCCTATTAATTTTATTCATATTAATTGATGCTCTGAAGGCTTTAGTAAGCAAGAAAGGGCAAACATTAACTTCTTAAAACTCACATTGGAAAAGACTAAGTATTTCCATATAACGTATTTTAAACAATGTCAAATGACAACATATTTTTAAAAATTGATTTTTTTTTTTGTAGTTTTAGTCTGTTAAATGAAGACTGGGTGAGAATTTGCTAACTTAATGTGTTCTTTATTTTTTAAGTAGGTACTCCTGGAGTTTAGGAGAGCAATAGGTAGTTAGGAATGTAAAATACCTACAAAATAAGGTGGCTATTATTTTGGATGCTTTTCTGAATCATCATTGTAATCTTAAGGAGCACTTATTACTTATGGATTCTCATACATTTCTCAGCTCCTGTTGAGTGGACACTGCTGTATTCTGGAAGCTGAAGAACATGAATTTTTTTTTTCTTTTGATTCTTTTTTTCTGCTTGATCAGTCTCCCAATTTATTTCAGTATGAACTCCACAGCAGCCACAGCAGTGTAACAAAAATGTGGGAACTGGTGGTCAGTGGGATATTTTGTCTCAAACAGCACTGCTGCTATCCAGACTTGATGCATCAGTAATGTTTCACTTGGACAACTCAGCTGGGGAATCCTGGGTTTGGGGACTGCTGTTGACACCTGCTTGATAGCAAGATGGGGAAGACATGCATGTGTTTAGTGTTTCTTGTTGGTATTTGACACCTGCTGCCAGGAGATGATTTCCTAAAGGATGTATTTGACATAATTGGTAAATGCTATTCCTGTCTGCTGAAGCTTCTTCGGTATGCCTCTTGCACTGGACATTTGGTGGACTGGAACACCTTTCAGCCAAGATCAAGAAACTGACCTGACAAAATCCAAGCTGCAAGCAACCCCGGAAAAAAAAAACAAAACTAAACCATCTCATGAAATTTACTTGCATGACTAAAAGTAAGAAATGGGAGTGAATTTGAAAAGCTTAAATTAGCCCAGCTAAAATGTATTACAAACTATGACTCCAGTTTATCCACGTGGAAAATAGATAATAGACAGTAACAATGCAGTCTTTTGTACATAGTGCCAAAACTTCGGATACTTTGGATACATCCCCTGATAGTGAAATCTCTGTGAGAAATAACTGTCACATTTTCTTCTGATCTGTATCTATATTTCAGTGGAAAGATATGCTACATCAACTGTAGTAGGGCTGCTAGCAAAAAACTGCCTGCCTTGCCACAGACTTACGCACCATGCCAATGTTTTTATCTCGTGTGTGTTTTGATAAGATGTGGCTCTAGTAGTTCTTTCCCGATTTTCATACTGTCTTTGCAGAATTCCTTTATTTCTAATAATAATTTCTAAATAATTTATTTATTATATTATTATTTCTAGTGATTTTATTTCATAATCTTGCTAAATACTTTTTTTGATTAAGTCTTAATGCTCCTTTCCAAGATTAGAAAAGGTAGTGTGAAATTCTCCTAAAGCTCTAGGAGTTACGCCTTAAGACACTAATCGGAATTTATGAAGGAATCAGATGATTGCAGGTGTGTATGTAGGAGGCATAGACTCTAGCTGGCATGTAGGAGGTAGTAAGAGTACAAATGTATATCACAAATTGCTAAGTGGTCCTTCAAATTTTGGTTCGTTTTCCAGGTATGTCTCTGTATTCCCCTTATGTTTTTCAAGATCTCTATTAAGCAAATGGAAATCAAACCTTACTTAAAGCCTTTAAATTTCATAAGATATCTCTACATTGTCCTGATAGAATAAGACTTTTATAGGAATCCTTGGGCCATTGGCAGCACGGACAAGTCAAGGAGTATTCTCCAGTGACTATCTGAATAAAGATTTCTGTAGAGGTAAAGCTCTTTGGACTTCCCTCTGAAAGTCTCCACCAGTAGTAAAAGATTTCTAATGCTGTTAGCCCAAAGCTAAGCTACATTTCTTCCTTTACTATTTCTGGACTCACTGAATTGTTTAGGTTGACAAAAAACTGTAAGATCATTGAGCTCAACCATTAACCTGGCACTTTGAAGTCCACTACTAAACTATGTCCCTAAGTACCCCATCCACATATCCCTTAAATACCTTCAGGGATAGGGACATAACCACTTCCCTGCACAGCCTGTTTCAGTGCTTGACAATCCTTTTGGTGAAGATTTTTTTCCTAATAGCCAATCTAAAACTCCTCTGGCACAACTGGAGGCCATTTCCTCTTGACCTATCACCTGTCACCTGGGAGAAGAGACCGAAGCCCACTCACTACAACCTTCTTTCAGGTGGCTGTAGAGACTGAGAAGTTTCCCCTGAGTCTTCTTTGCTGCAGTCTAAACAACCCCAGCTCCCTCAGCTGCTCCTCATAGGACTTGTGCTCTAAACCAGCCCTTCTCTGGACATACTCCAGTACCTCAATGTCCTTCTTCTAGCGAGGAGCCCAGAACTATCCACCTCATAGGACTTGTGCTCTAAACCAGCCCTTCTCTGGACATACTCCAGTACCTCAATGTCCTTCTTCTAGCGAGGAGCCCAGAACTATCCAACTTGAGGTGTGGCATCACCAGTGCTGAGTACAGAGGGACAATCACTGCCCTGGTCCTGCTGGCCACACTATTCCTAACACAAGCCAGGATGCTATTGACCCATCCTATTTTATTTTTAAGCACTTGCTTTTTTGCTCTTCACCTGGACCATCTTCAGGAATTTTTTTTTTCCTCCTTTTTGAATTCTTGTGACTGCTCATATTCCCAATAACAGTTTCTTCAGGTGTTTGTACTAATTTTTGACAGCCACAGAATTGCATTTAACTATGCCTATAAACTGGGACTATCAGATTCAACACAGAGGTCATACCACCACCACAGGCAGCCTCTGCATTTTTGCCAACAGAATAATTTAAGGCATTTAAGGGCCAGCCATCTTACATTTTTACTTCCCTCTCACCATCTGACTCCCATTTTGGCACTTCTGCAGTCAATACTTAAATAAGTTTCCTAGCACCTGTTTTCAGTGTATGAGATTGCAGTTTTCAGATGCAAAACTGAAATCTATGTGGTAAACATCCAAAACAGAAATGGTAGTTATATTTAACTGAAGTTGGATTTCTGTAAAAATATTTAGGTATTAAAGGTATCACATGAAGAAACGGCCACTTATGTATGAGATGGGGTGTTTCTATTGAAAATCAATAGCTGCCCTTTAGTATTTCTCTAGAGGTGTTATCTGCATTTTTGTTAATAGTGTTTGCTACCTTTTGAATGCATAATTAATTATGTGGAAATTCATTACTTCACTATGACCACTGCCAGGAATAAAATACAGGTTAGCACCTACACACCCAAGTGTGCATTTGGATTTAATAAAGCCATCCATTTTGTGTTTTGTCATTACTTGAGTAAGTCCCAAGGAGGCTTGTTCATCCAGCAAGCTGGCATAGGTTATATGCCTGGTTCTTTGAGGGCAAAGTTGTCTCAGAAGTTTTGATCTGCTTTGCCTGGGTGACACTTTAAAGTAGTCACCTTGAAAAATGGCTGAAAGCATAAATTTCAGAGATTTGTGGAGGACAGATTAAAGCGTTGACTGAAAGTTCACCTCTCCAAATGGCTCTTGAGAAATAAGCAGAGGAGGGAGATGCCAGCAGGTGTGAAGCGGACCAATTTATGTTTTCTTTTCATTCGTCTTCCAGTGTAGATCTCTTCCTGTGGTGGCCTTCTGCTAGATTACCATTTTCTAAAACTTCTAACAATTTAAAACCTACTTTTAGTATTTTTGTTTTCCTCTGTCTGGTATTTTACTGGTATCACCTTTTTTAGAATTCATTCTGCATCCTGTCTAGCCATTCATCTTTACTACACAGTAAGATGCTTTTAGGGATAGATTACGGCTTTGACTATATTGATGAAACATCCTGTTGGCCTGCAGGTCTGCTAAACTAAATAATAACAAAAATTAAAATAAAATAAGAACATGGAAAGAGAAAAATGTGAAAAAGGAAGAAAAAGAGCTTGATCTTTATATCTCAGCTTCACCAACTGGCGAACTTTTAACTGGCAATATAAAATCAGGATTGAAATGTCACACGCACAAAGTATTTGACCTAAATATTTGTTGTCAACTAAGGTAATGAAAAACTGATGATGACTGCTAACAAATTCTCCATGAGAGAGCACATTGTGTATTTTCTGATAAGCTTAAGCCTAAATGTAATCTTTGAAGCATGTTGAAAAAGCACAAAGACCTGAGAGTTTTATGTCAAAATATACCAAATGACAGAAGGATAGGAAAAAGACCTTTATTTAATTTTATTTTTCTTAATTGACTAACTTCCAGACTGCAGTTGTATCTGAGCTGTATTGTAGTTTCCACTTCTAATTTGAAAAAAAAAAAAAAAAAAAGGCTCATTCATAGTATTTCTGTTTTCTTCAAAAATTGCAAGCAATTAGGAAAGTTTAGGAGAAAGTTATACACTGCAGACTATGCTTATACATACATCAGAAAGAAAAAGGGGCAGGGGGAAAATGAGTGGAATGAACATTAGCTTAAACATTTAAAATCATGTGAAGTAGTTTAGTTAAGAGACTATCCAGGATCATAATACAATGGAGTGCAATTCTTCTACCTGTTGGAAAGGTTAAACTTTTTATTTTATGGGCTGTTATGCATATTTCTCTTACATATACATTAGGTATACCTATTTCAAATATTTCATAGTGACAANAATATTTCATAGTGACAATAGAACGTCCTGATACATGGCACTAGGAAATTCAATGTTAACTTACTGTTTGTCATATCTTATTGAATAGAATCTGCATGCACCGAGTGTAAGAATAGTTAATGCTTCATCAGAACACTGATATTGAAATTGTTCATAGCTCACTTGTTTGAATCTTTTTTCTTTGCTTCTGTCGAATAGGCTCTTCATATATATATATATATATATGAAACTTTTGGCTGAAATGTGTATCTTTGCTAACACATTATTCAGCTTATCTCTTAGGCCTATGGAAATACTGTTGTCCCCTTAAGGAAAACACTGTCATCCACCCCCCTGGCAAATCCAAAGCAGCCTAAAAACCTAATCAGAGAGCTAACAATGTTTCATTAAGACAATTAGAAGAAGTATTGTTCTGGAATGTAGCAATTTGAGCAGTGATTGTATCTGGACAGGCATCCCCAGGAGTGGGAATGCACATCTGGATAGAAGGTGCAAAATATCATGTGTTTGTAGGATATGAAGCCATTTTCCCTGCCTCCATGATAAATGATTTGCTGCTTGTTCACTTTTAACAGTCATCAATTCTTGGACTTTAAGCTGCGGTTCCTGAGCATGTGCATTTGTTCTCTTTTTACTTGATCATGGATTCCACCAAAGTCTTATATGAGTTAAAATCAAACTTTATTTCACAGCTGAGTTGTATGACTGAATATACTTCTGTGAAAGGGGACACAAATGATGGTTTGCTGGGGCTGGGTAGGTTTTGGGGCCTTTTGGTCACTTTCCAAGTGCAGCTGATGGCTTAGGCTTCTCAAAGGAGCCCTTCATGTACCTTGCCTACATGACATCTTGTACAACTGATCCCAGTGCGATTTGTGCCAAGCTACTAAAAGCAATGCTGGTCTGGAAATGAGCAGCAGCAGAGAATTTTCGAGTGAACTTTCATGTCAAAAAATCCGGAAGGATTTATGCACTTCTAGGATAAGGTACTTGCTAGGTAGGATGGTTTTCAGATCCCAGTTGTGAAACACCGAAATCCCCCTGAACTCCTCATATAGGAGCCTGAATTCCTTCTTTGCACACACTTTCCGCTGACCACACCACAAACGTGACTTTCTCTTATACGCTGGAGCCAAGGCAGAAACTATCATCCTGGGAGTGTTTAGTTCATTTCTGGCTACAAGTATCCTCAGATTCCCCGTTGTCAGGCACCTCCTTTGGGATGCCCCATGCCCCGGGAGCGCGGCTGCCGCGCCC
>VZRZ01006256.1:2170286-2269681 GCA_013398175.1 Climacteris rufus | reverse complement strand
CTGGGGCGGCTCCCGCGGCGCTGCCCTCCGGGGTTTCACCTTCGCAGGACAGGCCGGGGCGGCTCCCGCGGCGCTGCCCTCCGGGGTTTCGCCTTCGCAGGACAGGCCGGCCGCTCCCGGCGGCCCTGGGGCGGCTCCCGCGGCGCTGCGCTCCGGGGTTTCACCTTGGCAGGACAGGCCGGCCGCTCCCGGCTGCGGGAGCCGCATGCACCATGCCGTCCAAGAGGCTCACCACCGGTACGGAGCGCTGCCCCGCAGCCTGGGGCGCTGGGGCCCTGGCGCACGGCGGCTCTGGCCCCGCGGTGGCGGCCTCAGGGGCACAGACGGTGACACCAAAGAGGGCATTTTGAACCGACAGGTTTCAACTTGCCCGGCAGAACGCATTACTCCGAAGAGAGAACTTTACTCCCTTCAAATGGCATCGCAAAAGACAGGATATTCTCGTAGAGTGGCTGAGATTTGATTATTCGGGAACAGAATTACGTCTTTTTAATTTTATCACGATTCGTAATATTTGCTGTTCAAAGCTTTGAGAGTCTCATACAAATCTGTATTTTCATTAGAACCACCAAGCTTCTAGTAATCAGTTTTGGAGAGGAAAGCTGACATGAAGTTAACTGATATGTATGAAAAATAATACAGTTAAATAATACTTGAATTATATTTAAATAATTCTTGTGATAGTTAACCTTTTCATGCATGGGTCAACATTACTGCATATTCTTAGTTTATTTTATTTCTTCAGACTTAGTTATTTTATTTCAGAACACCCAGGAAGGTTGTCATGCCTCACTACATTTTGTTTCTGGATTGTAGTTGTAGTTGAACCAGCTTGACTGTATTGCTTGGATAACATATGACATTTAATATGTTTTTTTCAGAACCTCCATGTATAACAGAGGAAATGTTTGTAAGTATGCTTCATAAGGCTTCATCATTATTTTCATCATGCAACTATAGAGCACAAAAAGCAAAATATTTTGGAAACTATTGTTTGTTTTCTCATTTCTTTCCTTTTAAGTACAGAGTACTGAGCAATTTCTTAAAATTTTGGCAGACAAAATACTTAGTTTGAAACTAATTAGAAAAAAAGTAACAGGAGACTATATGAAACATCATATGAAATGACACCTTAAATCTTGCAGTTCAGGTAATGTTTACCTATTCCCTGTTTTGGATGCCTTTGTCACTGTGTATTTTAAAGTATAAATGTGTTGATACAGCTTTTGGGAACCTCTAGATACTATTTTATTTTAAGTGTTTATTACCATAAACACAACCAACATAAACGTAAGTTTTGGACCAATTTTTAGCACACCTTATAACTCCAGCTGCAATTCAGAGGCAGCTTTTACTAATCATAATTTAAACTGTGCAGCAGGAAAGATGGCTCAAGAAGAAATGAAACAAAATGCTTTCTGACACAAAAATCTAAGCTATGGTATTGTACATGCAGTTCCATAACCTATAATGTGCACATATGAAAGTGCAACTGTGATTTCAAATGAAAATAAGACTGTCTACAAAAATGCTTCAAAAAGCAGAGGAAAGTATATAATGTATGGATGCAGTAAGATCAGTAAGTAATAAAGCTTGCTTTAGTAAGATCATAAACATTTTATCTATTAATCAACCACTGTGTTTACATTTCTTGCTGTTATATGGGACTACAGAGAATTATATCCTTGGGAAATCAGAAACACATTACCTGCATATTCCTAAAGAGCTTATACTTCAGCTAATAATAAATGAATTGTTTTGAATAATTCTTTTGAAACTATAAAATGTTTTCATGATGTATTATCATATCTAGTCCTATCTCAAGATTCATCTTTGTCAGTGTCCAACCAAGCAGGAGGCTGACCATAGCTTGTTTCTAATTAATTTTTTTTCCTAATTATGTTAACTCTTGCTGAATTGAGATTTCTGCTGAATTGAGATAATGCCTTTAGACATTAGTGAGAGGATTCTCTGTTGATTTCAAAATGGGTTAGGCACTTTGGTGAATTCTCTTATTTAATCAGCGCCCACACATCTCGAGATCCATGGCACTGCAACTGCATTAGGCACAGGCCTGTGATCCAAAGAAAGCACCCAAGCCTTGCTTTCAGCACTGCCAGCGTTTCCTAGGAGTGAGCCTGAGCTACCTTGCCTGTCCTGTATCAGTCACAACAGCAACCACAAGTCCTAAGGAATAAATGCTGGCAGCTAGGGACAGACAAACACCATCAGGTCTAGTCCTGACTTGTCATGCAGCATGCAGGGGCCTTCCTGAGTTCATATATTATCTCAGATTTCTTCCTTATCTGAGCACAAGCTGTCTCTGTTTAGATTAGACCACTGGGGTTTGGATCAAGATACTGCCTGCCTACACCTGATACCATGTACACTGTGCATAACCTCTCTTTGATGCTATTCCTCACTAGCACAGTTCAATGCCTTGAACTTAAGAGAGAGAAAAAAGATTTCTGTTGCAACACCTTTGCTGCTATTGGCAAATACTTTAGATTTAAGTGCATTCGCCTTGCCTTGCAAGGCTGAAATTATAGAATATTCATGAAAATGAAACTATTAAAAATTATTTAAGTGTCTTCATTATGCTGAAGGCAATATCTGAAGACCAATGTTCCAGTTTTACCCTCTGTTGAATTGAAATAGGGATGGTGGTGGTACTGAGTACAGTAGAAGTAAGAGCCATACTTCTGGACTTGTCAACAGCAAAAAAAATCGTCTAGTCTACAGTTTTTGAGTCATGTTAGCAGGATTTAAAATGCAGGGCTCAGAAAGGATACAAAAACACCTGCAGATGCAGTCTTCACTGCTGATGAGGTCAACAGGAAGTCTCTCGGTTCTGTCAGATTCAAAGTATGGTGTATACTGCTTGCTTGCTGAGCCAAATTATAGGTCAGTGAACTCCCTTTTATTCCTCAAACATCCCCCAAAACATCCCCAAGCAGCAGTGTGAGAGCAGAAGGTTGCTCTTGTGAAATTTGATACTCCTTCCCAAGTGCAAGAGAGAAAGGTGCAATATGGGGAATTTCTAGACTGTTAGCTTATGCACATTTTTTCAAAAGTAAACATGCAGATTTTCAGCATCTAGAAGCTGTGTTTGTGAAGGCTTTATCTGTGAATTTGTTGGCAAAGGATTTATGTTAATGTGTGTGTTTTTAAATTGCTAAGGATCTTGGCAGTGTGCAATGCTAGAATATAAGTGATGCAATGACTATATTCTAAAAAATGGGAAATAATGTTTTGTAAAATGTAATGTCCATGTAATATCTCATGGAAAAAATATTATTTGGGGCAATAGTGCATTCAAACCATGTTAGCACAGATTATTACAAGCCTTACTTTGTGATTTTGTCTCTGTAGGAAGAATGCTTAGCCACAGATGATATGCTTGTGGATTACTTTAATGAATTTTTGAGTCTTCCGGTAAGTACCTTACAGAAATCCTTTGCAAAATACGAGAGACAACTTACTAAGTTTAAGAGTAACTTAATCCATCTTAGAAAGAAAATGTTATATTTTGCCACTTGCTACTTAGATGACTTTTACAATACACCTGTATTTTAATGGTAGCAACTATTACTGCTCAGTGTTATTATCAGTATCAGGAAAAACAGCATGGCATCTATTCTTCTGGGGACAGACATTATCTTGCTAATTTACAGAATCATGGAATCACAGAAAGGGTCAGGTTGGAAGGGAGCACAGTGGGTAATCTGGTCCAACCTCCCTGCTCTGGGTCATCCCAGAGTACATGGCACAGATTTGTGTCCAGATGGTCCTCGAGTATCTCCAGTTAGGGAGACTCCACAACTGCTCTGGGCAAATCTGTTCCAGTGCACCCGCACAGTAAAGAAGTTTTCCCTCATGTTCAGGTGAAACTTCCTGTGCATCAGTTTCTGCCCATTGCCTCTTGTCCTATTGCTTGTCACCAGTGAGCAGAGCCTGGCATCGTCCTCCCTTCATATACTGATAGACATTGGTGAGGGCCCCTCTCATGTGGCTGAATGGACCTGGCTCCTTCAACCTTTCCTCATAAGAGAGATGCTCCAGTCCCTTAACCATCCTCGTAGCCCTCCACTGGACCTGCTCCAGTAGCTCCATGTCTCTTTTACTGAGGAGCCCTCGACCTGCTGGCAATGCTCTTTCTGATGTACACCAGGCTTTCTTGGCCACAGGGACACCCTCCTGGCTCATGGACAGCTTGTTGTCCGCCACGACCCCCTGGTGATTTATGTATTTAAATTTATGTAATTAATCATTTAAATCACAGTGCACTAAAATAATCTGAATAGGAAATGAAACAGACACATAAATAGTTACTTGAAGAGTATAAGGAATCTACTTCTATTCCAGTGTCATGACTTGACGACATAACAAATGTTTGTCCTTTTACAGTCTGTTGGCAATGCACTCAGTGATTAATAAACTTTTAAGCTCAAGAACCAACTCTTCGTGGCTCTGAAGGTCTCAAAGTTGGCACTTCCCTCCTTTTCCTCTCTCATTTACAGCTACAAGAATGCAGCCTTATACTGTATTCTGTGTGCTGGTCCAGTTACAGTTAGACCATCATACCTGTTACCCTATATTTAACCAGTTCCTCTATACTTTGCTCCTTTTCCCCATCAACTACCCTGCCTCCCTATACTCTATAGAGAGTCACATTTACAGTCCTACTCCCTCAATGTGGCAGCCTCATCCAACTTCATCTTAGTAGTCTTGGCCCTGACTATCTCCATTCTCTCCACACCTTATACCCAAAGTCCCAAAGGTGTCACAGGCCTTTCCACAGTGTCACTTGTGGCTCCCACCTGATGGGCTGCAGAGCTGTCCCGCAGGCTGTCCCCTTCCTAAGGCACTGCAGTCCTGTCCGACAGGCTGTCCCCTTCCTAAGGCACTGCAGTCCAACAGGCTACACTATAAGAAAATATATCCATTCTATAACTTTCTTGGTAGGAACCACTGCCAGCATTAGGAGAGGGCAGAATATTTCTTAATGCTCCTTGGACCTCACACTTTGGTGAAGCCACTAATGAAAGAAGTTCAGTTATGATTCATAACTGAATGATTTGGCTTACTAAATTGGACTAGACATAGCTGTCTCTCTAAGCCACATCACAGGTTTGTCTAAATGTACACGTCATGGAAATTGCACTAGTAAGGATGGCAGAATGGGCTCCTCATGCCAATTTTTAATCATAAAATAGAATCTGGAGGTATTAACTCTATGTCAGAGTGTGGGTTTTGTGCACAGCACCAATACTGACTTCTTTCAGGAGCTCAGCCCTTTACGTGCTTTCTCCATACTGCAAGATTCCGAAGAGTAATTTTTACAAAGTTGGAGAGACACAGATGGAACAAAATGTGTGGTGAGACGGCAGGTTTTTTTCTTTCTCCAAGACCTCCACTCCCCTGACCCTCCTGCAGCTGCTTTAGGATATCTGCCTGAATCCAAGCCTAACTACTTAGGTTTTAAACCCAGACCACCTTCTATGTGCCAGATTGTTCTTAGCATGGAATACCATCCTCCATTGCCGTTGCTGCGTATTTGGAAACTATGCTTCAAGTTTTCTCCAAATTGCAGACAATGGAGAGGGTAAAAAGTTCAGCCTTTTTAGTCTCTTGATCTCCTTGGGCACGCACAAGTTTCAGGACATCTGTTAGAGGCCAAAATTCTCCTTGGCCTCAGAGGGCTCCTCAGCCCACAGTCCTGGCGCAGCTCAGCAGCTCTGAACTGCAACAATTGTGCAGGCGCTCCTGACGGCTCTGGAAGCCCAGAAAAGAGTTCACAGTCACTCCTGAGTAAACACTGTTTTATGCTGGTAATCTTGGTAGGTTTCTAAGATGACGGATGGTCTCTCTTCTACATATTTACCTCTCTTCATGAAAACAGATGCTCTATTAGCTATTTTTAACTGCAATGTTCTCATAATTGGCTTTATTTTCTCTTTGATCTTTTCCTAAGGATTTACCCTCTTCAGGATTAAGTTCTATTAATGCCTTGAGCTCTGTGGTTTGAATACCTTACATTCCCGATTTCCCTCTCCTTCTCAGAAGGCTTCTACTAAAACAGCGCATTGAAATTTCCATTGCTTTATTCTTGCTGTGCTTATACACTGTTGCCTGGGAACAGTATTACCCAGGTGTGCTAGTAGTTAGGCAACAAGTTAAACTGAAAATATTGTGTGACTTGATACAAGAAATCAGGGGTAGCATATGCTTATTTTAAGAGACTGCCTCTACATTGATTTATAATGCACCATTACCGTATGGAAAATTGTATTACTGGGGACTTGCTATAGCAGCAACAGATTTTTTCATGTTTTGGGTTTTTTCTTTTTTCTTTGATTTACAGCATATCCCTTAAATGATCCTCTTGTTATAATGACATTCAATGTAATCTGACATGAATATCTAGGTACTCCAAAGAGCTATATACTGTAATAAAGAATAATTTGTACAGAAAGTGTTTCTGAAATATATAATACAAAAATCCTCAGGAGGGCACTTGTTGCCAGTAGTACAGTGATTTCACAGTAGCAGAAACTAATTGCATGACATACAAATGAGTTACACCTTCCTTAGTAACTAATGTAAAGTGAAAGATTTAAGAGAAACATTGGCCCGGATACATTTCCATTTCTAGGCAGTCAGGCTAGAATTTGAATCTTTGATCCACGTATTAAAAACATCCAAGGGTATGTTTAGGAATGAAAATTCAGAAGCCAGAAATTGCAAGCACAGTAATGTCAACTTGTTTCTCCTGCACTCTACAAGCTGCCTACCACTCATGCCATCCCAAATCCATGCTGGGTCTTACCCATCATTTTCCAGTTACCAGCGATCCTGAGGAAGGCACACTCCTCCTCTTTGTAACCTCAAGGAGTTGCACTAGAGACAACAGAGCTACCTTCTGCCTCAATTGAAGCACATTCAGGAGATGACACTTTGGTGCTGAGTCCCTGGTTATTGGTTTCCCTTGGAGCAGAAATCTACTAAGTGACCACAATTTTATCAACCTCACATTTGAAGACTATTTCTTTTGAACGTTGTGCTCACTGTAAAAGCTCTCCCTCAAGTGGTCTGAGGTCTAGCATTTGATGCAGGTGATTGTTCTGAAAACAATTAAAGCCCAAGTAACAAAGCTTGGGCCAATCTAACTTTCTGAAGTCAGAATGGTCCTGAAAACCTAGTGCTGTGAACAAAATCTTGCCTGATCTATGAGTAGTGGATTACAGAAAGGGCAGAAAACAAAAGAGCAATCCAGTCTGCTTCACGGTTCAGGCCCTTCACTGCTTTGAAGATGACTTGAATAATTCCATGCATCAAATCATCGATTCAAGGCCTCCTTGCATGCTCATTAGTTCCTCATGTCTGTTCCAGGTGTGAGGAGGGAGGCTGCAGGTGCCAATATAACCTCCCTTAAAAAGGCTTTGACATAAGTAAGGCCCTGCATGCATGTTATGTTGACACTTACCCAGGATTAAACTTGCATCGTGTCTTTGACATTGAAAGAAGCAAACAAAGCACTCCTGACTACATTTCTTGTTGGTAGTGTGTTTAAACGTTCTTCTCTCTTAATTAGATCGTGATGTATGATTGTAGCTTTTGTCTTACTCATCAACAGAAGGGAAATCCTGCACTCATTGAAGTCAATGGGAGATTTTGCACTGACCATGTGTAGTGTGAATTTTTCCAGACGCTTCATAGAGCTGCTCAAATTCTCTTCTGGTGTGGACTCTCACTGGCATTTATTTATGATATATACATACTCTTCTTAAGAAAGTTTTGGCAACGCTCCTGGATGAGATCTCTATTCACTCCCACCCTTAACCTAAGAAGCAGCCAAGCTGTGGTCATGTTTCTTTTGGGATCAAACTGTGTTATTCAGGTCTGGGACGTGGTGAGCATATTTACACATTTGTTAATTGTATCTGAAGTTAAGTATATCTGAAAACCATTAAGACAGAGAACAGAGAGATTTATATGTCTGATATCCTGGCAACATGGTGATGGATGCTGTTTTGGTTTCTGTTATGGGAGGACTGAGAGAAATTTGTCTTCCCTTCAGTTAAGCATATAACTTCAGGTTTCAGAATTATGTATTCTGTTTATTTTTCAGCTGAAAACCATATTTAACGTGCATTTGACAGCTAAAAAATTTCTTTGCTGTCAAAAAAATACATGCAATTGTTTATTTATTTTATAGTATTGCTGTACCACAGTCTGAAAACAGGTTTTGGTTATTTGCTTGGAGATTTTTTCTGAAGCTGAGATTATTACAGTGAGTTGCATTGGTCATACTGGTTTGAGGGGAGAATTGCCTCTGAGTGAGACAGTTTGCAAAGTCTGTAGACTTCTTATTTGTTGGTATTCTCAAGTCCTTGATCTTATTTATTGTGCTAAATTGATAATGTATGAACCCAACGCTTCAAGGCTCCTGCCAAATCTGATTTATTTTTTCTTAACATCTTGAGGTATAATTTGGCACAGGAGGTTTCTTTTCTATCTTCAAAGCATCAAAATTTGGCCCAAACTAAAGAGAATGATACACTTAGTCTTTGGTTAGTGTATTTTACTTGTCTGTAAAAAGCCAAAGCACTTGCCAAATGTGGGGTAAGAAACACATTTCTTAGTATATTAGATTGGCATGGATAATTTTTTCCCTTTCCTTTATAGTGCAGACTATCATCCACTCCTTAGTGCAGGCATCTTCACTGAAGAGATTCCTCATTATTGCAATGACAGAATATTGGTGGTGCCATAAACCTCTCTCATTATTGTCCTGTGAAATGTTATAGGATTTTACAGTACTTAACTTCCGTGGGAAAGGTTTTAAGTTTGCTACAGGGTACTGAACGGTTTCTTGGTGCATTTTTTTGTGGCTTGTAATGTGTGGGAATGGTTAGATTGTGTGTTTTGCCCCAAAGTTCTTCACATACTGAAAGGAAAATGGATTGATTGATCCTCTGTCCTGTGTGGTAACTGGGAAAATATTTCCTACAAGAAATCAGGTTCTGGGGTGGTTTTTTTGTGTGTTCCCATTTGATTTGTCTCATAACATTATCACTTTTGTTTTTGTGATAGTGATGAGTTAAGAAGGTTAGGAATTACCTCTTCTTTTATTATGCTTATAAAAGCATTCTGATTTATCATTCTAGTTTTCTTAAGTAAGCAAGCTTCTCCAAAAGGTTTTAACTATTCTAAAATGCTTTTATTATGATAGTTTGAGAGTGAGAGATGCTCTATTGGGTAGAATTTGGGATTTGTACAGAATCATAGATTACTGTCTGCAAGGGACTTTGAAAATGTCTGTAGTATGGCTTCCTGCTCAAAGCAGGGTCAGTGCTTTAACACTGAGACCAGGTTGCTTGGCATTTTCTCCAGTTGGTCTTGAAAACCTCCAGCAGCTAATTCCTCTATGGACAGCCTGTTCCAATGTTAATCATCCCACAATTATCTTTTCTCTTCTAATCCAGTTGAGACCTCTGTTGTTTCAGTGTATGACAACTCGTCTTTTGTCCTCCCACCATGCACCTCTGTAAAAAGCCTGCCTTTATCTGTTCAGGCTTTATCTGTATCTCCTTGTAAATACTGTAAGGCTGCTGCTAGTCCTCCCAGAGCTTGTCCCTAAGGGCAAGTGCTCCAGCTTCTGACCATCTCAGTGGCCTTCTGCTGGACTTAATCAAACATGTGAACATCCTTCTTGTACTGGGGACCCAAAACTGGATGCAGTATTCCAGATGCATCCTTACTAGTGTCAAGTCCACTGTCTACTCTCTGACTGACAGAAGTATGCATGCCTTTTGATGTCCCTGGGGATGTGTAACTACATCCAAACCCCAAAAATTTGGACTAGAACCCCCTTTTTCAGTCAAGTATGTAAAGTATGAAGTTTAAATCTTCCTATCCCATCAGTGCATGTTCTTTTGCTCCATTAGAATGTTTGTCTTATAAATGATTGGTAGTCAGACTCCCAAAACTGCAATACACTTTACATTAAAAAAATTGTCACTAGTATCTGTTTCACTACATTGAAGTTGCCATAGTTTTCTGTTCAGCGAAATAGAATATGTATTGAAAAAACCCTAGATCTAGAGTAAGTTACAAATTATTAAATAGAGGTAGATATGTGTGATAAATTAATATTGTATTTGCTTAGTTTTCAATTTGAAAAACATGAAACTAAAATAATCTGCTCGTGTCTAGTCACGTAGCCCTTTATTATGAAATTGATTTTTTTTTTGCTTATTTTTTCAGAAGCAAGAGCATTTCAAATCCTAAGAGACTGAAGTACATTGTTTGTTTGTGTATTTTCTTCTGTTACTTTTCTAAAAACATGAAGGAATATATAAGGAAGAATACATTTGAAGACCAGTAAGGTTACACAGTCACTTAAAAGCTGGTAGCAGCCCAAATTAGATTTGAAAGTAAATGAAATGTACACATAGCAAATTGGGAGGAGGTCTGAATGTAGAGAAATTTACTACACATAAAAGGTTTTTTAAATGCCGTTCAGTACATCTGGAAAAAAAAGCACTCAAACCTGCAGGGTGCCCTGGAGAAAATTAGTGCCAAAAGAGGCGCAAGGTGTCAGAGAACAAAAACCAATCCATGATTTCAGCTGAAGTTAGGTTACTGAACAGACTCCTGCAATTCAATGCATGGCCCTGAGCAGTGATGGTCTGATGTCATAGGAACCAATCATACACTTAAAGCTCTCACATGCTGTGTGCTTTGCCAGGCTGAGCCTCCACAGTGAGACATTATGGGATAAGTACGGAATGTTGAAACCACATGTTGCAGCCACATGGTTCGATTCTGGGCATTGCTCTAGAAGACACTGATCAATAAGAAGGCTTCAAACAGAAGCAGCAAAATACCTGACACTAGCATCATTACTTTGGCCTTTTACAGGTGTGAAGAATCAAATTGTTCTGTAATCTATTTCTATGAAAAAGTTCAAGGAAATTAAAAATACAGTTCTTGAACAAATAAAAGAATGTTATTAAGTGCAGGGGAATGACAACTGTACAAACACCAGGTGAGATCCTGTCTGGAACAAAGCCAAAATGAATTTTGGCACTTGGTCTAGGTGTGGCCAGTAGTTTCCTGAGTACTTAAATACAGCATGCCTTCTTGTCATGCAGCTGAGTGCAGAGATGCTTATGTATTCTGGTTCTATATAATCTCCTATTCATAACTGTCTTGGGTATCCCCTTATGACTTCTGTAAAATCCATCCATATTTTCCCTCTTCCTTTCCAGTAAGAGAATTTAAAAGATAGTCTTTTAGGAAAATACCTAATACCAGAGCTTAAAAGATGAAAGATGGCTCTGTTTTAATGTGTACAATGGAGTGGGGTTTTGTGAGTTGACAAAAGTCACAATTGCATAGCCAAAATTGAAATTTGGTCTATCTCATTTATTATACAGTATTTGACTGAACTAGTGATGTATAATAAAGTTTGCTACAGGCCATGGGTTTTGGTAGTTGTCTGACCTACAAGTAACATTATGGTGAAAAACCTTCCCCACATATGAAAATCTTCAGATTCATCCTTTTCAAATGCATCTCACATTTAAAAGGTCAGTTTCATTGCTAATATTTTCAAGCCTCGATTGTTGATAATAACAAATGGGAGAATAGTACTGGAGATTTGATCTTGTAGGTGAGTACTTCCCTGCAGAACAATTACTAAAATTACTGTGAATTATTTATTCTAGACATCAGTGTACTGTATCTATTATTTGCATGTGGAAAAGAATGGTCTGTGATCTAGAATTAGTTCAATTCTTGACAATTAAACATTGCTGAGATAAAAAGGTAGGAGTGCTCTGAAAAGCTGTACAACACAAACACTGAAGAACAAGTATGCAGAAAAATTACTATTTCAGGCCCCAAGAGAAAGAAGCCTCATAATACCAGCTAGTATTCTGTAGGATGCCTCTATATGATAAAAAGTAACTTTCTTAAATAACAGTTGCCTTATTACAGTATTATAAACTTTCCAAACTTCTTTTGTAGACTTTTGCCCAGCCAGTGAAGTTTAACTCTGATGCTGGGGTTTTTGAAGCAGTTAATTACGCTCCACGACGCCTGGAAAGCCAGTCGAAAAAAATTCTGCGTGATCAGAAAACTCCAAACCCCATTTATGATGTTCTAAGGAAAGCAAAGAATGATGGGCAGCTCTCCAAAATGCACAGCACTTCTCCAACCTTCAGTATTGATCCAAATTACAACACTATGGTAAGCATCTTATAGCCCCTGAATTCTTATTTAGATCTTACTGTAGAGATACTGGCAATAGTTATTGTTGTGTTTGGCTTGGTAGCTTGGGAAAAATGTTAATTTATGTTAGGAAAACATAATGATGGGCCAAATTATGCCCTGTTGTAACGCACATGTGTCTAGCAGACAAGTGAATGGAATTACAGATGCACATCCTGTAGCACAGAATTTTGAAGATTCTGTAGGGCAGGGTTCAGCTGTGTGGTCTGAATACTTTTTAATATTAAAAGAAAAAATATTATGACAACAGTTACTTTACTAGTGATCCCTGGAATGTGCAAATTGACTGAAACTAATGCAGCTCAGTCTTTCCTTATTAATTAATTTCCTTGTGTGGCTATGAGCTCATCTGTGGTCTGGCAACACATAAGTCTCTCTTCCATTAATTCCCAAAGGATTTACATGGTTAGCATCAATTGAAATGGCCAGAAAAAATAATCTTTGGCAAGAAGAAAGCTAAATTAATGGAAAGATGGGTTGAATTAAAAAAAAAAATCTGGTTTCAGACTTGCTTAGACAGTATCAGTTTTGGTATTCTTACCTGCCTACTTCCAGGACCATCTTCAGCACCAAATTAGGCAGGCTAAAATCAGGAGTTGAGGCATTTTATGCAACTGAGAGAATACAAGTTGATGTAATTTGATGTGGGATTTTACCTTTAAACAAGTTTGGAGGAAAATAAATATTTCACTGGGATACTTGATTTATTCCTTTCTTGCTTACTTTGCATGGATGTGACAGACTTGACTTCACTTCATTCAAAGCCAGTCTAAGGTCTTGCTACATTTTTAGCAGTGACTGCTCAAAATTATGTCATAGCTGGAAAGCTGAGAGAAAAGCAGGGAGTTGTAACAAACTGCTGCTTTTCCCAGTATAAGATTAATGGTTTTCAGAAAAGAAAACAGTATTGAGAGAGGTCAAAAGGCAATGATGTTGAACAAAATTATACTAATGTAATACTGCAATTATCTGCATTTTAACTGGACAAATACTACAAAAGGACAAGGCCACAGACATCCCTACCATGTTAAATAAGAATTTTCACAAATACTTTTCTTGAGAGCACAAAAGCAGAAGAGCTATTCTGGATTTCTTGTTTGCTCTCAGTATTAAACCGAGGAAATGCTGTGTGTGCAAGTGTGACTAACATTGCTCTCTGGACTGGCTAACCTCCCATCACTGCCACTGTGGATGGCCTTTCTTGAGAAGTTCAAAGCCACTTCACTGTTGCTTTCTTCTTTCATGTGGTCTGTAGCAACAGGGCTTCTGTATTATTTAAGCATCCATTTCTTTCCCTGGGCTGACCTTTTGAGGAGCTGTGTGCCTCAGTACCCTGTCTTCTCGTTTTGGGGAGAAAGGGTGATATTTCTTCTTATTTTAGATTCCTCCTTTACTGGATGGGTGACAGAGATGCCTCATCCAGTTCTGCTTGGCATCTCAAGTCTGAGCTGGAACAAAATGGCCTGAGAAACAGTTTGCCCCAAATGGTTACTGCAACCACACAAGGTGAAAGAAAGACAGTTCCATTCTTTGTACTACAATGACTGAACCAGTAGAAACCACCCCAGATCAACTCTATCAAGTAGTCCTGTTCAAATCAAATAGGATTTGATCTTTCAGTGATCAGGTGATGGGGTCTGCTTTGTTTTGGCTGCCTTCACACTGACTGAAGAGATTGACAGTTGTTTTGAATGTTACATTGCTTACAAAAAGTCACCTTGAGTGGCCATCACTGGCAGGTTACTTAGGAAAAGGAGTTATGATTGGAAAACCCTGGTAGGCCTTTCAGGCTAAGGCCTGAATTTAAACACATCTTGCCTGACAAATACACACAGTGGTATTTTTTCTCTGTGTTACCTCCCTCTCAGATTGTTGCAAGTTTACAGATAAGCAAAAGTTCTCTTCATGTGTGCTAGCACGTTTGTAAATCATTGATACAGAAGTATCTTCTCATCAATAGTCAATATCAACTTGGTGTAAAATATACTGAGAAAAAAAATTGTGGACTTGTGTAGAATTGATCACAACTATGGAAAGAAACTGGCTGGTATCCCACATACCTTAGTTCAGAGAAACCCCAGTTCAGCAAAGCACTTAAGTATGTTTTTAACTTTAATCAAGGGAAGTTAAACACATGCTTAAACTTAAACATGTGCTAAAAGCTTTGCTGGATTGGGTCCTAGCAAGGCCTAAGGCTGACTGGGTAAAGAAACTAACCAAGGTAACAAACCCCATCAGATTAAATGTGGCATCTTTCTCTGGGGGTGGAGAAAGAATAGAGATTCTTTCCTTCAGATATTACATATATTTTTGTGTACCAGCCACGTACAGACGTGAGCGTGTTATGAATCATTCAGATAAAAAACTGGGCTGTAAGTCAGTAAATGCATAAATACTAAATGCCAAAATAAAGAGACTATCTTCTCTATTTCAAAAAAACTTGTCAATTGCCAAAAAGAAGCATACACTGTGTGGTTGGGAGTAATTAGTCTCCATCTCCACAAATTACATTGTATGAGCCGCTGCCAACATAAGCTTTCCATATTTTGAAATATTTTCTTCTCTCTAAATGAAACCACCCACTTTCTGAGTAATTCTGATTTTTTAAAATCCCCTACAGATACATATGAGGCAGAAATAACCCTTGCCCCCAATGGAATATTAGCTCATAGAAAGAACATTTAAGCTGTGATCTACATAAACTGATTACTTGATATAACAAGTAGTATCCATTCTTGCCCAAACTTCACCTGTTTTTATGGACAAGGGTAGTTACTGCATTCTTCAAAATCATTAGTCTCACCTTCACTAAATGGAAAAATGCACCTCAGATAAATAAAATAGGTCATCCTCTAAGAGTGGAAAAAGTAAACTATTAAAAAAAATTAAAACGTGCTGTATGTAATTTCTGAGGGAAACAGCTATGGATTGTTGTGGTCCATAGTCAGAGATCTTACTCTCTGTGTAAGAAGCTAAGCATAGATTTTTTTGTTAGCTGTTTCTGTGTAGCTTGCTGCTCAACACTTCCCTTTCACCCCCCAAATCAGTCTTTGTAGGCACCTGTCTTTCTGCTTCAGCAAGGCACTGAGGCTTAGACTGCCTGAGCAGAAATTTGTTGTGGCCCCAGGTCATAACACACATAGGTTTCCACTATGAGAATTCCTGGGTGCAATGCAGTTATGCAATGATCCAACATAAAAGCATGAGAGGTGATAACTGATTGGATTTCTATTTGTTTGATTTTGGGTTTAATATCCACAGCTCTCTCATTCTGGAACCTTGAGCCTGTTAAGGGTTCCTTACTCTCCAAATTCTTGATGAAAAATGAAATAATTTTTATTTATAAAATGTGTTAAAGTCAGAAAAACTAGCAGCTTTCTATTGCAGGAAATTTATGTGTGTCTAATTTGCATTTGAAATTGTACAGTAAAAGAATGTTTCATACACACATTATTTCTGAAGAAAAACCACTCATTTTTTACAAAAGTTGTACTCTAATTGGTGAATTTAGACCTTTTTAGCTTTTAATAGGAAAGTATATTAGCTCAATTGTTCCAGCATAATGGTAATGTTCACTCTGTCTTCCTGAGACAATGCTTCTGTAAAAGGGGGGTGGAGAGAATATGGCAAATAAAACAAGAAAGTCAAGAATACTGCAAATCTTTGGCATTTCTTTTTTAATAGCTTCTTGATCAAGAACAAGCAATTCAATGGATTAAGAAAGAAAGGCTTCCGGCATTTCTAGAAAGTGACTGTTACTTTGAATACAGGTATTGCAATCTTTTATGCTGTCTTTCCCTTTTAAATTTCTATGTTTTCCTCTTCTGTTTAATTCATCTTGGTAGTACTCTTAAAGTGGTTTTTCCCACCTCTTGTCCTGTTTATTTTATTTTAGCATTTTAGTGACCTGGATGAAGTAAAGTCACTGACTTTTTTCATGTATCATTCTGTAATTTTCCTTGACAATGAATTGCATCCTATACTATACCATGACAAAGAGAGTAAGAATGGGATGTACTGATTTCTAAATCTCTGTTCCTCGGAGATATCATGGTAGCAATGCATCTTTCACTAATCAATATTTAAGCCACATAAGTGGAAGTTATTAATCCATGAAATAAATTTGGGGGAAAAAGCAAGTTTTTTTATTTCAGTTATTAGTTTTGTGTCTTCGGGCCTGCTGTCAGAATTCCTTTAGCAAAGGTCTCTGTGGGATGCCGTGGCATGGTCAGATGATTTGCTGTTATAAACTTGCTATATTTTTCCCAATGTCCTTTCAGCAGAGGTTCAGGAGGTCTAGTGGGCTTTTTTGGAAGGATCTACCTCTACATCCCTTAAGCCTGTGTCTAGATGCAGGTGATTGTACTGTGTTTCAGGGGCCCAAAAGGAGAGGCAGCCTGGCCATATGGCTCACAAAACTCATGTTTGCTGGTTGTAATGGCAGAGTGGTTACTGGGGTATGGACTTCTACAGTTAAAAAATTCAAAATGGTTTTTATTTTCGATAACCTGAAGACTGCACTTAAGTTCAAGGGGGGAAGGTGTGCAAAGAACAGGCAATCTATGAGTGCTCAATTTTACCTTTAGTAGCAGCCTGCTTTACACATATCTGGGTCTCATGACACAATCTTCTGGTATAGCAAACTGAGCAAGCAGAGTTACCAAGAGAATTGCATAAAACTGACTTTAAGCATGTACCTAATTTCAATTGACATCAGTAGTTCAAGATGCTTTCCTGAATCAGAATTAATTTAAGTTCAGATGCTAAAAGGGAAACCTGCATTTAAAATGAAGACACCCTAACCCTAGAATTAAATCCTATTTGATCTCAAATAGTGGGCACAAATAAAACTGAGCACTTGGTTGCCATCTCAAGCGTAGGCTTCATCTTCCCTTCACATATGACTTGGTTGGCTTTGTACTTCTTTCTAGCTTGACCAAGTCCTACCCCAGTTCTTGAGCCCAGACCATCCTCACTATTGTCATGTGGTTCTAAGATTGCCTTTCCTGAACATTGTGAGGTTCACACTAACACAAAGTAGCACTGGAGTACTGCTCAGTACTATGAAATCCTCATCCAGCAGCCAGCTGAACATGATAGTGCCAGCTGTCTTGTTACCATCTGCAAGTTCAATTAGTATGATCAGTGCTGTGGCATTGCTGCTGAAGATTGCTTGTGTCAGGAACTGGAGATGTAGTATCTGGTGGTGATACAGGGCTTCTGCAGTCTGGGAGAATAGTTCAATTTTAGTGAACAATATGTTCAAAGGATTCTTGGCAGGGCTTGGGATTGCAGAGAATACAAGCAAAATCATCCTGAAACAAGTCATTTTTATTGGTAAAGCTTGGTAATGCAAAGCAGGGTAAATCTGTAAAGCTGGTGAGCTATGCAATGGCAGTACTGGCATTTACATATGTGACAGCAGGTGAAGGCTGAAATAATATGGAGGACTCAGTGATCCTTGTGGGTCCCTTCCAAATCAGGATGTTCTGTAATTCCATTATTCTATGAATAAAGCAGATTGTGAAGTTCTCTGTAGCAATTTTTTTAGATACATAATGTTTATTAATTCCAGTTCTGTGGAACAATCAACTGTTTCTCTGATTAAAAGCTAAAATTAATTATTTTCTTGTCTCAACATTTAATTTCAGACTAGCTAAATTGATATCACAGGTAGAATGGAGCAAGACTGGCATTAATTTCATTATAGATAGTGACTACTGTCCCTGGATAAGGAAGCAAGGCCCAAGTTCTCCCCCTCCTGAGGAGGATGACACTTCATTGACTATGAAGAAGTTCTATGTATCGCTTGGCCAGGTAAAGTAAACACATTTAGTGGGTGTAACATCAAGATAGATTGAATGTACTGCATTAAATTATTGTAACTGAGGTCACAACCTAACGGGACAACTGACTCTTGAGTAACCTAGTCTAATGGAAGATTGAAGGGCTGATGGAAATAGATGATCTTCAAGGTCCCTTCCAACCTAAACCATTCTGTGATTCTCTGAATTGCTTTTATATTCAAAGTTTTTTGTACTATAGAAGAAGGTTGATGAGTTGTAATACAGTACCTGTGTTACAAGTATACTCAGCTTTTGTCATACAGCTCTCTTCACTGGGAACTATCCTTACAGAAATCTGCACAAACAGACTGTACAAAATTACTATGGACACTAAGCTGTAGCTCTTAGAGATACTGCAATAAACAGAAATTTTAATTGTTCTATGAAATTTCTTTTCCTAGGCTACAGTTTCTCAGGTGAAGGACTGGTTTACATTAGCAAAACAAGGTGAATCTACGAAAACTACAGATTCATCTATGCATCCTTTAGCTGCTAGTAAAATTCAAGATGGGCAGCATGGAAGGGACGAATCATTAAGTGAAAAAGGTACCCTTCTGGGTAAGTAACAAGGGCTCAGCCCTGTGGTATACAACACAGCTTGGATTAGGTGGAAAGAAAAGGCCTTATAAGGAATTGTTACTAACTCCACTTGTTACCTTCTGACTATCACATGGTATCTGAGGCTTCAGACAAGCATTTGTTTTTTCCATAGCTACAACATTAAGTGAAAATTTGAGCTAGTAGCCAAGTAATTTTGTGATAGTAGTAGCTTCTTTCCTTACATAGTTCTTTCTCATAGAAATCTGTAAGTCTCAGCTGAGTTGTTTTGTTTTTTTGTTTTTGGAGGGGGTGGACATTAATATGTTTTGAAAGACTTTCTTGTCTGGATTCTTTGGATATTTGATAATGGGTGACACGTTTCAACCATCTTCTTAGGGTATTTATATTGGGCACTTAAAGGTCTTTTGGCTGCCAATTTTTATGAATCTTGTAAAATGTAATCATTTGGAATCCTGTCTGTCTTCAAATTTATTTTAAATTGTTTGACAGGTTTCAAAGTTTCTGGGAGAGAACATACAGATGTACACATGAACCTGATTGCATAGCCTTGCTTCTGCTTTTTACACAGTAGCCAGATGAACAGGGAAGCCTCAGCTCATTTGTTAGGAGCTTGCTCTCTCTCAATTCTCAGAGATGTATCTATCTCCCTAATTACCTCAGGTCCTGTGAAATCATTCTGCGTGTTTCCATTTCACAGACCTGTGTTGAGAGGCTATAATTTTTCTTTGCCAAGTGAAAACATTTGAAATAGTTTAGAAATAAGAAAAGACATTTTAAATCACACTTATTTTTATGTTAATATCAGCACATTGTGTCATATGTACTTAAGAAATTATGTAAGTGCAGAACAGGGGATCTCTATGCCATGTTCCTAATCCAAGTGTCTGTCTGACACTGACCAGCACTGGTTAGACTGGTGACTTATTTTCAGAGGAGGTTGAAAGGAATGTCTATCTGCCATTGCCATCGAGGCCGCCACAGAGGGTGATAACACAGGCTAATAACGTTAGGAAGGTGAATTTAGTGAGTCTGAGAGATTTAGGCCTTTTTTGTCACAGCCTCATGTAGGGCATGTGCTCAGAGGATGTAGCAGTCTTAACTTACTGTAAGACTGGCTGTTTTGCCTTAGTAATGCAATGGAGCATGAAAAGCTATGGCTTAGCTGTAGTGAAATACAGAAGGTGCAGATTATTCTGTAGTTTAAACATTGAATTGATAGATTGACATGAAGTTATTATAGAGTCTCAATTGAATTATGGCTTTTTTTTTTATTACTCTCGCTTAGATTCTGCTGCTGTTTATAATATCTGTAGTTATTCTGCTCAGTTTTGCAGAACTGACCTTTACAGTGACAGCAGCAGTAACCTAGCTAAGCAGTATATATAGTCAAGGTCATCTTTGCTAACATGCTCCAGAAAAAAATCAATTTGTGAACAGTTTGGCAGAAGTACAAAAGATATTTGAGTGAGGTAAAGCAGTAAGTTTCTCTTTCAATTGACCAAGGTTGCAGGGCATGCTTAATGGCACAGGCATGATGAAGAATTGGGTAAAAGGAATTAAGCAGAGAAGAGTAAACTGAAAAAACAGGGCTTGTCATAGTTCTAAACTTCTTAGTTATAAAATATCTCTAAATTGAAAGGAGCCATTTCTGGGTGGCAGATTGGACTGCAGGATTGTTAAATGTTTCCAGAGCCCTTGACGTAATCCTTTGTCTGGTCAAGATCTGTGTCTGTCAAGATTTAACCTTATTGACAGAAGTGTTTGATGTTTTAGTCTTTGGCAATAACCAATCTAAGTCAACAAAGAATTATCACTTATTAGCTTCCTCAGGCCAAAAAACCCCCAATTCTGCTACATACTGTGACTTTGATCAAACTGACCAAATGCTGAGGAAGGAACCAGGCTTTGCAGCACAATATGGTTTCACTGGTGGTGAGGAGCTGTGATGCTTAGCTAAATAAACAAGACAATTGACTCCAGAGGTAGCTGTTCCTGAATGAGTTTCTGAGTCAGGGGGCTGAGTTTCTGGGCAGATAGCAACAGCAGAAGCATCTCTGCCATTCCCTGCTTTGCCGAACAACATGGTGATCTTTTCTGCAGGAGCAAATTACAAATATGTTGCAATTTTTACTTTGGCAATGTTGATATGCAAAAGAACAGTCCTGAATCAAAAGATGTTCAATGATCTTTTCTGAGTTAATGCAGAAGCAGGTTACCTGTCTAAGGAATTCCACCAAGAGAGTTTCCTTTCCCCTTCAGGGACAGCATCTGCAAAAGCTGATGTTACCAGTGAGAGATCCAGAGAGGCAGAGGAGGGCTGTTCTGTGGCCATTGTTGAACCTCCTTCCCACACACAGTTGAGAGTTTATCTAGACCCAAAATGGGACAGTGCAGCAGAGGAGGAAAATGAACAGGGGAGTACAACTTTTGAGACATCAGAAGAATTCACACCAGCATCTGCTCAAATTGTAATGAAGGAACACATTTCAGAATTGACCCACCAGCCAGCTGCTGCCATTGAAGGTAATGGGAAGTTCCACAAATAGCCCAAAGTGTTTACACACAAGTTAGCAAATAATGAATTTGTCCATGTTACTGCAGAGTCACTCTTTAACCAAAGTTCTCCTCCACTTACAGCCTTGGGCTCCAAGGGAGATGTAAGAAAACAAGATCCTGAACAAGTAAGCTTAAGTTCAAGTTCTGAAAGTGGTGGTCCAGACAGCAGGGCTGCCTGGTGTATTAGTCACGGGACATATGACACTGGCAACAGACACGAGTTTGAAAGATTCAAGAAGTTCATTAAAGGAACTCTTGGGGAGAGGTACTGGTGGCTCTGGATGGATATTGAAAGACTAAAGGCTCTTAAGAACACTACAAGGCAGCAAAGGTACTTCCCACTATTTAACAGTTGCTCCCACTGCCTTAATGCTTGTAACCTGGCTAGATCAGTGCAGGTTTTGAGATTTCAGAGTAACTTGTAATGTCTGAATAAACAGACACAATTAAATGTGTGTCCTGATGAGGTTCAGAATGACTCTGCTGAGGCTGATAAAACTCTTTTTGCAGAGTCATGTTTGCAAAGCTTACATGAAGTCAGAATCATCATATTTTTAAGGCTGTGTTAAAGAGATTTGGAATATGGATGGCAATGGAAAGGAAAAAAAGAAAAAAGAAATTAAATTCACAAGTATTCATCAGTATGACAAACTCCTTTAATGAAAGATCCTCCTGGATTCAGATGGTCTATTCTACAGCACTGTACATTTTGTCTTATACACAACCTGTCTCTAATTTGTGGAAAAATTATTTTGGCTTCTGCCAGTTGCAATTAAAAACATGTTGCATGACAGAAGTTTAAGCAGTAGGGTGAATTGTAGTTGTTTCTGTACAGCATGTGATACATACTTGTGTGACTATTTTTGTTGACTCCAGGCAACTCAGTAAGATGAAAAAACTGTACCTGCTGAGCAGTGGAGACTATTTCCTCACTTCAGAAGTGTTACTCAGACTTGAACTACTGCATGGAGATCAGTGGAATATAAGGCATTTAAGACAGATTCAGCCTGAAGTAGTGAAACCTCTACTTCTTTATTGGTATGAAAAAAATGGACGTGAACTAAAATTCTATTGTTTAATAAATTTCCATTTTCTTTGATAAGCCTGTTAAGCTTGTTTCATGTCACTTATCACATGCAATTATTGGAAGCAATGTCATTGGAAGTACTAGCACACGAATTTTTAGTTGATCCTGAACTACACTACAATCTGCTGAGAAGCCAGGTAGATCTGCCTTACTGAGCCCTTGTTATTTTTCTGCCAGAGCATCTGAGCTGCTTTGTGGATCTCTGCCTTGGATAATGTTCAACTAAACTTTAGTCTGCAGGATAGGGAAACCTCTCCAGGCACAGGAAATTAATTTTGTCCTAACCTGCCCTTCCCAGGTTCTCTGTGTATATGTCTTTGTGGGATTTGACCCTGAGACTTTACTTTCAATGTCTGTCATACAAAATGCCTTTTATGTATTAACAATTTAAGTGAGAATATAAAATCTCACCTATTTCCAAAATATGGGCTAAATTTTTGAAGGTGTTCTCTCCTCCCCAAGGGGGACAAACAAATTGCAGGCGTAGACAGATACCTGCAATTGTGAACTTTGCTGTGGATCCTCACATGACTTGTGGTCTCTGTCCCATGGCCTACAATCCTTTCCTATTCTTTGCTGTAGGATGAATGGGGCATACCTTATTGCAGAGTGCTAGAAAGACTAATATGTAATGGTGCAGAATTTGCAACCTAAGTTTACTTAGGTGTAGTTTGGTTTTAGATTTGGAAGCGTGCAGTGTCTAAACATATCATTAACACTAGCTGGTTTTTAATTTTAGGTGCATATAGCACCATATCTTGGCACAGTAAACAGCATCACTGGGGAAAAAAAAAAAGAAAGAAGTCAGTGTCTCAGGATTTTGGAAAGTTCTAACTTATTAGCTTTTTTTTTTTTCCCCCTAGGGGTCCCAGATTTTGTGTCACTCATTCAACAGCAGTAGATGCTGCCAGTGCAAAACTGAAGTTCTGGCGCACATGTCAAGAGAGACCGAGGGTGGACATTGATCCTTTCCCACAAATAGTGTCATTGTTACCATTGACCCAAAAGTCTAGCATACCACCTTCCCTTCTTCAGGTAAGTAGGATCACAACATTGTAAAACAAAGCTTTGTCCCATCAAAAATAATGACAAAACTTCTTGAATTCAGTGGAAAAACAATAAGGTACTTGTTTTTTTAGGAAATCAATATTTAGCAAGCTGGTATATTGAAGATTGTTATATACAAAAATGCAATAAAATTTCATTATACTTTATGCAACAAATTGCTATAAATTGAGGCAAATGATCTTCTCGATTACACCCTGGCTATTTCTGAAGCCCTTTGGATAGGTATTTTAGCTGGAAGTTCTCAGAACTGTGAAGTTAAGTCTATAGCAATGCAGATTCTGCCACTCAGCCTTATCTTAATCCAGAGTAATTTTTACAACTTCACTGCAGTTATCTTGGATCTGTCCCTCATGCCTGTAAAAAGGGCAGAATTCTGCTTATTTTCTGTCACTACAGCCCTTCAATCAGCTACACATGGTTTTTGCTTTCTGCAGAGGGCCAGGAGCCACACAACAGACCTTTTCACAGTTTATAGCTTGCAGGTGGCCAGTTCAATTTTGACTCTTTCCTTCCTTGAAAGCCTGGATGTGAGACGTAACTGCAATGAAAGCTACAGGTTTTCAGCAATAGAGTGTTAAGCCTCAAGACACATGATACTTGGAGAATGTGGATTGAAACTGTGGTTCTAGTATCGAGAACTATGTAGGCTATGCCACAGATTTGTTAGCACACACCTTCTGTTACTTTGAGTTTGATAGTTTTGGGCTACAATTACTTCCTTTGAAATCTAATTAGGGGAGATAATGGAGGAAAACAGTGGGACAGATTTCCTGTTCAGAAGAAACTGGGTTCAGAAGCCAGATTCCTGTTGATCATGGCAGGAATGGGAGTAAGAAGCACCTGTGTCTTACAGTGTCCAGTTCACAAGGTGTGCCAACGACCCAGGACTAGCTGTAGGTCAGGCAGACAGGAACCCCCAGGTTTTCCAGCCCTTGTTGAATTCAGCATTTCACAAAAATGATGATCTGGCACCATGAACATCACAGAATCAGCTGATGGCCCATTTCTTGCTCTTAGGTTTTTTTTCTGTAAGAAATTTGGACTTTTGAATCTTTTTACACTATGCTTGCAAGGGTTTAGAAAAAGCAGCAACTCTGTGTGAATTTCTGAGGGCACTCTGAATGCAACTGGCATCTCCAAAAAGCTGTAGCGTGATTTTGTTCAAAATAATCAGTGATGGTGTGGCAGAATGCCCCCTTTCTCTCCCAGTTTGAGCAACTGTATCTATATTACAGTGAGCTGACTTAAGATAATCTTCATAAAGTTTCACAAAAGATGTTCACGTACTCTTCACGTGACCTCCTCTGTAGTTCCTTACAAAGTGCTTGTAATGTATTTCTACCTGTTAAAAATGTCTTTTTAAGCTGTAGTGATTATTAAGGTATGCTGAAAAATCTTGAAAAATATTCAGAAATTTTTGCAACTTGCTGTCTTACATATTGTGATTGACAAGGAAGAATAGTCCTGAAAACCCTTGACTGTTTTTGAGCAGTTAATGAGAACATGTTAAGAAAAACAAAGGTGGAAAAATAATCAGAATTGCCTTATTTTTCTGTAGTGTGTTTTAGAAAAGTAGACCAAACTCACCAACAACTTTATTAAAACTAGCTAAACCAAATTTCTCTTTGAAGAGATCAAGATTACCACCTACAGGAAATCAGGTTCTCCTAAGGGATGACATTTCTAGCAGTAGAATGTGGTAAGTACTAAAGTATCTTTCTGCACACCAATATTCCTCATATATTTATGAAAGTATTTTAGATTCTATTGTTTTCATGAATACTTTCCTTTAATACAATTATCTGCTTAGTGAAGCACAGTTATGGTACAGATTGTTTGCATGGAGAATTCCTCCCTGGCTGATTAGTTCCCCACTTGTTTATGCCACAACACAAAACGGTTTCTTTCCCCAAACACAAATGTTTTCTCTTATACAATAGTTAATAATCTCTACATACCTTCCTATTCTTTTAAACTGTCTCAAATGCTAACCATGCTGTGCCAGTGATTTCCACAGGGTCACATGAAAAAGGTATTCCTCTACATGTTTTTTCATTATAAATTTGAACTCCACGTACTTTTTCCTCTACTCTTCACTACGTCATTACACTGCCTTTCTGCCCCTTCTTATTTATTTATTTTGTAAACAGTCCTAGATTTTTCTTAAATATGTATTGAAAAATTTTTTGCTTGTGATCCAGGTCAAAGTCAGTGAGCACAGACATGATTCATTGCTTACCTTTGGATGGCACCAAAGACTCAAAATACCAGGGTCATAGAAAGTACACCTATGCTGAGCTGCTCCACGTAAGTACTGCTTGAAAATATTAGTTGTCTTGAATCATGGGTTAAGACACTTTATTCTGCAGTGTGAAGTAGTCAATCATGAGGGGAAATTGGTTTAATTTTATCAATGTCAGTGCTTTATGCAGAGGTGTGATTAGAACGTCAGCATTTTCTCTGTTGTATCTGTCACCTATTTGATAGGAAATCATGGAACACACAGAAGTTTATTTTCACTAGAAAGTGTTGATCTTCTCCATAGTGACCATGTGTTCTGTAGGCTATTATGGAAAACTCTCTGGATAAATGCTTCAGTGGAACTGTTGCCTAGCGAAGTATACCAGACTTACAGTGAAAACTGAATCTGCCTTAGAAAGTCATTAAAATAGTAACATTCATAAGAGGAAAATGTTTCATTTGTACAATCCCTCTTTATTGCTCGTGTACTTCATTCTTTTCTTTGTTGAATTATTGCCTGCTAAGCAGATCCTCAGTCGAGCAAACCTCAGAAGGGACAGGCTGCACAGATGAGCCTTTTCTCAATAACTGTTAAAATGCTGACAAATCAAGCATGTGAGATGTCAACATCTGGCAATCTAAAATATATCCAAACCCATTCTCATTTGTGGAATGGTCTCAAAACAGACCACTGTTTCATGGAGGTATTGATACACATAGCCTCACAACCAAAAGAAAAACCATATTTAGAAATCTGAGCCCATTCACCTGTGCATGGGGTTTGCTGAGCACTTGAGCCCATGCTTGTTTGTTTTGCACATCGAAATCACACTATGTTTATTACCTCACTGCAATCGTTTTCCTTCTTTGTTATTTTTGACCAAAAAAAAGTTAGTCTTTGCAATTAGGGGACATTTTCAGTTAGGAATGTATATTCAGCAAAAGTTCTCAACATGAACTATTAATTTTTGTACATCATCATATGCAGTTTCCCTCTTACTAAGGGAGGAAAATTCCATCCATTTACACTTACAGGGTTAGACTCGAACCTACAGTCAAGACCCACAATTTGCCATCACACATATGATGGAAAGGGGAATGCAGGGATTTATAGTTTAATTTCGTACTGGGGAGGGAGATCTTCCTATTCCACTTCAAAAGTCTGGCTTCCTCCTGGTCTTCTCCATCCTTGTTACTATTTGGAAAGAAGCTGATTGCCAGCCACCACACTCATCTGCTTCCACTTTTGCTATCAGAGACAGCAGGTCAGCCATAATTTCTCACTTGTGATTGTCAGGACCTAATTCATTATGTACAAAAGCTTCTTCTGGCTTCTCTGTGAGCACTGACAAAGTGGATGTATTCTTCCTCATGTGCTCTAATAGCTAGCCATGGTAACGAGCATGGATTTCTTGCTCCCTAAATTGCTCATTATTTTGTTGCTCATGTCAGTGGTGTAACCCCAGAAGACATATATTTTGTACCATGATAGGTAAATGTTTTGAATCTTGAGCAAATAACCACCTCTTAACTTCTCTTAGTGCAAAACACAGTAGCCTGAGCTGAGACAACTCTTGACAGCTGACTGATGTCATTTAGTATCTTTGGAGTTCCCCAGAGCTAAAGACTTAATGAGAGAATTATGACCAGGTTTGTTTTTCTGTTTCAAGTGCTGAGGAACCACCTAAGGGATGCTATGATCACTTAGCTACTCTGCATGTCTTCAGTCATCAGATTTATTCCATTGGATGTGAAAATTTAGTGGTAATATGGAGGACTATGATCAATTGCACATGTAGTAGAAAATGGAGTCTGCTTTCTTGGGATAAAGATACTAATTGAACACACTGCATGGTCCTCCTTTGCAATGTACTGACATCTGAAAATAATGAAAGCCTGTTATTCCTTGCTGTATAACTACGTTTTAATTGTCCAGGGGAAAAGTGCTGCTGGCCATGTTGTCTTAGGGGGATCAAGAATGGAAAGCATGCTGCAGTCTCTTTATTTGGAGAACAGAGCAGGCTACTACTTCACACAATTCTGTGAGAAGTCAGGGAATAAGGTATGACTATTTTCCTACTCTGATAATTTAGTCCACAATTGACTGAATGCCAAGTTATAGAGGGCAGCCAGACTAAAAAAAAAAATGGAGAAAGAAAGATTGATGACTGGATGAATTATTACTTGTGAGACTTCAATCCCTCAACAACAATAAACTGTTCATGTATATATGCAAACTAATGACAGGTCTTAACCAAGCTGTCAGATTCTTACTGTCTCAAACCTATTGGAATTCTGATTGTACCATCAGGGATAAAAAAAAAGACTAATAATTTTTAAAAACGAACCTTTAACTTGGCAGAAAAAAATGAGGTCTTAACCCACAGAAACATTTTTTAAAAAGATGGAAAATCTGCTGTGCTATTACTCACGATAATCTGCTTCCTTCTTACTTTTTGGGTTAGTGATGGCCAAAATCTCCAATGTTTTAAAAACGTTGTTCTGCTTCCATGAAGCTCCTTGGATTTCTGAGAAATGTAACACTATTTCTTCTCTGCAGTCACCAGTTATCACTCACTGCTGGGTGTAAATTGAGGATTGGATTGGAACAGGCTATGAATCATGAGTTAGTGTTTAGCGGCTCAGCAGAAAAATCGAGTCTTTAGGGGAGGTTTGAATGCAATCAACATGGACATCTGTTTCACCACTGGCACAACCCAGAATCCAGCAGCAGTAGCCTGAAATGCCTTTGGCTTCTAGAAGGCAAGAGCCAATGTTTCCAAAGCTGAGTACCTTCAGCTAAAAATGTTAAATGTGTATTGATAGAAATCTAAATAAAATAAACTTATTTTTTCATTGAGATAGGCATTCCACCCATGTGTCTCTAGCCCTTCCAGGTGTCAGACTCCTTTGAAAATTATTTGTTTAAAGTTTTCTCTTCAGCTGTGAAGCCTATTTCACTCATGTTCCAGATCTGGAAAGCTACAGTTTGTGGAAAAAAGTTCCCTACCTCTACTTTGTAACATAGTCTTTATTGCTTGGTGATGGGGCTTCCAGGGTCTGAATCCCATAAGCATATGATTAAAACAGAGGACTTGGGAAAAGATCTAGACTTGTTCTGAAAGATTTTTTTTCTGTTTGTTTAAATTTATGAAATAAGGCCAAGACTCTGTGTTTCAGAAATGCATGTAATAAAAATGTAGTGATAGTCCCAGTAACATGTCAAGTACACAGTATTTAATTGTTCTGATTATTGCTGCAAAACTCAATTTTACTGTGGCACAAACTCTGCACGTCCATTATCAGCATCTTTTCTTTAGTGCTGGCTTTATGCCACTGAAATATGGTTACTCTTCAAATGTTAACTACAATGTTAACGATTTGAATGGTCAATTATGCATAAAGGATACAATAAAAGATAGAGTATCACTGTGATGATGCCATTAAATATGTTGTCCTTCTGCCAGCATGCAAAAGAAGATTAAATCCATCTTAAATTGAGCTTGATTTATGATGACCCTAAGGAGCTAAATAATTACTTGGAAAGTAATTATTGGAAAGTTGGAAAGTCAACTTTTTATAAAGTTGTGATATTTGGGTAGCAACAACTTACAATATTTTTCATCTCTAGTTGTGGAAGAACTGCGTGTACTTTTGGTTCGACCTACAGGCTTATCAGCAGCTTTTTTACCAAGAAACTGTTCAGCCTTTTCAAATATGCAAGCAAGCTCAAGTAAGTTATAAATAATGTGTTTTTCCTTCAAAAAACATATTTGTTCATTCCTTTCACAAGTGCATTGTTCAGTGTAAAGACTGAAAAGAAGATAGAAAATAGAAAAGTTTCCAAATCTTAACAACTCACACCAAAGTAAATCTATGTTGTGGACAATAAAAGAAGCTCTTTGGATTGCTTCCATGGAATTTTTTGATTCAAATGTTAAACATGCATAGTTTGATTTCTAGACTGTGCATCCTGTTCCCAGTTTTATCTATTATACTCGGTTTACCTAAACTCCCCTTTGCTACTCTGCGTCATACTTGGAAACTGTCTGCTTAGTGTTAACATCAGAGACAGTATTTTTTTCTAAACCATCTAATTATGCTGTACCTTTCCTTCCATCTCCTGTGGGGGTTAGGATTTCAGATCTCATAGTACAGACCTCAGATAATGACCTCAGTAATGAAAATGGATCTTTGTCTGCCCTGTTTAATTTTTATGATTTTCAGGGCATTGTTATTATCTTTTCATAGTTGTCATACCCCTAATAGATCTTTAGACCCTCATTTAATGTCAAGTGGAACTGATATTTCCTATAAATGAGTATTCTAATTGAGCATGCACTTAGACCACAGTGGTGCTGACAGCTGTGACGGACGGCAGAGTAGATCAATTCCAGCAAACTGCAGCAGTGTGAAATCATTAGAAGAACTCCAAGAAACTTTTAAAATTGCTTTGTGAAACTTTGGTCTGATTTTCCTTTCTAAACTTTGTGTAGGAGTATATCCTATCTGCATATTTCTATTTATACTGTACTAGAGCAAAGGTATGTCACATGTCATTGGAACAAATATCTGTAGAGAGCAGGTGGGAATAATCTCTTTATATAACATGTTACTGAGCATCTGGACATCCTTGAATTGGTCTTCTTTTCCTTATTGGAGGTTTTACTGGGGCAAATGACAGAATTTTGCATATTTGTTCAGAATTCTCATCTGAATTAGTGTTATTTGTATGGAAACTCCAAGCAGAGGCCAAGGCATGGATTCCTTCCTCTCTCCTGTCTCACACTGGGTAAACTGAACTGCTAACCTATTTAGTTGTTTTCCCCTCCAGCTCTATTTATGGCCTGAGGCTGTGGCAGCTGAATGACCCCTTAAATCTGACTGTTTCCGGCATCTGCCAGGTCTGTGTGTGTGGCTGGGGATCTCGCTTACAGCAGATACGCAAGTTAACCATACCTAGTCTGTGTCACCATTTTCCTATGTGTTTTGTTGCAGGCCAAAGCCTAGCTTATGGTCCCTGATGGTTTTCAATTTGGTTTCATTTCACACCAGATTACATTCTTTCTGCAGTGGTTGCATAGCTGAAAATTTAAGTCCCAGATCTTTTTTACTAATCTTATTTCCAGTGCTGGCCTGGTGGTGACAGCAGAACATCGTACAATCAGTGTTACCAGGCAATTGCAGGGAGTGCATACACACAGCCATTAAAGTAAATACATCAAAACCAAGCATGTGAAACTGTTCCATTAGCATAACTAACAGCTGAAATGTAACATAACAAATCAACACATGTGCTGCAACATTTGGTATCCTTCTCAAGCTTGCCTTTTAAGGCTGCAGAAGAATTATACTTGTTTTCATTGGAACATGGTAAAGAGTCAAGCTGCAAGCAATCTACAGAGTCTGCTTACGGAAGGGACAGCTTCCCAAATTCTGCACTCACCTTTGGCACAAGAAGACAGTCACTCCAAATACTCCTAAGAGTACGTGAATCAGATTCATGACACATTGTCACTTACATTTTACTATTTATTACAGAAAGAGACATGCAGAGTATTCCATATGTGTTCTGCCTGCTTTCTGTTAGGAACAAGAACAAACCTTGATTGCTGTGTATCTGCTACTCATTGTTTCATTTGTTACGCATTGTTATCTCAGCTTTATGATAGAGTAATAAAATGCTTTCCAAGGTATATATGCATTCACCTGGGGAAGGAAGCTACCATGAGAATGAAATCTGATGGATAAGAATAATGACCAGTACCAATAATCATCCAGGAACATACATGGTTATTAATTGTAAACATATGCACAGGACTGTAAAAAAAATTGAAAATAAAACCAAAAAAGAAACATATAATGTTGGGGCTTAATTAAAAAAAAGTTATTTAGAGTTAGAAAATTTAATACAGTTATGGGAGGTACACTATTTTAACACTAGAATCAATTTAGATAAAGGGAGTCCTAATTACTGTGAATTTTTAGGGTCAGACACAAGATTTATGTTAGTGGGAAGTGATGATGGAGGTTAAGGCAGTTTAAGACCAGCCAGTGCATTGCATTCTTCCATCATATGATTCTGTCAAACAGCTGCACGAGCGCCTCATTTAGATCAGAGCAATATCCATGCCTTTGGGCAACAGTACAAAGCACTTGGACCTAAATCTTTCTTGCATTTCTTGCTTCACTCCAGTCATTCTGAAATTGCTTATCAAAGCCTTTTCATCTGGGCATGAATTCACACCAAAATCCAAGGCCACTAGAATCCCTGATTTGGAAAGTCATGAATGAGGCCACAGTCTTTATCTGAATTTTCTAAGCCTTTTGTATATTCAGGTTTGTGCCATTGTAGGTAATTTCGATACACAAACTGACCAAATTTCCAGGTACGGTTTTGCGTTCAATCCATCATGTATTCACATTTATAGGAGAATTTATAGCTGGCAAGTAGAAACATTCTTTCTGTTTTTCAATAGGAATGAAACAATGAATCAACAAAGTATGATATGCAGTTCATGTTATATGCTTCAGATTTTTGTATGAGTTTGTTGACCTTTAAGTTAATTTAATGTAATTTTTCGTGTTGATCCCTGAGGAGATTGACCATTATAACAGCTTCAATATTCCATTGAGAATCAGAAAACCTGAAGAATTCCATGACATGGGAGTAAAAAAAGGCTTTGAGTATTACTTTCTATAAAATGTGTCTTGCAAACTGCATTGCCCAATGTTGAAGGCTGTGAACACAGACACTTTTCCTCTTTTTTGACATGTCTGGAACTCTCCTAAGTTGGTTTTCCTGCAGTCATTGCAATCAAATCTGTGCAGATCTACCTCAGCAAGGGACACAGGGATGAAAGCTACTTCTCATCTCTCTCCTATCTGCAAGCGCGTGCATTCACTTATTCTGTCAAATCCTGTAGCAATGGATTCTTACAAGAATTCAAGTCAAAAGATGCCAAGGCATCAGACACTGTAAATATGCATCCTTCAAAACTGAAGAGGCCATCATGATTACTCCACTGAGGCTCTGTTTCTTTGAGTTTGGAAAAATGCATTCCTATAGCTATCTCAAACACCTCTAAATTTTTGCTTTATGTGTATTGCCAGCCCTAACTGTTGGTTCTGGAAAAAAGTCCATCTTTACTATGATCTGGTTTTGCATGTGAAATTATGCAGGACTGGGGGCAGTTCTACAGGTGGAGCAGCCTGCAAAAGCAATATCCCTACCATGGCAATATGTTACAACAGTGTCTGTGTGAGCAGGTTGTCAATAGCTTTTGGTCAACACTTCCTCAGTCTGGGCAATTTCTGACTCTGTAGGCTGATATTTTTTGTCAACTCTAAAGAAGAGTAGCAAATATACTTAAATTAACTATTTTGTACAAAATTATAGGGGAAAGGAACTCCACCCAAGAAACCAGTGGTGTGTTTGTTTTTATTTTATTCTTAAAACTATGCTAAAATGATCACTCATTTAAGAAACCAGGTTAAATTTGTGCTAAAATATTGAGGACCTCTCTTTGAAGCTTTTTACCGATTTAGAGATCCCTTGTGTGATTTTATAAGTCATGACAGGTGGAGCAATGTAGTTCTAATGACAAATGAAATGGTTAACCCCTCTTTAAAAAGGCTTTTTTTAAAGATACCACATCTTTATATCATTGGACTTGTCCCTTCTAATTTGGCTAATTTTATACATTAAGTGTTTTGGATCAGACTTAACATGATTTAACTGAAATTTTCCTACTGTTAGGGCTCTTCAAAATATCTTTCAACTTTTGAAATCACTACAAATCTAATTAAAGCTGCTAAATTTAAATGTATTTAGGGATTTACTGAGAAGGGTTTTATTTAGGACAAATATGGTCTTGCTTTCAGCTCGGACTCTTCCTATGGGTGTCCTTTTTCTCTGACCTTACACCTGCAGTGGTGACATGGGCCACAACAGGCACAAACCATCTTTGTTTTCAGTGATTAGATCTATATAGAAAGGGTGTAGAATCCTGCATACACAGTAAATACAGTAATCATAACAAGTGCTAACTGGGGGATGGATGTCAGCCATTGTAGCCCTGTCTGCCTCAGTGACCTAATACCAGGAGAATTTAAAGGGTTTGTTTCAAATTGTAAAGGTCCAAAATAGTGGGGATAGACTCTATTACTGTTGCTGTTAAAAAAAAAAAAGCCTAATAAATCAGCATTTAATTTAAAACAAACAGAAACATAGTTATTTAATGTACTCAAACATCTCCCCTTGTGCTTGAAATCTAAGCACACCAGTGTTTTATTACTGCTTGAACACAGAGTAAATGTATTATTTTCTTCTCTTGTATTGCTTTGTACATCTGCTAGTTACAGCTGGATTTTAGCAACTTAGGGAAAATGAGAATTATCGGAATCCTAAATTCTTGTCAAACCTGTGTGATAATAACTAGTGAAAATGGACTTGTCAGTGCTATCCTAGAGAGAAATTCTGATTTATGCTACTAATCGGATCCCTGACTATATGTCTGAAATTTAGTTAGACTTTAACAATATGAAGAAGAGAAAATATTTATAAGTATGTGAAATGTATTTTGATAGCATCTTTTTTCACTTGAGTTCCTAGCTGCGGTCAGAATCATGATGCTTTAGAAAGATATTCTGGAATATCCTCTTCCAACATATTCCTGAGAAAGGTGTTTTACTCTGAGTTTTCAATGTTCATTTTCATAGCACAGTTTATGAAACATTTAGAGAGCAAGAGTTTTACCTAGGGGACTTTGAAAAAAAAATTGCAATAAATAAAAAAATTACTCTGTGCTTCAAGAATGAACTGTTAGGGAGAAGGAAATGTTCTCCAGGTTCAGTTTTCTGCTCTTGAATGGGAAACTCTGGGTGCTTCAGATAAGAAGCATATTGTAATCCTTGCTGTGGTAAGGGTTTACATCTTAGTTGTGCAGTGGTATCTCTTGCACGGATCCTGTACTATGATAGAGTCTCATCATTGTCAAGAAACTATGTAAGAGAATCCTCACATAGAATAATATAATTTTTCATTAATTTTAACCTTAAATTTACAAATTGCATCTCTTAGAAGAAGTAAGATGCCTTCACTAATTGGCCCAGCACATATTGATTGTGGTTATCTGAATCTAAGAATCAGCCAAATATATCCAAGTATAAATTGTATTAAGCATTACTTTGTGATCTCACCATTTTAACAAGTAAAAGTAAAAATGACAGGGGGATCCATTATGTTGATAACTGAGTTTTGGACAAAGAACTAAAACTAGTAAAAATAAGGTAGTTGTAATTAGATATATGTTCAGAACATACAGCAGGGAAGTGGAGGACAAATATGCATGAATTCTGTCCTTCAACAGTCTGTGACCATTGAAATGGACGATGGCTAAGAAACAGTTTTCTTCTGTTTTATTGTAGTTCCTTTATGCAACTTACATTGCCCCATCTGCCAGTATGGACATTGGACTTCATCAGAATAAGAAAGATGTGATTTATCAGAAAATTGACCCAGCTTTTGAGGACCTTTTTGACGCAGCAGAAGAGCATATCCTCACTATTCTGCTAGAACCGTGGATGAAGATGGTGGAAGAAGACAAATATACTTATGGAAAGGTAATATCTGGATGACACCATGAAAAATTCTTATTTCAGGGAAGAAAATCACAAGAGGATTCATATGCAACCCTATTATATTTATACTCAGGAAGGGAGAAGTATTACAAGATATTTTACTTACTCACTCCTTTCTATCCTAATACATGGAAATAGGCTGAGCTTCTTGTGGGGTCTCATCTGAAAGGAAGGTTTGGGCTTCATAGACTCCTTGGCCTGTGAATTAGGGAGGAATGCATCTTGCTATGGTAAAACTTCTCTTTGCACTCAGGAAGTTCCATGTTTCTGGAATCCCACCATTGATCAGAAGTAATTTTTTTATGATAGATTTCCCACAAGCACTCTATATTTTTAATGATAAGCACATAGTAAGGTAGGTTTCTGGAGTGTCAGTGCAGTGACAGTAGGTATTTCTTGGTGTTTAGAATGTAAGTGCAGCTGCTGCTTAGCATAAGAAGAAATGTGATATGGTGATCCAGCTGTATTTGCCCAAACACTTTTTAGATTGCTGCTCTAAATAAGTGGCTCAGAGGTATACTCAGTTCTCATCCCAGAATGATCTGAATGATTGAATTGAGTATGCTGATGGAGGTCAGAGGAGATGGCTGCAATCCTGACTTTGCCTTTCACAAATAAGAACAAGAAATGGTGGTGACAGTGGTGGATGCTGTGGCTCTTTGTTCTTTGTAAACTTACCTACCAGTTGCTAGATGTAGGTCAAACTCATTCTGGGTGCCACAATATGAGAAAGATATGAAGCTATTGGGAAGTGTCCAGAGGAGGGCTATGAAGATGGTGAAGGGTCTTGAAGGGAAGCCTATGAGGAGTGGCTGAGGTCCCTTGTTCAAGCCTGGAGAGGAAGAGACTGAGGGGAGGCATAGTGGTCTACAGGCACCGATCTCTCCTCTGTGGTGTCCAGTGACAGCACCTGAGGGAGTGGCCTGAAGTTGTGTCAGGGAGGTTTAGGTTGGATATTAGAAAAAGTTTCATCACCCAGAGGGTGGTTGGGCACTGGAATGGGCTCCCCAGAGAAGCTGTCACAGCACCAAGCTTGGCAGAGTTCAAGAAGCATTTGGGCAACACTCCTGGGCACATGGTGTGACTCTTGGGGTGATCCTGTGCAGGATCAGGGGTTGAACCCAATGATCCTTGTAGGTCCCTTCTAACTCAGGATATTCTATGATTCTTTGATTCTAGTTTCAAATCTTCAGCATCTCTCTCTTGGATATGGAAGGAGAAACTTACAGTGAGGAATCAGGAGCTGGAGGGCCGGAAGTTAGTTCTTACTCCTGTCTTTTTTCACTGTGACCTTATATGAAGCATCTCCAATTTAGAGGAAATATCATCACTTACTGCTGATACTTCTGTCAGCTTGTAATAACATGCCCACATTGCTGACTGCAAAATATTTTGAAATTCTTTTGCAGAAGTTTTGTAGTACAGTGTATTTTTGGTGCTTTATCATGCATGCATGTAAGAACCACTAGGTGAATAGATACCTAAATCAAATAAATCAAAGTTGAGAATGGTCTTCTAAGCCTGTTAGGTGGTAGCCAGTATTAACATTTAAAAACAGAATATGAAAACAGAAAAGAAACATACAGTTGTCTTCAGCACTTTGCAACCAAGGAAATTCATGGAACAGAGGTCTTATTCACATTTTTGAGTTTAATAGTCTTTGATGAGTTTTTCTTTCTCCCACAGGTTTATGTAACATGTATCTTGAGTGATTATCTTCAGCCTCACTGTAGAAGTGGTTCTCATGGTTTAGTCATGCAATAGGAGAAAAAAAAATGATTTGTTTGCAAACTCCTCCCTGATAATTTCACCTGATGCCCTAGTGTTGCATGTCATAAGGAACAAGTGAACAATTGCTATCTTGTCCTATTTTCAATGTTGTTATGGTTTTACAAGTTTCTGTAAACTTCTGTTAGATCTCCTTGAAACTCAAGAATCCTAGACTCTTTGACCTCTCCTCCTACAGAAGGTGTTCCATACCTTTGTTGCACTTATTGCCCCATCTGTATGTGTTATTTTATATTCTTTTGATGAGATGCAAGCAGCACTCAATGTCTGGATGCAGTAAGGATTATCCAGTGGCAAAACCATATTTTCTGTTGTGCTCTTTGTTTTTTTCCTAATTGTTCCTATCATTCTAATTGCCTTTTGACTCCTGGTGAACTTCAAGTGGATGTGCAAAATGTAAGCTAATAGCCATCTGCAATGATTCCAAGATTTCCTTCCCAAGTAATAACTACTAATGGAAAGCCCTAATTTGGAGCTCACTGGAATGACTTAATGTTTATTATCATTGAATTCAGCTGGCCTTTTATCATGCAGATGCTAAAGTGTCCTGATAGCCTGCAGCTTTTCACAGTCAATTTAATTTTTTTCTCTGTAGAATCATTCTGCAAACTTTGTTGTCTCCTCATTCACCTCCTTATCCAGATAGTTTCTGAATGTTTAAAAAACAACCTCAGTGTAGATCCCTGTGAGACTCCAGTAGGAACCCCACCCCATAATGAAAGTTATTTATTTCTTTGGTTTTGATTTTCTACCTTCTAATTAATTCACGAGGGGACTTTCCCTCTCATCCTGAGATAACATAATTTCCTTTAGAAACTTTGAAAGTTTGAACACTGAAAAAAGCTTAGTAAAATGAAATATACTAATCCAAACACATCTGCAAAATATTTTCTTCGCTTTTCAACATCTTTTCTAACCTTTCAGATAAATTATTTATTCTGAACTATTTCAGCTCTAATTCTTTATGACCTGCAGAGCACTGTGGAATTGATTGATACTTTTCATGAATCTGAAATTTTATTTACTTTCTATGAGACTAGTTTTAGGTTTTAGGTTTTAGGTTTTACAGTTAGGTTGTAACTGTATATGTTCCATGCATACTATCAATACAAATTGTCTAGTGTCTATTGCCAATCCTCACTGACTCAAGTCATCAGCACAGCCAAGGGTTTTTATACATCATTTTTGCATAAAAAGGAGTCTTTTTTCTGCATTTGAACTCTATGAATACTGTGTTTTTACTGCCTCTAGAGTTGGAAGGATTCCTCCAAAATAAGAATTGAAGAGCTATACTTTACCTTTCAGTTAATATGTGTGTCAGTTTATATCTCCTTGAGTTAACCACGGGATAATCTATTGCCCTTTCAGTTGAGAGGATGCGTTGCTTTGCAAGCGTAGTTTCGAGCAGACTTCTCAGTGCTCTAATAACACAAACATCTTAATCAGAGCACGAGAAAACAGAACTAAATCCTTTTGACTGCACAATACATGTGTTTGTGAAGAGTTGTAATACACAGACATAAAGTGACCTGTTCTAGGAGGCACTAGAGTCTCTTTGTACTAGGTGCAGGCTGATACTTAGGCACACTCCTTCCCAAGCAGAAAGACAAGGTCTGCTTTGTATTTTGTTCAGTCCCTGGCTCTACTCTTCCCCTTTGTTCTACTCTATAGCAGGACATATTTTGCCCATAATGAAACAAGATGTTTTACCAAGAATTAGGTGAGTCCAAAATTGTTTATTTGGGACACGTTCAGTATTTGTATCTACATTTTTTCTTTTAACAGAACATGAAATCAGGAGAGTTACTTTTTACTGTTGACTCTCATCCTGCCTTTATCTGCTTTCTCTTTAAACTTTATGATAAATGTTCTGAATTATTTTACTATTTACTTTTAAACTTTGCTTTCTTTCAATGGAAAGAATAGCCCAAAGCATTTTGTAGCAATGGAATACAGTTACACTGAGCCTGAAGACATCCAGATCAGTGTGGACAGTGATCAGTGTGGTATTCACATTTAGACAAAAGTGTAATGAATATTAATCTAAGCATTCTCTTCTCTCTCTTACACATGAACTCTTGTATATGATAACCACAGCTTTCTAATATTTGCAATGGGCATGCAAATCAGTATAAGGCATTGGCTCAATTTTACTAAATATCCTAAAATCTGCATTTGAATGGTTTAGTCAGCCAAGAAGGTTACCAAATATCCCTTGTGCAGTTACTGATTGTTTGCAATTACATGAAGAACTGCCTTAGTTGCATACATACAGCTTCTAATTAAGTTAAAAAATGCCAATACTTCATGAATTCAGATCACACACAATTAATTATTTAAGGCATTACCTGGTATTAAACTAAGGAAGGGAACAAGACTGAAAGTGAATGAAGCTTTCACCTTCATTGTTTTGATATTATCTTTCTCATCTTAAATTTCCTTTTCTCTAAATCTGTGGCACTCTACCTTTTTGGCATTTCCCATTGAGAGTCCTAGTTTAAAGAACAGTTTTTCTGCTTCTCAGTGGCACATACAATTTTCTGGTATAGGTAATCAGGTAAGTGTGATAGAATAAACACAGTATAATATATACACAATATGCACAGCATATTATATACACAATAGAGTGTAGCAATTTTTTGAATCCAAAGGCGTTTTCTAAAAGACAGAGTTAGGTTATTTAGTAGTGTTCTGTAGAAATCTACATCTGATCCTACACAGATAGGAAAAGTTTGTTCTACCAGAGCTTTTCATAGAATTGTTTGTCACAAGAATGTGACTTCTATTCTCTTCTAAACATCAGTTTCATTACTGGCAAATGTATTCTTTTCTATCCACTGTCACTGGCAAAGTGCCTATGCAGTTCTCCATCTTTCTATAATGTGTACTGTAGGGATGATATAAGATATTATTTTTATTAGGTGGAGTTGGTGGAAGAAACTCAACAGCTGGACTCCGTGTACTTTAGAAAGCTCCAGGCTTTGCATCAAGTGAGTAGTTCCAAGAAGGATGAGGTAAGACAAGTACCTACTAACAAAAACAAACCCTTTTTCTATCAGAGAGGGTTAACACTTTGAGTATCAGCAGTGAAAGACTGACCACATGCTAGTTTGGAGAAGCAAATAGTCCGATTTCTACCATTCATTTTGGGGACTGATTTGGATGTATGGGTCTTCTGTCAGTTACATCAACATCAGATGTGATGGAGTTGATGGAGTCAATGAGACAGTTTCCACTAAGGTCTGTGGAATGTATTTTGGGCTCCTAATCTTGAGTAAATACTTCAATTTCCAGTAAATTACAGGTATATGTTGGATTATCTGATTATGGAACCTGCACAGACTGATATGTTTAAAGCAAACATACAAGTAAAGCTTACTAGGAGCTGGAGCCTTAACTCAATTTATTTTCTCAGAAATCAGAAAGCTGTTTTACAGAGACAGGTTAGCTAATGCTAGGATTATTAGACTGAGCAAAACATAGAGATGAAAAAAGCAGTTATACAAGCAAAATAATTTCTCTCCTCAGAGTACTGTTGCTGACACTGGGGCTCTCGAAGAAGATCAGCACTTGCATCAAGTTCCCAAAGAATTGGCAGGTCCTAACCTATCTGACCTGATTCGTGACAAAGAGAAGTTAGAACAATTCCGGGTTTTTCTTAATGAGCATTCTGCTGGGTACGTTTCTTCATTATTATTATTTTACCTGTTTCTAAGTTCAGAAGAAATCTTTGCTGGGGATCTTGGCTATATAAATGTTGACAGATTTTAGTCTTAAAAACAAAAAATTGTTTGGATATTTATGAAATACACATGTACATTGTGCAGACAACTGAATTGTCTTAACATCTTTGGGATAAAAATTCTCCTGTCAAAACATATTTGTATTAAAGTTCTGCTTTCAGTTTCTGCTTTGATTAGTGGCAAACCCCCGAGTAGAACAATTAGTCTATAATGAATAAAATTTCTCTTTTTTAGTACAGATTCAGTTTAGTACATTTTAAAAATTAAAGCTAGCTATTATAAAAATGTACAAATAGAAAACAGGCATGTTTATTCTCACAGTGTGAGAGCAACCACAGCTTTGTGTTTGCTGAACAGATTGAAGTACTAGCTTGTAGCAGATACAGTCTTAGGCAGGGTCTTTGAAAAAGCAAGCCCATTTGTTTAAAAAGTAAGATCTAAACTGAAATTCTACCGGAAGACCTTTGACACTTTTTAAATTGTCACTCCTTAAATTGTCACTTCCTTCCTTTAACCTGTGTTCCCATGAGCTGATGCTTTGTGTATTGGCTATTGCTTCTAGTCAAGCACTGCTATAACTTCATATTGGATATTGGTCAGCTTTTTCAAAAGTGCCCAGAAATGGGCATCTGGACAAAGCTCCTCTGGCCAAGATTCAATGTCATCATTTCTGCTTATCATAGGTTCCCTTTGTAGTTAGAGAGAGAAATACACCTTTCTGGACACAGTACTTTTAATTCTGAAGGTAAAATCTAAAACCAGCTTGGATGGATCATTCCTAAGATGGTTATTTCTTTTATTTCTTCTTACTGACTACGAAAGGACTGCAGGTAGTGCATTCAGATGGATATTCTTAGGCTGTAGGTGCCTATAGTCAAGTGACTTCTGAGTTAGTTGTCTAGAGCAGTGGTCTACAAACCTTTTTGCTCATGCACTTCATCAGTAAAAACTTTCTCAGCATGAACATATACATTTTTATTATTTTTAATGTTTTATACATTATATGCCTGTGCTACTGAAGTGTTAATATTTTCTTCCTGCTCCTCAACAAATGGTTTTGCACACCCCCTTCACACACTGCAGTTGTGAGACCACTGGTTCCTCTCTAACTGGGGAACTGGTAGGAACAGATAACAGGTCCTGGACCAGTGTGCTGAATTGCCTCTGGTATTTTCTGCTTCTTTGTTAATCACAGACAAATCCCATCTTAAGTGGTAGAGCCAGGCAGAGAAATGTTTAATTTATGGAGCCTTTTTTTTTTTTTTGGTAAAAATTCATAATGAAGAAAAACATTTGAAAAAGTCTCACAAAAGTGTTTTAGGGCTGGGTCCAGACTAGTTACTCTGCAGTCCAGCTGGCACGCTACAATAAAGGTGCTTAATGATACTATAAGCTGAAGGGATCCTAGAACTAATGCAGTCTGGAAAATTTCAGAAAAAAACAACAAATGTGTCATTTGCCTCTTCATCAAAACTTATGGTTCTGATATTGTCCAATTGTAAGTGATCCAAATTTCAGAAAGGACAGGCTGCTGAGTACCTGCACAGAAATTCTGGTAAGAAACTAAACAAAGTTCCATTATTTGTTAAATATATAGGCTATATTCACACAGTTGCAGGACATTTGTGTTACCTTGGGTTAGTGAATTACCACTTGCTAGTCTCGCCAGGGTAATTGACTATGCATGTGCTCCTGATCCATTGAGAGGGAAAAGTGCAGTATGCCAGGATAAGGCACAACTGTAAACAGTTTATCTAACACACTTGAAGATTATATATTTTGCTTTTTAAATAAGATGCACATATTTGATCAGTTGTCATAGGTAGATGCCAAGGAGTTACTCCATAAACCACAGTAACTTGGATCACTTGCATTTGTGTGAACTAATTCATGATGTGATGAACTAGCAAATGGAAGAATTTCAGTCTCAATAGAACTTAGGTCTGTAAGGGTCTCAAAAGACTTTTGAAAGGAGAACATCTGTTCTTAAATCAGTCAGATGCTTTTGAAAGTTTTACTTGTAGATTAATGCTTTGAAAAAGCCAGTTATTAACTGAATGGAAAACTGAAACAGATTTCTCTGAGTTCAGTGTTTCATGTGTCCTTCTGTGCGTACAGTGAATGTCCTCACTAACATGCTCACAGAATTTCAGCTAATAAGATACTGTCAGAAAATAATCACATAAATTAAACTGAAATTGTAGGTATGTCATTTATTCTGTTGTCTGATTTAAAGAACAAAAGCATTCTATGATTCTATGAAAACAAATTTATAATGTACACTCAAATGTTATGAAGAATATATAGACTGAGAATTGCAACATTGAAGATGATTTGTCACTGACTATGACTAATGAAATAAGTAGTAGAATCAGTAATTTATGAGAAAGCAGCCCACAAAAAACCCTAGAAAAAAATGTTACCATTAATTGTTTTTATCTGCTTAACTGCAGACTTAAACTCTAACACTTCATACGGGGCAGGAAGGGGGTGATTTCTTGGGCTGATACTCCCAGCTGTCATCCCTGCTCCTTTCTCAGGCAATATAACAAGGATGCAGAGCAGGAGGCATAAACTCGTCTTTCAGTGGCTTGCAGCCTCAGTACTGATTGAAATTCTCATCTGTTTCATTTTTCATTCTCTCTGTGAGCTCTGCACTATGGCTCTGGTTCACAGTCCCTGCTGGATTTAGCAGTGACATATTGAGAAGGTTACTCCTTTCAGGGTACCCCAGATGGAACCTGAAGTGAGATCTTTAAGATGTATGTTTGATCTGCCTGTTCAGCAAGGGCCATGGTCTCAGCGGATGGCACTGGCAAAGAAAAAAGTGGCATAAAATTTCAGCCCAATCTGGCCTGGTGTTTAGGTCTTGAGTGCTTTGGTGGCTTGTGGTTAAACTAATAACTCCCTAGAATGTTGATGAAATTAACTCAATAATGAAATAACATTCTGTTTAACTTTGTTTGTAGCACGGATCTCATGTGCTGGCTAGATATCGAAGAGTTCAGAAAGATGCTCCACAAGGATAAAGAAAAAGCAGATGAAAAATCTAAGGACATCAAAAACAAGTACTTAAACAACAAGTACTTCTTTGGACCCAACAGCCCGGCTGCCAGAGAACAACAAGAACAGGTAGCAGTTACAAAACCATTCATAAAGAACAATCACCTTGAATGTGATTGAGATAAAAATCCACAAGTGGGTTTGCTCCAGCTTTTCCCCAAGCCATGTCCCCACATCTTATCTATATTTTTGGACAGAAATTTGATTCTGTTCTGGTTGTATGGGTCTGTTCCTTCCTATTGAGGCTTTTCCTCCCTACCCCTTACAGAACATCTCTCTTAAACTGTGATACGAGGCCACGGCCAGACCGTGCACAAGACAGCTCAGAAAAAGTGTAAAAATGACTTTCAGGCACAGTGACTTGTTCCAGCTTTCTATTTTAGTATGTCAGTAAAGCCACAGACAGCAAGTCTGAGCTGTGGTACTCTGATATATCTTGATACTTAGGCAATTTACTTGGTCAAGCCTGGGATATTATTTGCCCGAGTCTGTATCCTATTATAGGTAGGGACAAATGTAATCTGTTCCCTTTTATGAAAAGTACATGTGAGCCTTGGGTAAGCATGCATTAAGTGCTTTGCTTACAGTTAAGCTCATGCTTTGCTAAATCAAGGATGTAGAGAGATAAAGGACTTTTGGTATACACAAAAGTTTATGTCATGTGTTATTGTATTTGGATTGCTTAGCTAATGCATTCAGGTGGAGGAAAGAGACAAATCCTTCATGATCAACTTTCGGCAGCGGTTCTGCTAGAAGTTCAGCAATGCGTCCAGAAGAGATTAGAAAAACAATGGCTGCCTTTGTTCCTGGCAGATGAGCACCATGGGGTGGAGGGACAAGCAAAGGTAAGTTTTTAACAACAGCAACACGTACAGGCATTGTTTTTTGTTTGGCTCGTAATTTACCATTGGGATGAAAGGGTTCAGAGGAAAAGCAGCCCATGACTCACTTTCACTTTACATTGAAAGAGATGCTGTAGAATGTACAGGTTGAAACATTTAACTTTATAAGTGTGAAGGCAGTTCATCTGAAGGCTTAGTTTAGCTGACAGTATTATTGTTAGATCCTAAATCTGAAGGAGCTTGTGTTAGCTCTGCTGCCATCCAGGCTGCCAAGAGAGTAAACTAATCTTTGCTGTAGTACTACACTCTCTGTATGCCATTTTGCCCTGGCCATACAGTTGCACACTAAAGAAATAGTACTTTGTGTAAAGGATTTGACCAAGGGGACCAGAACACAAGCCAATAAGTGGACTTCCCACGCCCATAATTCTTTCCCTTATGCTGTCCACATTCTCCCATCTGGAGCTGCAGTGCCTATAGAAATGACTTCAGGACTTGTGACATTCTGCTGAGTGGGGAGGTTAACTGCTACAAGCCTTGTTCCAGTTGGTTACTTCAGAAAGTTGCCAGAAAACTGGGAGTGAGGAGCCTTTCACTCCTGCTGGTTCATTAGAAAGACTAAGGAATGGGCAGAGCTGACATCTGCCTCTGTGACTGTGATCTGTGTAGGGAGATCATCCTGCTGGTGACAGATGCAGAAACTTGTGGAAGTGTTTTGCATTTCCACAACAGCTTTGACATGTGAGTGTCATAGCAGAAGGAAACTTTACAGTTCCACCAAGCAGACACATGTGCAACTTGTGTATGCATTGATTCATAAAACTTGTTTAGAACATCAAGAAGGTTGTCAAAAGTGCATATGAACCAAATCCTTTCCATTGATTCAGAGCATTAAGAAATCTGAAAAGTGTAGGTTCTGATAAGGGAAATTGTAATTTTAATAATGATTATGTTAATAAAATAAAAAAATCCTAGCCCTCTGCCCTTTTTAGCTGAACTCTGCTTCCTTTACAAGCCCTGGGACAAGACCATGCAATAAGACTAAGCTGCTTCCAGGTTTGGAAGCTAACCCATGCCTCTTCTTGCACCTGCTGCACTGTGCTGGCAGGGAGATTAGCCCAAGTAGTTTAGAAAATGCTGTATTCAACTCAAATAAACAGTTTACAGGAAATACATACTTCTAATGAGCTTTTAGTCTTTTCCTAACTCCATTTATGTCTGACTGCTTTTTTCTTTACTTATTGAAAATTCAGAGGATGAAAAGGTTCTTTGAAGAAAGTATTTTAGAAGAAATGAAACCAGATGACATTCTCCACTTGGCTTCATATTTCACAGTGACAAAACAGTGTGGGCATGCTATGTAGTCCTTATTCAGAAAACCTGCCCTTGATTTGAGGTGTAATTTTGCTACAAAGAAGTTGCAGGATCAAGTCTGTATTTCTGATACAGCTGTCCAAAGGAACTAAAAACATTTCATACTAAAAAAAATCAAACTCAAAATTTATCCCTCATGTAAGTGGTTCCTCAGAACCTTATGGATAAAGTAAACCAGTGGAGTGCACAGTTTGATGGCTATTGCCACTTGTCTTCTCTAATTCCCCAGTCTTAATGAGCAGGTGTTCATTTATACTGAAGAAGAGATAGCATTGTGTGTGGGTCCACAACAAGTTTCAGACATAAAATCCATAAGAAGACATAAGAACTATTCTACCACTGTGCTCTTAATCATTAGAGGGCTGAACTAGAAACAGGAATTGTTAAAAAAATCCAATAATTTTCTTTTGTTCAACCATAGATAAGGGAGATAACTGAAGACCTTTCATGCAAAAACCAGCAAAAGACAACCAGGATGTGGAAGGCAAGTGAAATTTACTGTGTCTCTCCTGTCTGCAGTTTCACCTCTTCACAATTTCCCTGTTGACAGTGTGAGGCCCAGTGTAATGCTGTCAAAAGTCATGATTGTATTGGTTACAGTGGACTGATTACTCACATTACTCCTGAGTCTAGTTAGCTCCCTGCTGGATGTTCAAGGTAAATTTCTCTCCCTTTCTGACTGGAGAGGTCATACTTGAAAAAACAGGTCTCTTGTCCTGGGCTTTGGAGCACTCTTAACACTCCTCAAACTCATATTGTACCTTTAATTCACATTTATCTGTATTTTGCATGCAGTGGACTTATTGGGACAAGCTGTTCATTCCAGCATCTGGTAGTTTATTTATTATTGCAAGTGGATTACGTGCAGACACAAAAGGGAATGTGAAGTATGCAGTGGAGTGGGCAGGTTTAATCATATCTCACAGTATCTGTTTCATTTAGAATTGTATTTTAATCTCACAGCATTGAGATAATATCACATTTAAACTTCTTAAACCTTTGTAATAATACATTTCATCAGATGTTTGCCAGTTTTTTCCTCTTGAAGAGCAGTGAACTTTTTGTGATTGCCAACATACAAGTTGTGTACATTTGTTCAGTTGAACTTTTATTGTCTGTTGAAATCAAACTGGAGACCCGGTCACCAATTATCCATGCAAACCATCAGCACAAAAGGGATCCAGAGTGCATGTGGGTTCTGTTAACTGAGTTTTCCCTTTGTCTGTTTGTCAGGAAGATGGTTATTTCCCATGTTCTGCTTCAAGGTTTTTGACCCATAAAATAAGCAGTGTTTATCTATTGGTATAGGGATGGAAGCAAAGTTTTGTTCTTCCCTTCATGAATATGCCCTAGAAAGAATTTTTCCCAAAAGTTCCTTAAATCCTGGTCACAGGGAATAGAATATGTTTGGAGAATTGGAGAAGGGCTGAGAAGATCCACCCCTACTGCCTAAACTGAGCCGACTTTAACCAAAGGACCCTCCAGACAGCCACCACCCTCCTTCTTGCATGGTAGGCTCTGTGACAGGACACTGAGCATAACCCCTGTTTTTAAGATAAGCTGCAGAAACCCTTTCAGCTTAGGATCAGGTTAGATTTCCAGGACTGTTGGCAACAGCTAAAAATATTCCTGTCCCATGCTCACCATTGAACAGGACTCCACCCCTCCAGGACTTCAAGAGTTTTAAACCACTGCTAGAAGATGGTTTTCATTCATCCATCTGATAACAAAAGGGGGTTGTTTGGTGTGCTCCTCAGCAACAGCACAAGAACTGTTTGTTCAGGAAGGCAGGCCAGCATGAACTTCAGTTCAAATAAACTGTCCCTGCATAAGCCATCTTTCTTTCTCCACCCTTTCCTGGCTGCCTACTGTTCTGTGCTTGGCAGCATGAGGATTTCCAAAATGTCTCGATGACTTCAAATTCTATTTTACTATTGGTAGCCTTATTCCACAGAGAGCAAACTCTCTGGCTTCTGTTGGTGATCATGGCAACACATTTCAAAGCTCATTTTGTTGGTGAAATCCCCGTCAGAAGCATTTTACAACTCTAAACTATGTGGTTTGTGTGTTCCTTTTTCTTTATTTGTTTGCATAAAACTCAAACTGTTCTCTAGAAAAGTAGCCTGTTGCCATAATCAATAACAATAGCTGTTTCCATACTTTGTAGTATGTAGTCATATGGTCTAAATCATTGTCAGTCATTTCCTCTCCCATCACGTCTTCCAAAAAATGTTCCCCAAACCAAACTGGGGAAAAAAAAAAGGAAAGAAAGAAATGAAACCTTGCCACATTTTATTGTATCCATGTCATAAACTCATAAACTACTGAAAGTTAGGGTCAGTGCAAAGATAAGAATCAGACAGTTTACACTAACTAATGCCTTTGTTATTGCTTTTTGAAACCAAGTTTATTTGGTGCATCTATTTCTTCTTTTGACAGCATGTGGACAATAAGTGTGTTTCTTCATCTAGTGAAATAATTGCTTTCCGCAAAGCGCTGTTGGATCCAGTGACAGCAAAACTGTTTCAACGCTTTGTGTCACTGCAAGGAGACCTCCTGGGGAATGGAGTGCTCTTTTGGCAAGAGGTGCAAAAGTATAAGGTATGGTGGTAAAATGGAGCAAAGACAATAGCATTCAATTTGTAAGCAAATGCATCCATTCCTGCATCTTAGGAGAATTTTGACAAGAATATCTGTAGGCATTCTGTTTTTCATATTAAAATCTCTTTCACTGTTTAAACTGTTTTTTTCTTCAGTGAAAATCCTCCTCCCCATATTTCTTTATGCTTCTTCAAACTGCAACGTTCTTTTGAGTCTCTAAAGGAACACACTAACTTGCTAATGCTCAGGGTTTGGTGTACATCTGTTGAGCAATACAAAATATTCAAGCATTAAAATGTTCATTCTGTCTTTATAGCTGATAGCTGAATTTGGTAATTTCTCAAAAAACAGAGATAATTTAAAAATTCTATTCAAATCTACAGATGTAAAGATAGTATCTACCAAGAAAACCTATATGTACAATGCAGACCCCAGCTCTCTTGCACTTTGTAGAATGAAATTTGACTTGAGCTGAACTTGGGACCAGCGTGAAATGTGATGGGAAAGGTCAGCAGAGATTACCTCTTTCCCAAATATATGCACTTTTGTGAAATTGCTCCTGTATGGGTTGAAACACAATGGGAAACCTCTGGAGTGAAACTTTAAATCACACTGCAGCCTCCTAGAAACACCCTGGATTGAAGGCAGGGACACCAGAGATCTTTCATGTGTTCCTCATTCCATTTGCCTCTGGCATATTATTGATGCAAAAGTGCCACCAGAACCCCGAACATCTCCTGGGCTCCTGAACATAGCCTGTGTGCACATGGCAGGCAGGGAGTGTGAGATTAGCCAACATGCTCAGAAAGTAGGATGTAAACACAGTTGATGCTGCAGTAGCACTTGGAGATCCTCTGCAGGTGTGTGGGTGTATTTTCACAGTTTAAATTTATGAAATTGGATTTGGTGTCTGCTTTAGATGAAGCTCCTGTTTCCAGGAGCCAATCTCTCTTCCTCACAAAGTCTCTGATCCCCAAGCAAGGAATCACTGGCTGAAAGTGCTGCTGTCTCTCTTCTGGTTACAGAGTGACTAGCTTAGTCTAAAAACCTGAAATGAAGGCACCTGGTGTTCCATGACATAAGTCCTTTAAGTTTTTTCACATTTGTGACTCTTCATTGCTACATTATGGAGGACATGGAAACTTTCTGCAAATTAATGTTAAGTGTAGTCTAGACTCTTTCCTTTGTAGAACTGCTCTCTGAAGAAAGCCTTCATTGTTTTTTGTCCCACCCCCTTTCCTGCATTTATGTTAATTGTATTTGTCTTGTTATCAAGGAAGAGTACAATCTGACCATATTTCTCCATGCACGCGATTTGTCATGGTTGGCAGTTGATGCTCTTTGTAGAAGCGAAGGGCTGGAGCAGTAGGAGTGTTGTGGGTCAGGCTGAACTGCAGGAATGTTGCCAAAGGCGTGGGCAGCACTTTGCACAGTGCGTACTTGTGTTGTCTGAGCCCTATCATGCCATCAGTTTAGACAGCACTCCCTTTAGGAGTCAATGACTGCATTGCTCCCCATAACCCATCAGCCTGGCGGCACATCTTGGGACAATCCAAAACCAAGATTTTTTTTAAACAAATATGAAGAAACATGACTCTGTGGATCATTTCCATCTGTTCGTCTATGTTCAGTCTCATCTCTCTTCATATCATATGGGTTGTTTGTCTTCCCTCTTACTACAGCTTACTGCCTTCTATGCTAGATGAGTAAAAGAAGCCATAATATATATTCTTATTGAATATGCTTTTGCATTGCCTTACTTTATTATAACTGTTACCATTCTTTTTTTCCTTTCCAAAACTATAAGTATTCATAATAAAGCAAGCTAACTCTTTCACATACCACATTTCTGGTTAAAAGCCATGGTTTTAATTTCTTTGCAAAGTAAATATCCAGGCTCCTGCACCAAAACTAAATTAATATTCTTAATTTTAAGTGCACTCTTCCTGAAAACTCTAGAGTGCTCATTGTGTCTCTAGTAGATATATGTGATGGTCTCCTAGTGTTATATAAATTCCTTGATATATATGGATAGAGGGAAAGTTCATGTTCAAAGTGTTGGAAGGGACACTCTTTGAATTATTTTTCCTTCATGTCAAAGTCCAGTTGTGGCATTGTCAGGGTGTCAAAACGAAGTAATAACAGGTGTTACAAGAACAATAGGATCACATTAAAAAGGTAAAAAAACCCCCAGTATTCCTTTGAGATCTCACTCCCATAAGTTCAGGTTTGTTTTGTATTCTGTAATGTACAAAGTTATTTCAAACCCTGAGGTTTTGGGAAACTAGAAAATCTTAAAGAATGGTGAAAACAGAAGATTTCAGTAAGTGGAAGATTGTACTGGTAGCTGAAATTGTCCCCTCTTGCAACAGCATTCCTGGTTAGAATATCTTATACCGCCTAAATATTTCCCCTCTTTTGTTGGAGCATTTAAAGCATTTTTTTACCTTTTAGTTACCATGGCTATGCAAGTATAGCAGGCTCATTGTGAAAATCAGTGCATTTCACTGCAGATGTGTTTGTCTTTTCAGAAATGTCTCTTATTTGCCAGTAATGCACTGAAACTTAAAAACTATCCTGTTCCATCAGAACCTGCAGGCAGAGATTATCACCTAAAAGCAATGATTGCTATGTATCTGCTTTTGCAAGCCAGAAGTCCCGTTCATGTCTTAAGTATGGTTTTGACTATGCACATTTACTAAAAGAATTTTGCCCTACATACTGAAGGAATTTATTGTATAATTATTTTTGTATGACTATTGCTCTTTGATGACTGGGTCCCTGTAAAGGTTCTTGCATCTCTCTCTCTCTCTCCATTGACTGAAAATGCTATTTTTCATCTTTCAGGACTTGTGCCATTCTCATTGTGCTGATGACATAGTTCAGAAAAAGATCACAGCTATTATTGACTGCTTTATTAATTCTGCCATACCCCCAGCTTTGCAGATTGACATTCCACCTGAACAAGCAAAGAAAATTGTGGAGCACAGGAAAGAACTAGGACCTTATATTTTTAGAGAGGCACAGGTAAGAAACTGGGTGAATCTCTGTAATAGGTCTGTCTAGAGTCTGCAGGCCTGATTTTGAGAACAGTCTTTGTTGCTTATGTGACAGTTAGGATTCCACACATAAGTCTGGGCTTGAAGGAGAATACTACAGTCCTGTATTTCAATGAGATTGTATGGTGGAGATGAAAGAGAGATTCAGATAAATACTGCTCAATAAAAACAATCTCTGACAGCTAGCTGATCCTGGAAAGGTGTTATCCAGGTCTGCGTTAGGAATTCTGGCAGTAGAAATGAATTCTGTCTATGTTCTTAATTGCTTGTTCTTTACCACTTGGTTAGTGTCAGAGAAGTAATTTGTAGTTACAAAGTTTGTGGTTTTCATGGTTTATGAAAAATGCAGATGTGAGTAAGGCACAAAGACTTTCTGAATGTCTTTCCCTTCTTTATTACAGAAAGTGTGTATTAAATGGCTGTAGACAATTTTCTCTCTGATCTTTGTATTAATCAGACTGAATAGAAATTTTTGAACCTTTACTACAGACTTACTATTTTCTTACCCTCGATACTGCCTTGTCTGCCTTACCTTCTAAGCCCAAGAAAGGTGGTTGTTCTTTTCCTGTGAAATTGCCACTGACACCTTTAGACATCAGCTGTGAATCCGTAAAGTGTTTGGATGAGAAAGAATGAATGATTTGTCAGAGAAAAGGTTTCATATAGGTTCTAAGAGAAAGCAGTCTCATTTCAGCCTGTGTAAAACCCAGTGAACTCCAGAAATGTGGCATGAAACCAAAGGAAGAGCTAGGCCAAAAAGCTGTGACTGGAACCTGACAGTGACTCACATGTCACTTTCAAGTCTGTTGAGCCAGAAGCAGTGAGGTGCTGAACATGCTTGGCTTATTTGAAGCCAAATTTCTCAATGCGAATTAAACATCTAAATAAAATTGAAAAATGTGAGCCTTAGTACGTGCAGCAACAGAATTCACTGAGCCCCTCTGTTTGCTTTTCTAAAATTGTTTTTCTTATTCTAGTTCAAAAACGACCCTGTGAGAGATTGTATCATTTAAAAATTATCCAAGATTTGCTCATAGATCTGTAATGTGGTTTAAGAGCCTTTCCAGAGGCAAAAAAGTATTTCCTTTCTCTTGAGGAGGGGAAAAAGCCCTCTCCCTAATGAACTGAATACTTGAAATACTTGAGCAGAACAGTGGTGCAAGAGCAATTCTACTGGTGTATATTTTATCAAGAATACTTGTAAAAAGTGATGGATGTTTTCATTAATGCAAACAATTGTTTAGGGAAATATAAAAAAAGAAAGTGCCTTTTAACTGTGTTTTAGGAAGATTTCTCACCAGTAATAAACATGCTGATGAAAAGCATGTGCCGAGCAAAGCTGGGCTGAAATGTCAGGACAGAGTACGTGGGAGGAACAAGACTGTGTGTTCAAAAAAAAGTTATTTCATTCTACTTTTATTTTACAGTAAACTGTTTTCTTAATACCATCAAGATTGACTTTATTTTCTTCCTGCGCAGATGAGTATTTTTGCTCTTCTATTTAAATTTTGGCCAGAATTTTGTAAGTTCCAAAGCAACTCGGATAGTGAGAAACTTCTAGTAGCCTTGGAGAGAAAAAAGGAAAGAAAGATGCTAAAGGAAGGGATAACAGCAAAGGTAAGGCTCATAAAGTTTCAGGTGACAGCTGATGAACTGAATAACATGAGCAAAGATACATGAATTAAAATATCCCTTTCTCAACCTGATCCAAAGCTACCAAACCTTGTTAGATTTCAAGCTTTATATGCGACCCAGTCCTAAGATGACTAGTTCCCAATCCTTCCAATGCATATGCATGTGTTTAACTTGAAGCAGATGAGTCAATGGAATACTCCTCTAATTAAGCAGAGGGAAAAATGTATTTTAGTCATTTTTTGTGCCAAGAGAAGAGCAAAAAAGAAGGCTGAATTAAGAAAAAGAAATCTGTGTACTGTCTATGTGTACTGTGGGCAACTGCAGACCTATTTGGACTTTCATGATGTATTGTCTTATATTAGAATTTGTATTCTGGATCACTACTGAAGTCAAACCAAACCCAAACCAAAATCGATTTCATATCTATTTTCCAGAAGGGCCATTTGAAAATCCTACATATTCTTTTAAAAAAATATTTATATGCTAATTGCTTTGCACAATCTTTGCCTTTTCTTGAATATTTCTCAGCTTTGACTGTTCACAGTGAGTTTCCAGACAGTTCCACTGCATTAACAGAACTGTGACCTCTACAGTGGAATGCTTGTTTGTAAAATTGTTTTTCTTGGATTTTTTAAATTAAAATATAATGGATTTCTTTTTCTATTGATTATAGGCTTTGAAAAAGTTTATTTTTTATTAAATACAATTGTTTGGCGAGCTTTGAGGAGAGAACATTCTTTTCAGGGCAGAGAAATTACTGGACTTACAAATAATCATAAGTAGCATTAAAAAAAGAGAAAGCTATTTTAAATACCGTGTAGACATGTTGAGATGTTACTTGTGATATGAACCACACGAGTATCTGGACAGGTAAAGACATAGGCCTGTAAGAACATGTATACATTGTTATCCTCTTTTAGGCACATGAAAGGTGAGGACCAGTGAAGCATTATGCAAGGCCACACACCAATGTCAAGGGAAGTCTAAAATCCAAGAACCCATGTTTCTTTCTCCAAAGCACATTGTCTCCATATACATACATCTGCCAAGGCCATTGGCAACACCTACAGTGCAAGAATGCAATATTTCAAATAAATGCACTTTTGCATTTTCACAGACTTATTTTTCCATCTGTTTGTTGCCTCTCTATAAGATTTTTGATTAAGATCAAGGAATAAAGAGCAAATCATGGGTAGGAGGTTAAAAACCTAGCTTTTATGGAGAACAAATGGGAAAGGTGAATTAATCTTCTAAGCAGGGAAATAGAGTAAGAAATTTTAGAAAGTGACAGGCAAAGAATGCAGTTCAGTAAACAGTTTGTAGACTATTCTCACAAAAAAAAAAGAGCAGTAAACCAGTGACCTTTTAAAATTTCTTGAAAGAATAGGTGGAACAGATAAAATTTCCAAATATTTTTGAAATATTTTTCCCTTTCTGTTATTGTTTAAAGAATTTGCCATTTCCTGTTCTCTTATCTGAGATTTTTGTCCTCTCAGTGACAATGTAACTATTCAAATGATTCAGTATCCCTGAAGGATACTGATAAGGTTCATCTAACATGAGCAATTGGCTTGTGGAAGGTGCTGATTTCTTGGCAATGAAAATAAGGACTATGTTCCTCTGCCTCACCAGGTTCATTGAACAAGAGGAAAGCTCTGGCAAGGGTTAGAAACAGCTTTTCATATATATCTATCTCTTCTCCACTCCACAAATCAGTTGCTGTTCTGGGTTTATGTCAAAGAGAGGAATGATAGTCCTGGAGGAGGAATTTGCTTTCTTCTTCCTCACAAATGTGTCCCCGGGGCACTGAATCTACCTGGGCTCACCTCTGTTTTAGAATTGAACAGATAAGAGTTGTACTTTTATGTAGTACAATGGGAAAAATGGGCAGACAAGGAGCTTTTCACTGAACAATGATGGTAACCTGGTATTATTTGACTACCTCAGTGTTTTTTGTGTGTGTCTGTTTGTCATTATGGGGCAAACTCTATCAAAGGCATCCTGGCAATGGACTTGTTCCTTTGTTAGCTGCTCAACGCACATGCCACATACTTTCAAATATATTGGTCACTTTCTGCAGACTGCCTTGATGCCAGTACTAGTCATTTGTTGAATACATAATTGCATTTTACTTCCAAAATAGATTTTGGAATTTTTGCTTTCAAGTGCAGAAAATAGCTTTAACTTAGACCATAAATTTGTACTTACTCTTTCCATGACCTTAGCAAAGAAAGCCATACACATTATTTTCCTTTTCCATATTTCCATCATCTCTCTTAGCAATAAGCTTATTTGTTAGTAAGTGGTGTAACGGCATGGGATCTGACTTCACCGTAACATTGTTTTATTTATTATTGAGGTGTCCTTATTAAGACCTTGCTTAATTCCCCATTCTCACTGAGAAAGCCAGCACAGATAAATGCAGTGCAGTAGTGTACACACTACCTCTGAGTTTGCATTGGCATCCCTGTCCCATCAATTGACTGTGCCCCACAGAAGTCACTGAGCTTGTTTCTGGAGAGATGATGAACATCACACTGCCTGGCCAGCTCTGTACCCAAAAGTCAATCTTACACTTGATAGATTCATAGGAAAGTGGGGATGATGAGGAAGGAAAAGGTGCTTTGGGAGCAAGGAAACAAGATAGTCTGATCCTTTTCCAGATCTGTCAGGGACTTACTAAGTGACTTTGGGAACCATGTGATCTCTTTTTTCCCTCACTCTCTCACTTGGAACATTGGAGGGTTATATTACTCAGCTCTTCGAGATGTTGTGGGGTTAACTATGTGAGGTCAAATATGAACATTGATTAATGTTTATAAAGAGTTTTAGAATAATCAGATTGAATGTGCAAAGGTGAAGCCTTTGTAAAACAACATGAAAATGACAAATAGTTAATCACCAGAACAGTGTGCCAAGGGTTACAATGCCTTGTTCTTTACTGTAAATGTTTGAAATCAGATTGCCTGTGTTCCTAACTTGTATGCTGTAGTTCATCTACAGCTACTGGACCAAGCTGGAATTAATCATGACAAATCCTACGTTCTACATTTATAGCTGAGGCCAGATTAGAGGCTCACAATGTCTTCTCTGTCCTTAAAATATGTTCTGTTGCAGATCTGCCCTGTCATCTAGCTGTATTTTGGAGCAGGTATTGAATCTGAAAGGAAGACGGTCTACAGAAGTGTAGAGGCCAGGAAACATGAACTAGAACAATGAAATGCTTAAAAAAACAGTATCTTCTGCTATTTTTAATATGCTCAACATGATGAATTATGAAACTGAGCATTACAAAACATAACTGCAAATGACACTATCTCATTTTCAATGACAATTTTTGGTTCCTCAGACTTTGCTTTTTACTTTAGCTCTGTAACTATTGTTCACATCTAATTATGAGTTTTTAGTATTGGCAGGGTAAAGAAGTGGGAAGAAAACTCATCAGCTTGAAACAACCTGAGTCCTTGAAACAACTTGAGTCCTTGAAACAACTTGAGTCCTTGAAACAACTTGAGTCCTTGAAAAAACTTGAGTCCTTGAAAAAACTTGAGTCCTTGGCTCAACATGAGTCCTTGACTCAACTGCCAAGGGGTGCTTTGGTAGATGGGATTGATATGAAGAGAGGATCACCAATATCTTTAGATGGATATGGCAGGAAGGTAAATAATATATGTTTCTACAGATGTCATTCAAGAGAGATAAAATGCTCTTGGGAAAAGGGGAAGGGGGAGTTTGGTTTTGAATACTTTTGTCACATAGTTCTTCAATAACTGTTCATTCTTTTACAATTTGCTTTGCTGTTCTAAGTTTACCTACCTTACAGGTGATTTTTTTTGTTCTTTATTAATTTAGGTTCTAAGTAGTATTAACAGCTAACAGCATGTTAAGCTCTTATGGTGTATGGATTAAAAAAGAAATTGTATTTAAAGATAAATTGAATAAAGGTAGTTCAGTTGTGGAATAAGAAGCTTTTCATTACTTGTGAAATTCATACCCTGAAAGAATTTGGTTTAGGCTAGAGTCCTGTTCTGGTCATACATCAAAAACTGAAGCCAAACTCCTTTAGGAAATCTAGGTTTTTGAATATCTGATGGCAAAAACCACTTTAAAACTTCTGTAACAACTCTCACTGTGCATCAAATATGTAGTGAAAAGGTAACAGTCATTTTATTGGGAAATGGTAAGAACAGACATGCTACTTTGGGCATATCAAGGGATCATTCATGGCTGAGTTGGCGCTGCCAGAACATAATGGGGAACCTGTGCAACCACATAATCCCAGATATGTCATGTGAATCAGGAGTAAATCACACTTTCGCCGCTGCTTGTATTCCATAGAGCTCTTCCCATGGCATTATGTTAGCAAAGGGCAGAATATAGAAAAAGGCAGTGTGAAATACCCCCAAAATCTGAAACTACAGTGTGAAATGCATAGATAAACTTACACTCTTATCCCTTAAGTGGACCTTTCTACTTTTGTTCATACCTGTTAGAAAAAAAAACAAAAGTGAGTTCAGCGAGCCAGTATATCCCTGGCATATGCTTAGGCCCTCAAGAAGAGGCAGTAATCTTTTAAAAGGCAGTTTCTTCTTTCTTCTCCAAGATGCTTTCTGCTATAGGAAGGTGCTAGAAGTTCTTACTGAATCATGGTATGACAAATTGGCTCTAAACTTCTCATGCTGTAAGGAAGAAAGCAGGCCAAATAAAAGTGCAGTTCCCATACTCTTTTGGGAGAGTGACCTATTATTTATATGCAATCTGAACTGCAGTTGTTGCCTTTAAAAGCAATATTTTATCCTCAGAAAAGGAAAGGATGACACCTCCAGTTGATCTGCCTCTAGTGGTAGCAGCATTCTGCTGGAGAGGGAAGGCAGAAGGAGCTATAAGTCTAGTGAGACCTTCAGTGATTTTAGAAAGGACGTATTCTAAGGGTGTGGCACAGAGATAAAATTAAATCCTTGATAGCACAAATTATATTTTGGGAGGGGAAAGAGCTGCTGTTTAGTTTTTGAAGATGAAAGGGGAGAGAATAAGGCTCAGACCAGGGATGGAAAATAAATGTAAACATTGTATCTGTCAAACTTGCTTAAATCATGGTGTTTTGAGATTTGCTTGTTTAGAGCAATACTATTTTTCCCATTAGTCCAATATTGTAATGACAAAAAATCTTCTTAATATTTGTGATTACTCAGTAACAGGGATATAACATAAACAAGTTTTTTGTCTTACTGTTGAAATGGACCAGAAACAGTGATATGACCTGAAGGCTGATGGTTTTTAATGGTTCTTGCAGGCTTCCTGGTCCTATTCCAAGTACATAGAAGCCTTGGAGCAGGAGAGAATACTCATTAAAAGGCAAGAAGATCTGAAGAAAATCTCATCATCATTTCCTGCAGGTTATTAACAAAGCTCTGTAGTTCAGCAGGACAAGCTTATAGCTTAGGTGAAATTCTCTCAGTACAAGGACTTTGCTTGCTCTTCTTTCCAATTCAGTACAGAAACCTCTGCCTGTTTTGCTGTCTGTAGGAGAGTTGCTCTCTGCACTGTACTCATGAATGATACATTTTCTAAGAAAGGAAAAGTAGAAGTTGCAGGGTATCAGCACTGCCTTTACTGCACAGGTCCTACTGCAGAGAGGAATAAAGCCATTTCTTCATTCTGCAGTAACATGGCAATCGCATGCATATTTCACCTCCCTGGCTTCTTGGGCTTCATCCACTTACATACAAACAGATACTGAAACTTGTTTCTCACCAGTTTGTTAGTACGTTTTTCGGGGATGTGAGAGGCATTGCTTCATCCTTGTTTCAGCTGTGAATATCCTCCTCGGTCTTCCCCAAAGATATTATGACATATTGGTTTATTAAATATATCCATTTAGTAGTAGGGCTGGCAATAGCATTATGTAATACTCAACTCCTCCAGTTTCACATAATTTTAATATTTTTTCCCATATACAGGTTCCTTGTCCATGTCCTCCCTGAAGCCTGAAAGTTCTGGGAAAGCCACCACTTCTACAAAGCGTAAACTCTCGAATCTTCCCAAGAAGTAGGAAGTAAGTACCAGACTGCCAACAAGTGTGCTTTGAAATGTGAATTTTTAAATGCTAGTTTTCTTGCTGTCACTGCTGATCCTCATCAGTAGCAAGTTATCCCACTCCAAATCATGTTTAACTGAAGCTGTGCAGCCTCAATATGAAGACAAGCTTATTTTTCACTCCAACCATGGTTAGCGGATCTAATGTTGACCAGATGGATCTTTGTTGTAAAATGGCAGTCTCTGAAATGAGGTTATCTAAGCTTTCCAGTTAAGATATTTTAAATAGGAACATGAGATGACTGGAGAAATCTCAGATCCTATGGAGTTACTGTCAAGAACTTGACACAGAACTAGCAATAGATCATCTCTCCCAAAGCCAATGAAATACTAGACGGAGAGAAAAAAGTGGGACAACAAAAAAAATCTGATAAATAGAGAAAACTGGATTTTGCTTCAAAGCTTGAATTCCTAAAGAAAGAATCTCCTGGAGGTTTTGTTTTGGTATTTTTAAGCCTATGTTGAAATTAGGTGCACTTAAAAAATTTATAGAACTTGGAATATTGCTCCCTTCCTTCTCTGCACCTCCTTCCTCTTCTAATTCTGTACTCCGCACTGCTGTTTTAAGCAAGTTGGTGTCCTGCCCTCACTAGTCCTCCTAAAATTCCAAGTGTCTGAAGGTAATCTTCCTGTGGCAGCATTTTCCGTAAATGACTTCAGAGAAAACTGCAGCATTCCTTGGTCTTCCCTCACGTTCCCCTTCTGCCCTCTTATCATGTCCTCTAGTTGCAGTTCAAGTGCCTTGCACTCTATTCCATACAGTCTGCACCACTGTTCTGCTCCCCATGGAGCAGTATCATTGTGTGGAGTCCTGGCACAGGGCCTTTGCTCCTGCTGTGTGGCTGAGAAACCTCCAGCTGGGCCCAGTGTCCACAGAGCCCACAAGGCACCTGCACTCCTTGCTGCAGCCCAGCCCAGCCGCCTCTGGCCCGCCCTGTTACTCCAAACCTGAGAACTGCATTCCTGCCAGGCATCAGGCTGTGGTACAGTCTAACAATGAGAAAGTTGAGGTCCTGAGTGATTTGAGAGGTCTCTCCCACCAGCTTCAGCCCACGCTCTACTGCCACTGGAAATTTCCCTGCCACTATCCTATGGTGAACTGACCACTCTGCTGGTAGGGTAAGATAGCTACACAAGACCCCAATGCTCTTGATGGGGCAGCTTCCCTCTACTTTGTAACAGAGCAGGTCACACCTTGTCTGCTGGGGATAAAGGGCAAGGCTGGCAGCCGAGGCCTGTGAGAGAGGCCAGGGCTGCCCTGTGCTGGGCACAACCAGTCCCAGTTGGCTCCAGTGGACCCATCACGGGACACGGCTGATCCCCTCAGCCGTGATGGTGGCACCTTGGGGGAAATACATTTCAGAAACAGCAAAGAAAGCCAGAGAATGGAGGAGGGAATAAAAAGAGTGATAAACAAGAGAGGGAACACCAAGGGCTGAGGAGGAGGTGTAAGAAGCAGCGGTTGAGGAGGAAGTTGAGGAGGAAGTTGAGGAGGAAGTTGAGGAGGAGGAAGAGGTGCTCTGTGGTGGAGCAGATATTCCCTGCAGCCTGTGGAGGACTGATGCTGCAGCAGAGGAGAATAGTGAGAAAGGAAAAAGGGGCTGCCCAGTGCCTCACCAAAGAGACAGAGGGCAACCTGTGGTGATAACAAGGAGGGGAGGAGAGGTGCTTGGAGTGAACTTGAACCTGGGAAACATGGAAGAAAGGTGTCTTCTCTCAGTGTGTAAATGTTCCTTTTTTTTCTTTCCCTCTCTCCTGAAGGAAGAGGAGAAAGAAATCTACCTGAATCAGTAATTATTTATTCTAATTGGCAATAAATTAATTTCCCCAATTTGAGTTTCTGTTTTGCCTGTAACAGTAATTGGTAATCAATCTCCCTGTCTTTAGCTTGACCCACAAGCTTCCTCTTTTCTATTTTTCTCTTTTCTATTTTTCCTCTTTTCTACCCATGTGCTGTTGTGGGGCGGCAGAAGGTGGAAATGAGTGAGCAAGCAGCTGGATAGGAGACTTGCTGCTGGTGAGGACACATCTCATTAGACATTGTTTCATTCTTTTTGATGCATTTATTGAAGAACTGTTCTGATTATTTCAACTGACTGAAAACAGCAATGACATTTTGTTACCTTTTTAGGCACATTAAAATCTCTCTGAGGAAGGGAATGCAGAGACATTCAGTGGAGGTGGCCAGGAGACACAAATGTAATGTGCATATAAGGTTTGTTCTTACAATTCTAGAGCAAAGATGGTAACTTGGAATATTATTAAGAACCATGGGATCAAGGGTAGAAAGTAAACATCTTCCAATGTGCCCCATATCAACCTGATTGTGATACTGACTCTTGTAATAATTTAATAATACATCTTGAGGCTCAAATCACAGTAAGATTCTACTGAAGTATGCATGGCACAAACTACTAGGTAGTTTCCATCTTAAAGAACTTGTAATCAAACCCAGTTCTTCAGTGCCTGATCGAATGAATAAGTAAAAAACTGCCTTGAACTGACAGCCCTAAAGCAGTGTGTTTTGGCACACTGTTCTCTCACTATGCAATTCACACAGCTTCTGTTCATTGAGGATAACTCATGAGGTCTGTGAGTTATTATAAAGTCAAATGCTGTTGTTATTTGCTCCCAATTCAGTCTGATTCCTGGTCCAATGTTCACCTTCTGTCTCATTTCTGAGTTTTGATCCACAAGAAAGGCTTAAAATCTATCAGGACACAGATGGGATTGAGAACTTCTATAAAATATCATTAGTCCCAAGGCATTATTCACCAGATGGTTGCAGGAGCTCATAGCTCTTGTGTAGCTCTCCCTACTTCCAAATAGTTTTAAAAAGACTTGGGGCCCAGTTGATGTGAGGACTAAGGACCAAGGATTAATTGGGGAATTAAGAGGGGGCAGGGGAAGAATTAACTGCTAGGCAAAAGACACGATGATACTAGACCTCTCCACATTTTTCAAACCACTTTAAACACCAGTCCCCAGCCATAAAGCTGTTGGCTCCATTCTTCTCCACACGTGTGTAACGCATGTAAAAGAAAGGCTGATCAGTGAGCTCCAGCTCGCTGAGTTCCCAAGGATTAGCCCTGGGTTGGGGATGGGACTGTCATCTGCTACTTGTCCCAACCCCTTGGACAAGGAGAGTGAGCCATGTAGCCCTGTCTCCTTTGTCAGAAGTTGGAGCTGTCAGATCATGCTGCTAAGGACTATTCAAGAGTGGTTTCCTCCTGGGGGTGGAGTGGCAGCTAAGGACAAGTTTTCTTTTTCGCTCTTGATACAATGACCAAGAATTGTAAGGGATTTCAATTGGGAGTTGCTTCAGACAGGATGGCTGGGAAGAAATACACTTTCTTTTATGTATATAGCTGCCGTCCTCATATATTCTTACAGAAGGAACATTGGTTCAGTTCCTACTTTCCCCATGGTTCAGAGTTTGTTTTATGCTTGTCTGCACTCCTTCTGTCTTTGGCTTACCTGAGAAGGATGTTTTGGGTGGAAGCTACAAGGGAGTAAAACACAAAATACTTTGCCTGATCTTTATATTTTCACAAATTTCACAAATGCAGTAAACTTTAATGTTCAGTACATCTGAGGAGGATGGAATGCAGCATCTTGTAGTGAGCAGAGCACATGTGGTACTGTGTGGCCTACCACTCATTAATGTGAAAGGCAAAGAAGAATCATGAAATGCCATAAATGCAGTGATGTATGTCACTCTAAAAAGCACATGGAAGGCCACCTTCTACTGCTGTGGTCAGTACAGTGCACGCAACCAAATGCTGGAGCACAGCAGGCAATTTCTGGTTTGCTCTATTCTTGCCTTCATGGAATTTTGAGGCACAATGTAGACGCTGTTTATCTTATGCTCGTAGTTTTGACATGATTAATACTTGGATTACTTCAAAAATCACAAATATTATCCAGATATTTGCCACAAATTATAAAATTTCTTGTGAATATGTTCTGGCCTTGCCAAATAGTTAACAAAAATTTACCAGCAAATTTACCTCATACAACAACTACTGTCCCAGACAGTTATTATCGTTAATACCATACATGTCTATCAAACTTAGAAAGAGCTACTTAATGTACTTCAGTAGTGAATAGAATTTTGCCAACTGGCCCTATTCACTCAAAGTTCTGGAAACTGAAGTTTACTCTCAATCTGGTTTGCAGCTCTGTCTCTGTGTCAGCTGAAATATATAAGGAGACATATGTGTGTATGTACATACACATGCACTGACTTAGTGCCAGAGGCCATGTCTTTAGGATGCAACTGAGAAGGATCACGTGTTAGTAATGCTAGCACTATGTCATATCATTATTTTCATTTTATGTGTCAATTTTAAAGAAATATTGGGCAATTGAACAGGGAATATATTAAGAGACAGGGACCTTTAAATTTCTGGGTTATTGGATCTAATCAAATGCAATAGTAGATACCCTGGAACTGTTATTTGGTGATACACCTGAAATGGAATAGTGGTTTTAGTCTCATCCCAAGGGAACAGTTTTAAAGCAGTTTTAAAGAGCTAGAAACATTTTTCTCAGTAAGCCTAGCACCTCTCCCTTCAGACAATTAAAATTTTTTCCTTGTTTATTTTAAGTACTTATACTTTGGGACTTTCAGAAGTCTCTACAGCAGAACAACAGTCCTCTGTGGAGTTTGTTACTAGATTCTCTTTTTCATAAACTTGCAAACCTAGAAAACTCTTCTGGATAGATTTATGCTCTAGTAGTGTTCAAAATACACACTCCAATCATACTCATTCAGACTTAATTTTGATGTTTACTCCCTATTAATGGACCATAATAGTATTAGGACTATCTTGGATTTTTTTAAGATATCTTTTAGATTCTTAAATATTTACATTAAGATGCTATTACTGTGTACTTCACTTTTCTCTCATCAGACCTGGCATGTTTATTAAAGCAATTTATCATTTTTTGAGAGTGCGGTCCTGAAATTGCTCATTCAAATACTTTTGATATCAACACAAGCTGTGATTATGCACTTCAGAAGGGCTTTATACATTTTGCTTTGATTTCTCTTCTGCTACTGCATGACACAAAATATCAGACTGAGAGATGAATTCCTGAAACTACCTAGTGCTGCATTATGTTACTAAGGTGCACACTTACATCAGTTTACAAGAGTGGTAGTGGCCATCACCAGGCCTTTTTTTTTTTCATTTGTGTCTGTGCAATTCTGCTCTGCCATTGCCTCGGTACTCCTCATGATCCCTTTTTAATGGCTGTTTCTTGAAGTACTGTTAATGGGGAATTGTTCTAGATCATGAACTGTGGGTTCTTTGTCTCCTTCAAGGTGTGCAAATCTAGTTTTTCATCATCAGATACTGAGAGCAGCAATGAAGGAGGTGCTTTGCAGATACAGTAGTAGACCTGGTTCAGCACTCCCAGTTTCTATTACTGATTCATTTATTATACAGTATGGGGTGGCCAAGGCAAGACTGATTTGTGCCACATCTCCTACATCATTTACATGAGAAGAATCATTGTGACTCACTTTGCAAATATGTTTGACCTAAAAAAAGAGAAACCTGCAGTAATGGAATCTACAGATAAAAGCATCAATGAACTGGGTATTTGCATAGATTTGGGACTCTCAGTTCACTGCTGTTCAGAGCACTGAAAAATGGCATGTGTTCCTCCATTGCTCCTTCTGTGCCTTTAGCCCTATACAGTGTTACAGGGTACATTTTCTATTCTCTGCCACTTGTATGCTTGTGAAATGGCCAGCCCCTAGTCCCAACCAACACCATTGCTCTGGTCAAAAACATTGACTTTAGCATGTGTGTATAAAAAGGACTGAAAAGAGAACAGATGTTTCAAAGTTCTGTCCCAAACCTGGAAAAGAAAATCCTTAAATTATTTATGTTTCTAATGTTAAATACTGGGTCAAAGTGATCACTGTGAAGCTGTATGTGGCCAAGGGAGCCACAGTAATCTGGCTTAAATTTGAGCTATTTAAACCATCCCATTACATTCAACTGGTGATTTTCGTTGCTGCCTTTTTATAGAAATGTTTTTAGCCAGCCATTGTGAATCATGTCTGAATACAGCTAAGATGGGGTTAATTGGTATTTTTCTTTAAGCTTATGGAACATTGTTAGTTTTAATGCATTCAGTAGTTGTTGTAAAAATGTTAGGGAAAGACAGGTTTGAACAAAAATTTTATATCTGGATCTGTACTTACGGTTCAGACCCACCTAATTTGGAGCATTCCCAGGATTTCAGAGTTATAATTCACATCTGTGTTTCTAACTCCTTCATGCATGATTGTTTGAATGTGCACTTTTGGAAGAGGTCCATGTCTAATAGGCTAAATTGTAGTTCCCAAATCAGAAGCCACATGGTATTCCTATATAGTTTTCTTTTTTCCTCTTACCATGTAGCCTTCAAATAAGGTTCTCTCAGTCCAGCAAATTGGATTATTACAAAACACCAAAGTCTATACTTTCTACTACCTGCTATTGAACTTACATATTTTGATTTCTACCAATGATTTAGTAAAGCTTTTGCACAATAGCCACAATGGGAACTTCTCTGCCAAGTAATTATGTATCAGAGCACTGGAGCAGATTTGAATTATGCAGGGGCCACAAAGCTGTCCTAGTATGGTAAGGGTAGTTAAGGTAGAGATGAGATTCTCTTATTTTTAATACTCATAGAGTCTAGCTAATTTATATGTCAAGCACAGGCTGTATTGACTTGGATTTTCCTCTATTTCTTACTAATTAAAATATTTTAGTTTCGTGGTAACATATGTGAAAGCGTTGACAACAGCTTTGCTTATTCCACATGTTAATTATGTATTTGCTCAGATGAACTGTGTGCATTTCTCACGTTAAGATTTCATTTCATGTCAAAGGAAAAATGGAAATGTAGTAAGTGGATTTGTGCTTTTAATTTTAGATATTTCTTTTTGCTCTCAAACAATCTTGTACAATTCCTCTGTACCACATGCGTTTGAAAATCTTCTGTTGGCAAGAAGTTAAAGAAGAAAGTAATACTTGCTTCTCAGAATAGGATTTTTGAACAAAGCAAAGCAATTGTGCCATTAATGAGAAAGTTAAATAAAACAAATGACAAGGCAAGCAAGAAAAAAACCACAGCATCACACTCAAGGAATGCACAGGCACACAATAGCTTATGCAATATTCTCCATCTGACTGAGTCAGTAAATACAGAGATTTCCTTGGAATTATCCATTACAATAGGCCATGGTGACTATAGCTCGGTAAATGCAGTCAACAAGGTTCTAGTGTTCTTAGTAGTTTTCACCTGTAGGCAACTCAATGGATTTCATCCCAGCTGCAAGACCCAACTGATCAGCAATGGATTTGTAAACCCCAGACTCTGACTGGCTTGGATACCACTCATTCCTGAAAATGGTACTTTGGGAATTGAATCTATCACATCTCTAGAATAATTTACGCCTTTAGTTTTGTATGTGCACATTTACAGACATGTATATGTGCATATAGACATATATATACACCTACACAACGCAACAGATGCATAAAATTACCTTGTTTGGTAAACTGTTTTACTCTCATAATCACATAGGGCTTCAGTTTGGTGTATATACTCTTTTTCCTAACACAATATTTTAACCATTTTCTTCTGTGTTATTTTTTTGAAATTAAAGTCTTTGTTTCATTACAATGTTTGGGTTTGTACTCACTTGCATTGGAGAAAACAGAGCCATTACACTTGCTTTGTTGAGGAATATGGCTCCTTCAAGAGGTCTCCATGGCTGCTGAAAAGACAAATAAATGCATTTTGGGGGAGTTCTTTTTCTTCTAGAAAGCATATGCAGGAAAAAAATTAACTTTTGCTGTGTTTTTTCTCCCAAATGAGAAAGTAATTAACAGCATGTGTTGGGCTATTCACTAAAGACTACAATAAATTATTTACTATTTTCAAGCTAATGAAGTGAATGCTTGATCTAAAAAAGGAGAGTTTATGCTTATATTCATTTTCCAGTTATGACCTTCCAGTTCAAAGATCATCCTAACTCCTGGCTGCCTGATCCTGTAATTTGCTGAATGTATTGAAACTCGTTCTCTTAATTCATGTCTCCAGAGATGCTCAGCACCTGGCAATAGTAGGTCTTCAGAAAGCTGTCCAAAGGACAAAAACAGTGAATTTTTTTTTTTTTTTTTTGAGTGAAACACCAGGAAAGCTTTGTCATTGCAGTTCCACATGAAGGTATATTAAAAAAACCAAAGCAAAACAAAATCAAGACACAGAAGTATGTTGGACTAGTAGCTGGACTTGCCAAGGTAATGTAGTACTAATCAAAGATTGTATTCTGAGACAATAGTTAAGCATTGGAAACAAACTGCCCAGAGAGGCTTTGGTATCCTTATTGTCATCAGAGGGGCTCTAAAAACAGATAAGGTATGCACATCTGCCAAGAATGAGTAAGTATGTTCAGACCCATACTGGGGCAGGGGAGTGAGTAGATGAAGTCTTGAGGGACTTATTTTCTCTGAATCCATATTCAGGTTATTCTGAAGGCAAAAGCTTAGCCTCTGCTAAGGAATCTTACGAGAGTCAAGGGCCGTGACACTTCATTTGCTCTGCACCCGAAACTCCCACTGAAGCCAATTATTCAATCTAATTTAACAAAGACCACAGCTTCTCTGGCTGTGCAATTGTTGGTAACCATCAACAAACTGATTCATCTACAATTGGGCCAAATGTTACAAAATCTGTTTCTGAGTTCTTGTTTGTACCTCCATCATAAGATTACACCAAAATTAAAGCATGCAGTACTTGAACTAACTTCAAAGGCTGAGCTTGCACTTCTAGCTAGTTCAGCCTTTTTATTGGTTCATGTTTTCCATTTGGCTTCAACATCCTGTTCTTTACTGATGCCCTTCTAGAGTTTCATTTACAAATATTATGTCCCTGGTTAGTGAGCCACGCTAATTAATACTGTGGTGGGGGCTATGGATTATAGTAATCTCATGCCTCCTGCTTGGAAAAACACTGCAATTTTTCCAGACGTTTACATGTAATGCTGTATTGAACATGGCCAAATTTGTTTCAGGAAAATGTATCCTGAACTCATTTAACCAAAATATATTTAAGGTTGCTTATGCTGTTATCTATTGCCAGTTTTGTTAATCATGAAACTCAAAAGTTTCAATGCAGTAGAAAACTGAGACCCACAATTTCCTAATTAGATTATTTCAAACAAAACAGTAAAGTTAAAACAGGCCGGTTTAAGTATAGATATTTTTTTAAGTTTATGCCAATAGCAAGTTTGTTAAAAAAATGTGAACAGATGATTTGACTACTTCCTAGAAGCCTCACACATCTGACTGTGCCTCACCTTTCAAACCTGGGACCACAATCTGAGATGGATTTTAGTTCCTCTGGGGATTTTGTAGTCAGAGACTTGCTGTCTGTGGGGACTTAAAGTGTTCCCAAGGATATGATTATAAAGAAAATCTGTTATATTTGCAGTGCCATCAAATATCGAATAAAAATTATGGAGCCTTTGCAAAACATAGCAATCCTAAGTCAGTAGATCCTTCCAACATCAAAATAAACAAAAGCAATGGCATTTTTTAGGAAGAATCTTTTACTGGACCAGGTAATGTAATTGGAAACTATGAATAAGCTTTCAGGCTCACAATTAGTTCATCAGATCATAAAAAGGTCAAGAAATACATCATCTCTGGGGTACTTTTTATTTTATTTTTGGTTTTTAATTGTGTTCACAAACTGTCTTTTCATAAATGAACATGATTTGGTTGATGTGACTGTGCTATGATAATACAAGTCACAACAAATCTGAGACACCCTTCACTCCCTCTAGGCTCTAATTTCAGACACAGAAATGAAAACTTGCCAACGTCTTGTAACACCATGTCATCACCTCAATGTGAATTAAAGCAGACTGAAATGAGATGTTCAGAAATCTATGATAAAAAGTCTAAAAATTGCCACATGAACCAATTGCAAAGTGATCTTCATACACAACCTGGGCCAATTTTTTCTGTCAGAATGAGCTCTGTATTGTACTAGGTAAATTTAATAAACAGCACAGATATCTGGGTTCAATCCTACCACTGCAAGTTTTTAGCTGTGACCCTCACAGGGTGCAGTCCCCAGCCTGAGCAAGGCCCCTTCTCCTCTCTGTGCAGCTCACTCCTCTGAGAGGAGCGTGCTGAGCCAAGAGCTGCCCCGACCAAGTATTTTGAACCTAACCAAGGAACGGGCAAATGTAATGCCTTGTGGAGAGTGAGTCTGAGCTTCTGTTTGAAGGAGGCTTTCCCACTTCACACCCACCATTTTACAGCCACAGAAAGGTTGGTCTGTCATTTTCTATGAGAATTCATTCCTTGAGCAAAATTATAGCTGTGTCAATGGCAGCAGTTGGCCACTTTCTTCTTTCCTGGAGGTCTGGTGATCACTGGTCACATCTAGGAAAAATAGAAGCTAACAAAGGGTCTGGCCTAAACTCTATTAATGTATGAAGAACACTCCTTGTTTGAATGACTTTGGACTACTGAAGGGTATCCATGGGAATCTTCTGCTCAGACTTAGAGTAACACATCCATGATCAAGGAGGAGAGCACTGGCAAATGTACCAGGTGTGTGTAAGGACTCACCAGGAGTGCTGGGCACATCGTGCAAATACTGTCTGCCATACAATAGTTTCTGTATGGTAGATGATGTTTGGAGCTAGAGAATTTTGCCTTGTATGAAACTAAACCATGTCATAGCACATCAACCAAACTGTGCTTTGAACAGGAGTGTGAAAACTTGGCCTTTTGTCCTCATACTGTGGTCACTGCTTTCATTTTTTAAAGGAGTAACTGTTTTAAAGGAGTGCTGTTCTTACCCTGGACAATTTCTGGAGCTGAACTGGGCTAGGAATGCTTGTGGGCTACATCAGATGGGCTGTCACTTGCTGAAATAGGCCTGTAGAGACCATAGACACTGAATTACATGTAACAATTTTATGTGTTGACTGGTTAAATTTTAGATTGGAGTATCTGTCTATAAAAGTGGTTCCACATTTACAGACAAAATGTGGATGAGGAATGAAAAACAAGGATGAGAAAAACAAGGATGAGGAATAAAAAAACTTTCTCAGAGTAAGATACCTCTACTTGAATACAGAAGAGCAAAGGAACAGTGTAAAAATGTTGTCTTTGATGACTTTATTTCCATTGCAGACAAGCTACATAACATTTAAAACCACAAAAGACAGAAGAATCTTGGCATAGTTTAAAGGGCTTTGAGCAAGGAACATGGACTGGAAGGAGGTGTTTTTTGTGGGCGTGGTTTTGTTTTTTTCTAAGAAATCAGATGATAATGTAGAATATAACGGGAATGAATAACAAAGTCTTAAGTTAAACCTGTAGGTAAGAACAACACATATAGAGAGCTCTACTTATTTAAAAGCCCAATTTATCTAATTCTAATCCAATTTATCTAATCTAGTCTCCCGTTGATAAAATAGTGTATTTTTTCAGATAGACGCCCCCGAACCCAGAACACTTCAGAGTGAGAACAATTAATTCAAAACCATACTCCAGAAAACAAAGTGTCACATGAATGTTAATGTCTCAGCTCTGAAATCTGCTGTGTTTTCTCATTCTTGGGCCTGAATACACACATTAGCCATGTCTTGACTGCAAGTTGGGAACTTGGGAAATAGCTCTTTTTAACAGTAGAACTCATGATGGTACCAAACACAGGATCATTCACATAATTCTTTCACTATTTCATGTGTATTCAATATACCAAAATCTGTTTCTTTACAAGTGGAATAAAACTTAAGAAATCACTTTTTCTGAGATTTTCTATTTCAGAAACTTGCATAAAATCAACAAAGGCTTGTGAAATCCCTGTCTGCTCCATTTATTGTGATTCGAATTTCTTTTTTTTTTTTCCTCCTTTGTTTATAGTGCTCTTTTGGAAGCACAAAAATATTTTTCCTCCACCTACTAATTTTTACTTTTTCCATTTAGGAATCATTGATTCACCCTCATTTTTTTTGTACAGCTGCCATTCTGATTCTGTTAAAAAACTTTCTGTGCTACCGTATCGTTGTTCCACAGCACCATTGATTGATGTAGGTGCAGCCATGGCAAGAGAGTATTTGATCAGTTAATTTCTGGCACAGCTGGAGGAGGATGAGCCCAAATGTGTGCATTTTCATATGTGGCACATAACATTGTTTAACTTCTGTTTCTTTTGTTATAGAGAGGTAGATTTTATATTAAACTATTTAAGAATGCATCTGGCTAAGGGGATTGCTTATATCCCATGTGATCTTTTTCCAGTAGATTTTTGGTTCTAATTTGATCCAGATTATGATTATCTAAAGACTTTTCGTGGCATTTGTAAAATCACTTGACTGTCATAGTCCTGTTCCCAGCTGGCATCAGTCCACACCACAGAAAGTACAGTCCTAAGCATCACAGCTGGTACTCTTTGTGAAAAAGACAAGGATTCACTGACTAAATTTCCTCTCACAAAAGTTAGAGGTAAATTTTATTTTCAATTCCAGTGGAGCACAAGCAAGAAATGAGTTAGCATTAATGCCTTCCTTCACTCTTCAAAAGATGATCCCTTTCAAGGACACAGTGGAGGAGTGTAAACTGTTGCTGGCTCTACAGTATTTTGGAGAGGAAAAAAGGGACTGAAGATTCTATTTTGATAGCTGTGACACCTTTTGAGCGAACAGTCCTAATATTTGTGTCCCAAAGACAACTGGAGTAGGTGCCAGAAACCCCAGGGACTGGGTGGACTGTGAAGGAAACAACTGCTGTTGTCTCTGTATTATATGGCTTCTTGTTTTCAGAAGGTTTATTTACTTTCATGCATTTGGATGCACAGGGCCCACTCAGGTCCAAACCACATTTAGCCTTGTAATCCATTCAGAAACTGGTGCGACAGGAAGCAACTCTGTGCACTGACTTAATGGAGCTGTTTATCTCTGCCCTCCTTCCACAGCTCTTCCTCCAATGTATTCTCCATCCTTTTTTTATCTCTTATTTGCACAGTCCTGAACTGCCCTTTACACAGAACAGTAAGGAGCTGGCTGTATATTCCACAGTAATGACATCAAAGGATGATAACAATTAGCACTTCATTTAGCATCTTAACTATAACACAAAGATGCCTAGCCAGCAGTATCTCAGGCACATGGGGAAACTGGCCACACAGAAAAGAATTTATTGACGTGGCCAGCCATGAAGGAAGCTATTGAAAACAGTGATCAAGATTTTTTTTTATTTACAGACCTAGCTCCATCCACCAAAATACTGTCTCCATAAGACTGTTGTTTATAGGAAAATTACTCATATCTAATCTGTGATGACAGCAGCCATGATACCTGCCATGCTTTTATTCCAATATCCTCTTTTTCATGAGGGCAAGTTCAGTAAAGAATTTCTTCCTTATATCTAATCTAAACCTGCCATCTTCCCATGTAAAGCCATTACCCCTTGTCCTGTCACTATGTGTCCCATGTAAAAAGTCCCTCTCCAGCTTTCTTGTAAGGCCCCTTTAGGCACTGGGAGGTTGCTCTAAGGTCTTCTTGGCGCTTTCCCTTCTCCAGGCTGAACAACCCCAACTTCTCTCCACAGGAGACAAGACGGTGTTCCAGACCTCTAATCATCTTTGTGGCCCTCCTCTGGGCTCACTCCAACAGGTCCATGCCTTTCTTCTGCTGGGGCTCCAGAGCTGGAGGCAGTGCTCCAGAGCAGGACACAGCCCTCCAGGTGGGGTCTCACCAGAGTGGAAGGGCAAAATCATCTCCCTCGACCTGCTGGCCATGCTGCTTTTGATGCAGCCCAGGATGTGGTTGGTTTTCTGGGCTGTAAACACAAATTGCTGGCTCATGTGGAGCTTCTTGTCTCCACCAGTATCCCCAGGTCTTCCTCCTCATTTCCTGCCCTGTATTTGTGTTGGGATTGCCCCAGCCCAGGTGTAGGACTTTGCACTCGGCCTTGCTGAACTTCATGAGGTTTACACAGCCCCACCTCTCAAGCCTGTCCAGGTCCCTCTGGATGGCATTCCTTCTCTCCAGTGTGCTGACCACACCACACAGCTTGGTGTCATCAGCAACCTTGCTGAGGGTTGTACTCAATCCCACTGTCCATGTCACCAACAAAGACATTAACAGTGTTAGTCCCAGTGCAGACCCCTGAGAACACCACTTGTCACTGGTCTACACTTGAACATAGAGCTCTTGACCACAACTCTTTGTGTGCAGCCATCCAGCCAGTTCCTTAATTCCTTATTCACCGAGTGGTTCGTCCATCAAATCCATATATTTCTAGCTTAAAGATGTAGATGGCATGCAGGACCATGTCAAAAGCATTACATGAGTCCAGGTAGATGACATCAGCCACTCTTCCCTCATCCACCAATGCTGTGACCCTGTTACAGGAGGCCACCAAATGTGTGATTTGCCCTTGCTGATATATCTTGCCATTCTTTCTGTGTGACATCATTAACATTTGGGGTTTTTATGTTAATCCACATGGGAAAAACTCTTGGACAGACATTCTTCATTTGGGTCTCAACTATTGTAACAAACTTTTCTTCAGTTTGAGGGAACATTGTCCAAATTGCAACTATTCAAACTGCTGTTGCACAGACCATCCTCCCAGCTTGCAGCCACAGCTGTATGATTTCCCTCTGCAATTTTCTACTGACACTTTTCTCTTCTTAATCCCATGACAGGAAAAGCAACTCAGGGTTGCTTCAGTTTTAAGGGTTCATCTCTGTCATTTGATGTCAGGATCTGCTGGCTTTGGCAAGGGAGAAAAAGGCTTGAATGAATACCTCACTGCACAGGAGGGATTTGTTTTTTCAAGGCAGGAATTTATAGCATTTAGTGTTAATCCCACAGAAACTCCCCAGGAATAAAAACGACAATTATACATGCAGGTGGTGATTAAGTGGAAATCATGGGCAAAGCACATGTGCCTCATTTCCAAGAAAGGTAAAAAACTGGCTAAGGGACATCTAGAAAGAATCACAGATGGCTTAATTTCTTTCTAGGCTTGGCCAATAATTCCTGGCAAACTCCATGTATAAAGGCCTGGGCCTGCACCACAGTATCACCCTGGGTGTCCTTCAGGGGAGCGACTTGGTTTTCTCCTATGGCTCTTAATGGAATCACAGAATGGTTTGGGTTGGAAGGGACCTTAAAGGCAGAAGGGACATGAACATGAGCCAGCAGTGAGCCCAGGTGGCTAAGAAGGCCAGTGGCATCCTGGCCTGCCTCAGAAATAGTGTGGCCAGCAGGACCAGGGCAGTGATTGTCCTCTTGTACTGGGCACTGCTGAGGCCACACCTCGAGGGCTGTGTCCAGTTCTGGGCCCCTCCGTTCAGAAAGGGCATTGAGGTGCTGGAGCGTGTCCAGAGAAGGGCAGTGGAGCTGGTGAAGGGTCTGGAGCACAAGTCCTGTGAGGAGTGACTGAGGGATTTGAGGGTATTTGGCCTGGAGAAAAGGAGGCTCAGGGGTGACCTTATCGCTCTCTACAACTCCCTGAGAGGAGGCTGGAGCCAGGTGGGGGTCAGGCTCTTCTCCCAAGTAACAAGTGACAGGACAAGAGGACATGGCCTCAAGCTGCATCAGGGAAGGATCAGGTTGGACATTAGAAGGAATTTCTTCACTGCAAAGACGAACATTGGAATGTGCTGGCCAGGGCGGTGGTGGTGTCATCGTCCTTGGGGGTGTTTAAGGAAAGACTGGATGTGGCACTCAGTGCCAGGGTCTGTTTGACACGGTGGTGTTCGGTCACAGGTTGGACTCGATGACCACAGAGGCCTTTTCCAACCTCATCAATTCCGTGATTTGCTCCCACCCGGGGCCTGGCGCTGCGCGCGGCCGGATTTGACCCGCGCCGCGCGCCGTACGCTGCCCGCCTCCCCGCGCATGCGGAGTAGCGAGGCCGCATCGGGAGCGCGGCCGGCGGCGCGGAAGGACCTTGGTGCGAAACTGAGGTGAGGCCGCTGCCCGCTGCTGCCGCCGGGCTCCCGCACCTCCCTCCTGCTCCCCTCACTCCCTCTTCCTTCCTTCATCATCCCCATCGCTAGGGCCGCCTGCCGCCGCTCCCCGCTCGGCCGCAGCGCCGCGATAGCCCCGTGACCTCTGCGCGTCCCTGAGGGTGGCGGAGCCGGGCCCTGCGGCGGCGGCGGCAGCGCGGGACTGGGGCGGCCTCGGTGCGGGGAGCGGCGCGGAGCTGGTCCCGGCCTGGCCCCGGTGCAGCTTAGAGTGTCCTCTGACATGAACACCAGAACAGCAGGCCGGGGAGGGCCGGGTTTAGTGTGAACGAAGGCCAGTCTTGATTCCCCAAATACTGGGTGTAAGGAGTGTAAAAACTTACATTAGATTCGTGTCATAAATAGGATGTCCTTGAATTTTGTCCCTTACATATTCCCATTGGAAGGTTAAACAGACAGGAGTAATGTTACGTATGTCGTGAAGACGATCATTACACAATACAAAAAGAATAATATTTCTGTAGTGCAGAAGATTATTTTAAGTAGAGCTTGTCCCACAATTCCCTTGTCCTTTTTTCTTTCAGGAAACACAGTCACCATGTCGGCTGCACTGTTGCCAAAGCCACAAATGCGGCGCCTTTTGGCCAGGCGGATGAAGTTTCACCTTCTTGGGGCATTTTTGGTATCTGTGGGATGTGCGACTTTATACAAGGTGGGCTCTGTAGTCATTCAATTATAAACTGGGCTCTTTGGGGTATTTTAAGAATTCATAATATTTCTCTGTTGAGATTGAGTTGAGCTGTTGATCAGAAAGGTTTAGTAATGTATTTTTGTAAGCATGTTTCTAAAGCATAAATAAATCTTCCTAATCTTCATTTGAAGAAATGATATGAATAATGTGATGCTTTATGGTAAGTGTTCCAGATCACGCAATTCGTGACAACTTGACCTTGATTTTTGTAGTCCCAGGCTGCTCTTGACCATGCACAGTTGATGCACATTAACTCTAGATGGCTCGTGTGTCTGTCTGCCACGGTTTCTGAGACTTGGCAGAGTTGTCCAAGTCTTACTTGATCTCTCGACTGATTTCAGGCAACTTGCTCTTAAGCATTTTGGAAAACTCATCCTTCACACTGGAGATATCAGTGTGGGAAAACCTAATGTGGTTTTTCTGTCCTTGCTTTTGAAGTGTCTTGTGGAAATGGAGCATTACATTTCCAGAAAAACCCACTTAAAGATTTGACTTCTGATAAAGATAAGAGCAGTAGTTATTCTTGAGTGCTCTTACTTAATAATTCTGGGATCTCATACATGAAGCAAACAGCACATTGTGAATTCTTGTGGGAGAACTGGCTCTTGATTTGCCCTTTGAACTCATGCATATACTAATGGCAGCATTTGAGTGCTCAGGAAGCTGTTGATAAAAGTGACTATAAATGAAGTTACTTTCAGGTTTTTCATAAAAACTGCAACTTCTCAGAGCAACAAATGCCTATCAGAAACAATAAGCTCACACAGTTAAAGCTCAGCATGAACTTAACACATCTGTTAAGAGGTAGACAAGCTTGTTTGTGATCAGACTTAGAATATAAATCTTTTAGTAGTGTCTGGGTCTATAGCTGATTTGCACCCCCATGTTAATACACCGGTGAGGGGCAGACCAGAGTTAGAACAAATAACATGGATCTCAGCAGTGGTTTGCTTTGTTACATGTTAGATGCTGTTGTACAAATCCACCTCCAGATTTTTTTCATGTTTTAGGGAGCTTTTTGAGCATATCCCTGTGCTTCAGGGGAATGAGTATCCAAGGAATGAGGATTGTGTCTTTTTGTGGTGGTGAGCTGTAAGCGTGGCTTGGCAGTCTTGTAAGATTTTCCCAGATGTAGTTGACTTACAGTGTAACTCAAATGTAGTCCTCCAGTTTAGGATGCCGTTTTAGCCAGAGTTAGAGTTTTTCAGCTGCCCACAGAGACACAATGAGATGTTTTATGTATGGAACTATTAGCAGGGAGGGTGTAGAACATTTGGCTATCAATATAGATAGAGTGGGTTTGGATCTTGAAAGTGTGATGTGCTACCTTGTAACAGAGTTTCTTTTTAATGTTTCACCTCCGTCATTTGTTCTCCTGACCAATGGTCAGGTAGCCTGAACTGTGGGTTTTAACAGGAACAAAGTAATGTTTAATGGTTTCAGCTAAGGGCTTTTTAGACTAATATACACTGATAGAAATAATAGAACTAACAGGAAAAACATCTGTTCATAAAGCCTTGCAAGCTTTAATTTTCTGTGTGTTACTTTCCAGTTTGGAGTTGCTGAACCCAGAAAACGAGCTTATGCAGAGTTCTATAAAAGCTATGATCCCATGAAGGACTTCCAAGCCATGAGGGCAGCTGGTGTGTTTGAGAGTGCACCACCCAAATGATGGTAAGCTGCATCTGCAGGTACTGAGCTACTCTGCATTAGACCTGCAGTGAGATTATTTCAGTGAGATGCTGTGCTTCTGCTTGGGGGTTCTTCCTTTTTTTTTTTCAAATCTAAAGGGGTTTCCAAAGAGAAAGGATACAAATTGCACTCAAGAGACCTCTGGGTAATAAAAATGTGAAGAAACAGGAGAACTGAGGACTGGGGATTAAGGGCAGGGTAGAAGCTCCTGAATACTTTTTGGGCAGTTTGTTTAACTTGTGTGGTACAGGAGACAGGGTGATGTTGCCAGGCCTTTGAGCTCCTCACATGACCATGGAGAGGAGACAAAGCTCTAATGTTAAACTCCAAGACTTGTCTGATTCCACAGTTATGTTGGTGCTGTCACATCTTGAACTGCTTAACTCAGGGCTGTCTGTATCTTCTGCTTACATACTTGTGGTGGTACAGGGAGTGAGAAAATGGAGAGCCTGTTTCTCATAGCATGCATCTTAATGTAAGAAACAGAGACAGCTTCTGCACATCATTTTGTGTGTTGAAGGTGGTGAGAGGGGGAAGGTGGCTAGTCCTGAGGGGAAATACATTTGTGTATACACATATGGATATAAAAATCACAGTGGCACACAGCTCTGTGTACTAGTAATCACGTTTTTGCCATGCTGTATTGAAGCTTGACTAGAACTTTGTTCACAATACTATTTTTCTAGCCTTGACACTGCCTTTTCTTTGAAGACTGCCCAGCTTTGTTCTCCCTTACTAGTAACACCAGGAAAAAAGTCTTGCTTTCAACTATGTTGTATTTATTAATAACTACACTCACTAAACTGCACAAGCTGATGTGACAGCTCAATAAGAGTTCCTCCCCATTTCTTGGTGCAAATTTTTTACATTGAGTTCTCTGCTTCTCCTAAAATGACTTCAGACTAATCTAGAATGATAGTTCTTCATTCTTTTGGAATGTTTTCATATTGTGATCATTACGTGATAATCCGTGGCTCTAATTATCCTGGCCAGCTGGATTTTCTCAGCCTGTTTGCATGAAGCAGCAAGATTGAATCAAAGATTTTTACTTAACACTGTGAATACTAAATTGTTTTATGACAATCTGCAACTATCTGGTTTCTACATAACACAATTACGTAAAAAACCTCAGCGATCCATCTCTTCTAAATAGTCAGAAAGAGCTAAAAGAAGCTTGTGTCAGTCCCAGCTTTTGGTAGGGTTTGTTGGTTGGTTGGTTGGGTTTTTTCTTTTTTTTTGTGAGAGTGGGATACTGTTGTTTAGCTCTGACTGCAACAAAGATAAATAGTGAGATTTTAAATTTGTCTGGTTTAAATCTTGGTAATTCTGCCTCTGGTACAGTCCTATTGCTAATGTATAGTAATTGTTAAACTTCTTTAGACACTGGAATTGCATTCTTTAGTCAGGTGGCCTTCATCAGTGTATTCTGAAGGGCCATCTGGTGGTAAAATCATTTGAAACAAACAGTGTCAACAAGGATGCATTTTGAATATTTAATTGGAATCATGAGCAGGATTTATTTCAGTGCAAATAGAGCTCCACTCTCGGCCTATGTTCCCACTGGCAGCTTAAAAAAAAAGTTGCACATTGTGTGCACCTGTTAAAATTAAACATTTCCTAAACAGTTCTTCCATTTCTCAATTGTACGGGCTCAAAGCAAAATGGGGAAGACAAATCGTCTCATGTGATTTTGTTTGAATTGCTGATGCTTTTTATTCCTTAACCTATTTATATAAGAACAGATATTTTTCACTCCTTCAGAAAAAGGTTGTGTTTTTGTTGTGCCTGCACATGAATACAAAAGTAGAAGAAGGGGGAAAACAATTCCAGTGTTTGACATGTTCTCTGAGGGCTGATAAAAGGACAAGTACACAGAACACATGGAAGACATTTTGGTTTGCCTCAGTAGTTTAAATCTGTCCTCTATTGAATGTGATGTGTTTTTTGGTATAGTTACCTAAAGGGTGCAGTGATCATGCATGCTCTACATCTCCCATTTCAGTGGAGCAGTTCTGTATGTGGCAGTAAATACAGTGGCTTAACTTCCCTGAGCACTCACTGTGGAATCAGCACTTAGCCCCAAAACTGAGGAGAGGGTCGGGTAGGCAGGAAGGAGAGTTAAGGTAGTAGTGTGGCACTCTACACCAAGTTTATTCCTGCTGGGCATGGAGGCACCTTGGCAGCTCCATGTGAATTCACACAGTTTCATCTGCCTGGTGTGGACTGTGGTGGTGATACTGGCAATGGCAATTAAGTGCAAATATGAGTGTGAGGAGTATCCTGCCTCTCCTGTGTGCTCAGCCACAGAATAGAGGAGGAGGCTCAGAGATTGGTGCAAACCACTTGCATGACTCTTGTCATGGAGCACAGCTGGTCTTGGATCGTGTTCAGTATAATGGGGAGAAGCAATTTGAATTTGGTTTTCTTCCTTCCTTGGTAGGCTGCCTGCACCACTTGTTTCCTCTCTGGCTTCTATCTGAAAGCTGCATTCCTTTCTCCTGCAGGCCCTCAGCAAGATTGATTCAGTTACCAGTGCAGCCTATCTAGTGAATCTGATGTGCCGTGCAGTGTTGTTCCAGCTCTTGATTTGTTCCATGTTTCACTTCTGTTTGCCACATGAAGGGTGTGTGAATCTTCAATCATAAGGAAATAACGGGGAATTCCTCTAGACTAAACTAGCACATAAACATTTCTCTCTGTTGCTTTGCATTCATACATACATTCATACATGTTTACTTGGAGCATGAAGTTTGTCCATCGTGACTTAATGGTTTTTTTTATCTTGCAGGTCCCCGTCATTTCAAGGAGGCTTGATGACCGAACCTTATTTGTTCCCTGAGGTGTAAAGTGCAGTGCACTTCAGTGCATGGCATGCTCTAATGCAACTCAATAAATAAAATACCTATGTCATTGACATTTAGTTGTCTTCATTAATGTAGAACTGCTTAAAAGCTCTGATGCTGGGTAGAGTGGTGGAAAGTCTTCAGAACTTGCTCAACATGACTAAGTCTTATCTTTCCTCCAGGAATTATTTGTGTCTCTGCTTTGGCAACATTCCACATTCAATAGCACAGTGTATCCCTAAGCAGTGACAGCTAGTTTGTCCCAGCTGCTTATGGGAATGTGCAAGAGGACAGCTGTTGCAGGAAGGGAGAGGATGGATTTCTGGAGGGATCTGTGTTACCTGTGGTTTCACAAGGTGAGCTGAGCTTGAGAGGAAAACATTTGGAGAGAAATTCTGAAAATACACCAGCCAACCTTCCTGTCTTGTTTTGCTGTCGTCACTGTATTGCCTTCCTTACAGCAGCAGACTGTTACAGCAAGACTTACAGACTCTGCAAATGCCCATTCTTAGACATGGTGTGTTAGTCACTCTGCTTGGAAAATGACTCTAAACTGCAGCTATGTTCACATATATTTGATGTACAGAGGAAAGGGGGTACAGGCAGACAAAATAAGAAATACTTCAGGTTATTATGGTAATGAAAATCTTGGCATGCTCCTTTTAGACACGTACCACCTCCTTTTTAATATCTGGAAGTAGCTGAGCACAGTGTGGATCTCTGCTATGTTCTGTGCAGTCTGAGACACGGTGCTCTGTGTTGTGCCGTGATACCTGTCAGTGAGAACAGGCTTTGTCATTTCCTGTTGCTCAGGATGAAGAAGGTACTAGGACTGCAGCTTTTGTTTGCTGACTGTGGGTACTAGGAGAGCAGGCAAAAGCTGACTGCAGGAAAGGAAGGAAGGCTTTGTAAGAAGCAGCATGACAAATTAGGCCATCTGTGTTGTATTTGAAGGTCTTCGGTTCAAATCCTGTTTGGAGTAACTCTTATTATTTTACATGGATCATTAACTACTTAACACTTAATAGGTATCCTTGAACAACATTTGGACTAATGAAAGCACATAAGTAATGTATGTGATCCAGAACATTTTATAGAGCAACATGGGATTTTCTTTAAACTTCCCATGCAGGCAGCGCGTCCTTTAAGCAAAGAAAGAATTTGACATTAGTGGTGCAGGGGAAACCATCTAGTAATCAAAATACCCCTGATCCTATAAATGTAAACCAGAGCTTAACAATAGCAAATGATACCCATTTATCTTCCCAATGCACAGTATAAACATTGGATGCCATTAAGTACTGACTAACATTTTCTCAGGCCTGTCTGCAGGTTTAAATAGCCAGGAGTCTTCAGTCATACTGACAGCTTCAGAGGTAAAGAAACTTGCTACTTCCAGGTGTGCAGGCTAATAGACGTGACTTCCCTTGTATTTCTAGGCCCTGCATTCTTCCCATTTGCTATGAATTAATTTACTATTAAATTCTTAATTTCTTCTAAACTGTTGTAGCCAGCAGTAGTTATTGTAGCCTGTTTCTTCAGCTACCAGCACATGTGATTTACAGAAATGTGAGTCTTGTGATTGAAGGCAGTTTGTGACCACACAGCAGAGCTCAGATGTCTCTGGCTAAATATTTAACAAAGAAAGGTGAGTTCTAATTTCTGTGGCTGTGCTTTGAGAGTCTGTAGGCTGCAATTGTTGCTTTCTGTGTGTGTTCTGGCTTCACAGTGGATGGAAGGCAAGTACTTCTGTTCAGCAGGCAATGCCAGCCGACCCACAGCTTGCTTTCCTCTGGAGTAGGAAGGGAGGGCAAAGCTGGGTACCTAATCTGCTTTTCTGAAATCAGCACCAACCCACCGGCTTTCCTTCTTTTTTTTTTTTTCCTTTGCCAACAAGAGTTCAGCTGATTCTGTCATACAAATAATTGGAGTGGGACATAGCATAGTAGAAGACTGTGAATTAGACCCCAATCAGTTGCTTTTTACAGGCTCTGGCACGCTGTTTCTGGGAGATGCAAAGCTGAAAAACATGCTTGGCTGCTCTCTGAGACCATCCCAACTGTCTGAAGGTTTTTGCTATATTTATGTATGAAATTATATATAAAAAGGAATTCTGTGACCTGAACTACTTTGGGAAAGATCTTGCCTTACCATGCCTTCAAATTTTTTGGCTAGCTTACTTTATTCTCGAGTGTTTGAGGAGTGATTGATTGTTCTGGAAGCAAACTAAAACGATAGATTTGGAGTTGTGCGCTCTCCAGGTCTAAAGAGTGTTATGAGAGCAGGCATGTTTTAAGAGTACACATTGCATTGCTTTAGCAGCTAAGTACAGGCAGCTGCTCTTTGGACAACTTTGTTTTCATAGTTCACACAGCTCATATGTAGGAGAGGTTGATTTATGTGCCGTCTCCACTCGTTTCCATACATGTGGTCAGAAGGGGGAGAAAGAACCTGCCTAATGCGGTAAAGATGCAGCTCAATTCACTGAAGAAAAGTGTAATTTAAGCAAGTGTTTATTCCAGGAGAATGTAATTCAGGAAAAACACAAATGTATCTTAAACAATGGCTGAAATCTACAAACCTTTAGAAATGAAACTGCTGTTTCTCATTTTTTACAGGTGTGTTTGCATCCCCTTGGCTTGTCTGTGTACTACAGCAATAAGGAACAGATTAGTTTAATTCAAACGGCGACTACAGTGCTGTTTTGATTCAGTTGGTCACAAAAGCATAAAACTTTTCAGCACACATTTTTGGCAAGCTAGTCATCAGTTTTTACTTCCAAAGTATTGTCACGCTCTGTTGCGTTTCCTGGTACACTACAAAGTCCAGTGACCAACTGGGATCTAAGGGGGCCCTCGTGAAGCTTGTACATCAGCCTTGTCATTGTCCTACACCTTGTAACTGAACGAATAAGCAGCTCACAAAACCAAGTATTACAGGAATAGCTTTATTATCTTTAAACAATTTAATTATATTACAATTTATCCATCAATATGCAAAATTAGAAGTATTAAACAACTTCCATAAAATATTCAGGAATGAAGCGCAGGTGTGTACATACATATACATTTTTTAAACTGTTCTTTAAACAATGACTAAGTTATTAAATTATTCTATGAAATGTTGATAATGGATGAGCTTATTTCACAGTCAGAAAAGGACAATGCAGACCCCAGATTCCTTTATTCTTAGTAGATGAGAGACAAAGGTTTTAGAAACACCTTTTAACAAAACAACAAGAAAAACACTGCAGTTACTACATTCTGTGCATTTGGTCATGTCAAGTATGCATAGAAGTTATAAAGTATAAAGCATATGCTCCAAAAGGTGATCAGATTTTACTCCAGTTCTTGACTCCAATTCCAGCCATGTTCAGGAATCTCCAGACAAAATTCATTTTGGTAAGCACATAGAAAAGGCGAGAAAAGTTAACAGGCGTAGTCGGAAACCAAGGAAGCTTTTGGTTTTAAAATAAAGCTGCCATGGCCAGATTTAGTTTATAAAGTCATCTAACTGTGCCGAGGCCGATATCCTGCCTACTACAAGAAATACAGGTGTTTAACATACATTCTTAAGTGGTTTATGATGGCAACTTTAACTATCAATGTAATTGGTGCCTGTGGGTCCATAGTTTTCAATCAGCTTGAAAAAAAAATCTCACTTTGCTTAGTACATATTTGAAAGGACATGTTTCTAAATATCTGTGTTTTTATCTGTTTGAAGATGATAAGCATAAAGTCAATTGGGGTTGAAGGGAGCACATACAGCACAGTGGTGGCAGATCAGAAATAAGCAAGATCCCACAAGGCTGTACTTAGCACCTGCACATCTGGGTTACATTGAGCTTAGAGACTTTAAGGAGGCAGCTCTGTTTCTTAAATTTTTGAACTGCATGTTACTGGCTTCCAGCTAACGACCAGACAATGCACAGTCATACATACATCGAAAGTACTTCTGAAAAATTCAATGGTGGATAAAATAAAGTTTCTGTATACAGACAGTTTTAAAAATAAAGTCGTGTTGTAGTTCATGTTTTGTTCTCCAAACCACACAAAGGCACTAGTTTACATTATGGACTAATGTCCTGCAAAACTTCAGTCAAATAAAGGAAGCTATTTTAAGGTTAAAGTGGTGCTAAAACCCAGCTGTCACTAGTAACTTAAAACAGCCACACTGGGTTTTTCAGATTTAGTGGGGGAAAATGTTTTGCCTCAGGACGCACATGTTGGGGGAGTGTGGGTGTGGGGGGAAAGGCTCAGCCTTGAGCAAGTTTTTACAGCTGAGTTATAAACCTGGTTTATAACAGAAACTGGCAGACCCTAAAATATGATATAGAGGTATTGATACACATTTCTGTGTGTGGTAAAAATGTCTGTATGCACACAATTTTTCCCTTTTCTCTAATTTTTGGTTATCGAGAAGAAATAGGATTTTGATTGAGCTATAGTCCAAGGCTGTTCCTTCTCACTTTGTTCCTTTGCCAGAACACTTTCCTTCCAGCACTAGTATTTTGGCTAGGGAGCAGGAATGTTGTCAAGATTAGAAAAGCTATTGGGCTTTGTTATCAATTTCTACGTCCTCAAAAATTATATGCATCTCTAGTTGATGTAGGTTACTGCAGAGAAAGCATTACTTTCAAACTGGTATGGTATTAGTATACCCACCACAAGTAATTATTAATTAAATCCTTTCCTTAAGGCTTTATTTTTCACCATGGTGAATTTGCTAATGAACACTTGGGCAAAATTTGGATCAACTACATACTGATAGGTTTTTGTGATAGTTGGGGGCTGTTCAGGAGCCACAGTTTGCAGAGCTGGCCCTGTGGCAGTGCTGGGAGAGAGGTGATAAGATGTCTTTGTGATGTACTCCACGAGGCGGTTGTACTGCTGTTCTGACAGTCTCTCTCTGGCTCCATCAGCCTGAAATCAGATAAGATAAGATAGTTACTGAGTATTTGACAGTAACTGAACAGACTAGTAAGGACAATAACTTCCACATTACTCTCATAAAAATCTTTCTGTCTGGAATCTGACAAGAATTTAAAGGATTTTTTAATCACTAATGTTCTTCCACGGTTGAATCCTTGGTGAATTAATCCTCTCCTCAGCTGTTTTGGAATTATGAGAAGCTCTAATTCTGCCATATTTAAACAGTATCTTTTGAGAATGGTCAAGAGTAGAACTTTACAACAGATCAACTCCTTGTATACAGCACAGACATCAAAACCCCTTTTAGAAAAATGCCAGTAGCTCTTGGCAATGCTTATCAGACAGAAATTCTATTTAAGTAAAACATTTTCTCACAAAGTACAATTAAAGACAGCCCATAGCTAATTTCTGGGCAGATATTTTAAGTCTTTAACTTGCTTGAATTAAAATGAAGACTAGAAGCTACGTTCCAGGTAAATGTTCTAAGGCAGGATATATCCATCTGCTTCTGGTAAGAAAACAACCCCATTCACACAAGGACATTTTTCTAAACAAAAGGGTTTTACTAAAGATGAATTGGGCATTTTGTTTCTGGAGAAGACATTCAGGGGTCTGTGTTTTGCAGGCTGAAATAGGTAGAGGTTTAAGCCCCTAGCAAGAGGGATAGAAGTGACCTATGTAGTGGAAAAAAAATACAGTAAATCAAATACTGGCATCTATCATATGGTGGCATTTATCATATGGTTTCAACCAGATAAAGTATTAGAAGAAAAGCTGTGTGGCAGACCTGGCTTTGGAAGATCAATCTGCTCTGCCCTTATTTTTGAAGAAGCTGAAGATGACTGGGAAGGGAAGGCAAGCAAGCAGGCATCAAGCTGGTTGCATGGTTTCAAAAAAACTGTATTTCAGAAATACCACCATGGATGCTAAAGGAATATGACCAGATAAGCAATTCTGAATAGAAGCTATTTCCAAAATAGGAGAATGAACAAAAAGGCAGCAGCTATCCTAGGACTAGGCTTTGGTGCTTCCTTATTTTACATTTGGAGAACGGACGACCAGTTAAATTTTTGCAGGGTTTAAAATGTCCTTGTTGGACATCACACTATGGATTTAAAGACTACTATCTTCTGCCTGTCTTTCAGGGAGTTTTACAGTTTTTGCAAGATGGGATGATATTTCCAAACAGTGCCATTGTATTCTGTTTAAGATCCACAATCAGTATCTTGTCATGTCTCTGGACTGTGAGACTCATTTTAAATACTCTGTTGCTTACTTGAAGAAAGAATTAATATGATTGATAGATAGTGACAGGTGTCACATTCAGATGAAAACAGTTCCCTCTGGTTTTTTTACTATGCCTTTGGAGATGGATTTGCTGCTCAGTGAGTAGAAACACTCCTGTTTTCAATCATCATCACAAAAATGCTAAAGGAAGCAGGCTCAGGAACAAGCTCAGAAGTTTAAGGCTGAAGCCTATGCCTAGAAACAGGAAATCAGGAAATGATGAAATGGGCAGAGGTGAGGGTTGTTTCCATGAACAACCCTAAGGGAGGGAAAAATCAGAAGGCAGAGTGCTGCAGCAGACTCACAGCTAACGGGAGAATGGTGTCTGGACCACGTCTTCAGTCTGGTGGCTCAGTAAAAGTGTCTCAGCAGTCAGTCTGTTTCAGCAGTTGAAAGGAGAGAAACATGCTGAAGTACCACCTATGTAAACTAGATTTGAAGTTACAGGGTAAATCTGGCATGAAGGTGGCTCCACACTTTCTCCTGATTTCTCCTTCCGGGGAGGTAAGCCCAGGGGCAGCCGAGTTCTGCCTCTGCACTGACCAGAAGACCCAGCTTACCAAAGGAGATGGAAATGGTGCTGGCATCCCACTCACCTGCTCTTGTGAACCCATTCTTCATTCAGCCCCAGGCTGTATTCCACAGATAGAGCGTAATTATTGAGGAGGAAATACTAACTGTGGTTGGATGATCTTCCACAGTAACTGGGACCTTGCTTGCCCAGATGACTTAATCTGTAACTAAGTGTCTGCTTCTGCAGCCTGTTTCAGTTTGGATTATAATGTCAAGACAAGAAAAAGTTGTCTGTTAGTCTACATTTTTTCCTAAATGGCACCTAACATTGTCACTAAGTGCCCTCACTCACTGCTTGGAACAATTATCATGTTAATATCCAGACCATTCAACTTGATCAAGGCTTGTAATATTCCTGGAGGAATATTACAGATATCACACCCCTTCATGCTACAAGGCCATATTTTTGGGTTAAGAAGTCAAAAATTTTTCAAAAATGCCTCCCATTATGGCTTATAGAAAATAAGCCTTCAGCAATTCTAATTCCACAGCAGCTACAGCACCTGTGCTGCACAGTCCAGATGTGGGTGTAGCACTGAGGGGCTCCTCTGTGCACACTGACTAAGGAGATCCAGCTCTTTAGGATTTGTTTCTGTTGCTTTGAGAAATCTAAAAATTGGTTTTCAGCTCCAAAGATGATAATATGTAGGACTATCATGAACACTCTGTTGCAGATTATCACAAAAAAAGTCTGGAATATCTGAAATTCCAGGGTCCTTCAATTTTTTTTGTTGTCTTCTTGATGTTATGAGCTATACCAAGAGCAGCTGGAAGAGCAGGCTTTTTGAGTTTGACATCTGTCGGAAAACAAGCAGTGTCTCAATTACTTTGGAAGATAATCCAAATACAATTAATGCTTCCCTTTCAATAACAAAGTTGTCAGTGCCAGAGTTTTCAAGAATCCATCCAGGCTATTCCTAGCCAGATGGATTAAGTTATATACTGTGGAGGCGAACAAGGCATCAGGCAAACCTATTGCTGAAGGAGTCAAAATATGCTCTATAACATCTCTGGTGATTACAGCTGTAGAATAACTCATGTTTTGTTTCTTAACTGTTCCAAGAAGCTGAGGAGAGGGAATGGGAGAAACTGTTTTGGGCAGAGCTGAAACAAAACTTTTGGCAATTGATTTTGTAATGCAAAAAAGTGGATTTTTATAGCCTTGAAATGAGATGTTTCAATTTGTTGTATTATTTGTAGCATCTCTGATTAAATTAATCAGAAAAATAGAGATAACTTACATTGTGTAACATTAGCTCTGCTTTGCTAAACTCATAATACTGTTTTGCTTGACCTGACTGGGCATTTTCCAGCTAAAAATTCTGGCCATCTTTACAAATGTCACCATGCACTGAGGACACCTTGGGTGCAACACAGTGGCCCATTAATACTGAGGAGTTGTGCCTATTTAGGCATCACTCTGCAGCTCAGAGGCTGCTCATCTGCAAGTCACAACTTGTTCCTCCTAAGGTTCCTTCTCCTAATTACATCTGAAGAGTTTGTAGAAGCTCTTGTCAGGGAGCTGAAGGGAAGCTCTGGCTCCCATCAGCACCAGTGCTGCACATGACACCTCAAGGACCACAGAACTGACATGTTCACTGCAGAAAGGGAAACACCGAGTGTGAGATCTCCCCATCCACTAAAAAAACAGAGTAAATATTAATTACAAAAGGCTCTAAGTAATTACTAAAAGTGTATATGAAGCTTTTTGGAATATTTTAATTTGTAGCTGCCTTAGCTACCTTAACATAAAAAAAAAAAGGTAAACTTTTTTATTCTCTGTTACTTTCATCTGCTCTCCTTACAGTACATTTAAACTTTTACAAGAATTTCAATATCAGTATCTGCATTCTGAAGGACTATTTGGCCAGGTCTGTTTTGTACATTGCTGTCTTGGCATCACTGACTTGGCTCCACCTGGGACACAGGCACTTTTCCCAGCTTTTCCCATGCCATGCATTTTCACTGCATTCTCAGGAGCCTGTGTCAGCAAAAGAGAGGCTGTGCTGAGGCTTGGGGGCTCAAGGCTTACAGCTCCTACTGCTGCATTGCTGCACCACTTGAGTAGGACTCCCATATTTCTATCCAGAACTTCAGAAAAAAGCCATGTATTTGGTCCAGTTCCTCCAGGGGAGGTCACATTTACCAGGTGTTATGAGTGCCTTTATGTGGGAACATTGGACTCTGCACGTGCCATGTAGGGTCACTCTGTGCATTCAGAGGAGCCCCTTGCCCATAAATCCTATACATTCCCAGCTGCAGCAGCAGTGGGGACTAGAATTAGGCTCCCTGTCCCTCACCTCCCCTTCTCCCAAACAGGCAGACCCTCTGCACCCTTCATCACCCACTTGCAGCGACCTTTGGGCAAGCAGCCTGCTCCTCACCCCTTGGATAACCAGCTGCAAAGACAGAAGCCATCCCACTCCAATCCAATGAAAAAGATCTGGGCTGGTGCTAAAGTCAGGGTTAGGATGAGTGCATCAAATGCCTTAGTGAGAACTACTCTTCTTCCCTCCAGGACAGTAGCTCTGGACTGAGCAGGATAGTCTGGATTCTGAGTCTGATGTGTGCCTCCACCAACCACTGAGCACTCGGGGACAAAACAAGCTGAGCTTTGCCCATTTGCTTCACAATTTAAGTAATACCTCATGTAGCTTTGTGGTGAGAGAAGGCAACTTCAGTCAACAGTTCTCTGAGACTGAGGTTACTGGAAAGACAATAAATATAAATAGAGAATTCAGCACTAAAGAAAGCTTTTACAAAAATATTCAAGTGCTGTCATGACAGATGAAGTCCTTGCTGAAATCGATGGCAAAACTCTTCAGTGACTTCTGCAAAGTTAGGATTTGTCTGAAGGTGCTCATAGTTTTTGTCACACCTCAAACTTCATGGGCTTTTACATGTTCTTTTCTTATATCTGAAACAGAATTTTCTGGTATAGCAGTCTATGAACTACCTGGCAGACTTTTCTAAAAACTGGGACATGCATGTTTGCTTTTCAAATGCTCTCTCATATGATTCCACTTGAGAATTTAATACAATAAACATTGTTTCCCAAAAGTGTAAAAATATAACATTCTTCTGCCATTAAAAGAAGATAATTCATCCAAAAACCTCAGTATTTAAATGGCTTAGAGATCTTTCAACATGAAGATCAAGGTTTATGCTCTTACTGGAAAACACTTGGTGCATCCAATCTCAGAGAAAAACTAATCCAGTTTAAAGCTAGCATTTGCTGAAGGAAGGTCTAAGGAATTAAATACAGCCAAGCAAGACCACTGTGATGGAAGTGGCAAGATAAAACACATGCTGAAAGGAGCATCAGCATGATTGAAGTGTTAACAGAATTCACAGAAGAATAAAAGGAAGTGCTCTTGCTGGGACTTTGTGGGCACAGGGTGCAATGCTGACTTGCCAAACAATAAACACCTCGTGCATATGTAGCCATGGGAACCTTTTCAGAAAAGCTGTGGTGCTTACCAAGAACCCCAGACTTCCTCAACTTTTTTCCTCAGAGAAGTTCTGTCATAGATATGGCATATCGTGATCAATAAGAGGATAGAAGGGAGGAGACACACCCCTTTAATCCAAAGGGCAACACAGCCAACTACGAGGCGCAGGTCTTCTGTTTTGACACTTGGACATCTGTCCTCCCAGCCCAAAGGTGAGTATCCCCCTTGCCCAAAGCACCAGCATCAGTGTAACTTTATCTTTGAATGAAAAACATACTCAAGGCTTTACCTCCAAGTCAGAAGGCACTCTCTGTTGTTTCAGCTGCACCTTCAGCAGATCTTTTTGCTGATCATCTTCCAGACAGTCGATTTCAGTCACGGGGAATGCCTGCTGCTGCGTGTCTTCACTGATGCTCACGACAAAGAGCACCTCTGAGGTGAGCAGCAAGCAGCCTTCATGCTGCTGGCCTGATCCACTCACAATCATGACATCTAAGGCCATATGAACCTCTGGCCTTCCTAAAGATTGCAGCATTTTCCTGCATTATCAGGGTAAAAAAAGAAAAAAAACAGACAAAAAAGAACTAGTCAGTGCAGTGCATTGGATTCTCCAGGGCTTATTTTGATCACTATGTTTTTACTTAAGCCTGTAGCTATCACCTACAGATGTAAAATAAACCAGGGAGTGTACTCCAAAACTCAATTACTGAAAGATGTAAGACTTCAGATTTAAAGAATGAATGTGAAATTGTTACTTATCAAAGCCCCTTAATTACTCACTGCAAAATTGGCCTAATATTTGTGCTAGGTTAGCTTATTTCCCATCCTATTTCCTTGAAAACAGAAAAACTACCCTGAGAAGTGGTTTAGAAATTCAGCGCAGAAAATAAAGCTATCTTCACTAACAGCTGTTTCTGGAGATGTGCAGTATTTTTCTTGGGCTCGGTGCAATGATAAATAAGTAAGAACTCACTGAATGCCATTAAATAAAGATCAGCTCTGTAGTTTCAAAGCTGGATGCAGATCAGCAGCCCATCATTTGCAGATTGGGTTTCTATGCACTACCTTTGTGTTTAATGTTCCTAAACAAACTGCCATAACTCAGCCTTTCCTAGGGAAGCAGCCTGTTAACTTGACCACAGGCCAGAACCTATTAATAAACAATGTGGATGTAAAAATGAGCATCTGTCTAAATAATGTTACCAGACGTATTTGACGTGGCTGTTTGGAGCCTGCTCAACACGTTGATCATTTGGATGAGAGCGTTGCTTGGGAAGCTGAGAAAGTCCAGCTCCGTGCAAAATACCTGTGGTAAGAGAATTCAGGGTTTTAGTAGTTGTTTTCTACAAAGCAGTTACGTGTTGCAGTGATGTCATCTGTTCAAAGCAGTTCATAAAATAGTGCAGATCCAAAATGACATCACATCTCTGGAAGCCGTAGTCAAGATAATTCATTAAATATTACAATGCAAGAGTTGTGCACTTAACCCCAGTGATCTTGCATTAGCAAAAACAAAAAAAGCCCCACTGCACGTTCTATGAATCAGCTGTACACTTGAAATCAAGAGAAACATAACACTCCTGAGAGCCATCACTTCAGAGCAGGTTCAGACACATCACTTAGGATTTATGTAGAAAAAATCAAGACCATTGTTAATTTTCTTGCTTAATATTAAAATACTTTCATGTATGTGTCACAATTGGTACAAATGAGAAGGCAAGTTTGCCTAGATACTGTATTTAAATGTTCAGTTACTTAATCCAGCTGTTAAACACAGATCCATATATATTTATGAGCTCTCCTGGGGCATCTGGTTTATTATGGATTCTTCTTAGTGCCAGCACAGAATGGAGGCTACAAGCAGCAGTTAACCAGGTTTCTAAAGAGACTCTCCAAAGCTGAAGATGATACTGTATGTATTATTTCAGATGGCCTGTAAACTTTTAATGATGAGGTATGGTGACCAGAAAGAATGAGTAAGTTGCAAAAAATGTAACAAATTAAATAGCTTAAAAAGTTTTTACATGACAGACACGAAGTAGGTTATGCAGCAAGCACTAGTGTTATATAGTCTGGTGCGAAGTTACTCTTTTACAAATAAATGAAGATATTTTCTTTTGTCTAAGCATTCCAAAGGCATTTTTGCATAAGGGTGTCAATAACTTAAGATTCCTTCTTACACAATGGGTAATAATTTAAACAAAACATCAGCGATGAAAAAAACCCCTTTAATTTTTAGCACACATGTTGATGGTAATACTTAAAAGCAGCATCCCAGTTGTAACAGTTGGCTTACTGAGGTTCTCAGCATTATGTGAGTGAAAATGTTATTTACAGATGGAGACAGAGAGAACATGTGTTTATTTCTGTGTGGTCCCCCACCCCTTGGTCCCCCCCAAGAGGCACAGTCCCACTTCCAGTCCAGTTGTGGGTAAGAGTTACTTGAACTCTTGTGTATTTTCCACTCACGCACTGTCAGCTATTATTGATACAGTTTTTATGTTTTTTCCTGGCTAACTCTTTTTGTCACATGCTTATGGAAAACATGATGTCTTCTACACCATATCTGCAATGAAAGTGTCCCTCTACAACTACGTGTGTCTTGATAAAGATGGCAGCAGAATTAAATGTAGAAAGAATAATGTCCTGGGCAGCAAAGTCAACACACAGACAGCTGACACCAGAAAAATCCTTCTGATTTTACTGATACCGGGTTTACATCTTTGGGATGCGTAATTCAGGAGATCAGTTTTTATTTATGCTCATACAAACAAGTTAAAGTTAATTTCAAAGAATTCTAATAATAGTTTCATTATTTCTCTAATTAGATGGAATGAGTTGTGAATGTTGTGGGAAGCATCCTGAACTTAAGCCTTATGAGAACTACTCATATTCTACTCAACACATCACAAGCATAAATACTGCCAGCGATTAAAGCCTTAAATATTCAAAGTTTGTCTGGTAAAATTAGTGAGGTGAAATTAATGACACATTGTCCTTCTCTCAACAGATCTCCCTGCTTCTCCTCCCTGACTCCCTCCAACCACCATTTCTTCTTAAATACTCAAACCAACAATTTGAAAGTATTTAGCACCACTTACCAGCTAGTGCTAAGCCTAGCTGGAAAACCCACCTGTGGTTGCTAAAAGGTTACTCATGGATCTGAAAACAGGACTGTCTTCTTATGAATCTCCAGTCTAAAGGGGATGCTCCCACTACATGACTCACTTTTTTCTCCCAGGAACGTAATTCACTCCTCGTGTAGAGATAGCACAACTCCTTCCTTGGCATAACAAAGCAATCTCAAAATAATGCTCTAATTGGACATAGTGTTGCTCTAATCCTTTTATGTCAAAAACTATTTTGCAAGCACATATGTTTCTGTAACTAATTGTGCTGTATTCCAAGAATTACTTCATGGTTTCTGCATTCTGTGTTTCTGTGGCTGTACATCGCTGATCAGTAACACAAGAGAGAAGCACAACACGATGGCTTTTCAGAAAAGCAGCACAGAATTTGTAAGCATTCACCAGTGGCATTTCTAAACCTTTCTCTAAGTTACACAATTGTGAGTTGAATAAGTAAGACACAGCAGGCTGTATCTGAAGAGCATTTTAAAATGGCAATGGAGATGTTGGAGAGACAAAACTCACCGTAACCTGTCTGGGAGACGAGCTCAGCTGCCCCTCCAATGGGCTTCGTGAAGACGCCCATGATTCCCTTCCCCACGCCCGAGATGACCCCTCTGGCTTTATGCCCAGCTGAGGCTTGGGCCTCAGACACTCGCTGAAAGTTCTGCATCGGCTGGTCCACAATCCCAGCAATTGCACCTGAAAAAACAAGAGTCTTCAGTAAGTAGTGAAGATTAATATTCCAGATTAGGGGAAAACTTACTACTGGACCTGAACATTGTTTGGATTAGAGACTGTACCCCACTCTTCTTATACAGCTATTTAGCATGTGACCAGTTAGCTAAACACTACCTTAGCTTCAGTTTAAGTTAAATCTTAACTTTTTTTTTCAAAAATTTAGATCACCTAACCTTACAGTATGTTTTCCCCTTTCAACTACTTTTGCTGAACGCTTTTGCTGAATTAGTTTAACTTGGCCCATTCTGTGTCACAATTCTGAAAATGTTGGGCTAGGAATAAAATCCTCCAGTTTCAGATGACTTTAGCTGCTATGGAAATGAGATTTTCATGTAAGTGTGAGATTGACTTCACGAGAATAAAAACTGCTTGTATTCAATAGATCATTTTTATATCCTCTTCCACTGCCAGAAATGTTCATAAGCTAATGCATCTTTTGATATATTACTAAGACTAGCAGAATTAGACTTTGAGACTTTTTGTTACTTTTTTTGGTGAAAACCATCATATTTTACTTTAATGTGCATGGGTCAAACTTTTACAAGTGACACAGTGACCTTCCCAGCTTTTAGTATCAACAGAAAACTTCAACTTAAATCTTCCTAAATGTAAACAGGTATGTGAGGTAGTACATTTCTTTGATCTTGAGTTTATGCTAGCCACTTAACCACAGACATGTCTCTAGTTGTTGTAATTTTGATAGATAAGCTATTTGGAAGTCGCTAAGAGTACAAGGGTTGGACAAAGTGACACCAGTCTGCCTGATCCGAGGTGCTTTGCTCCATGAACAGCAAGTTTGCAGGCTCCTCAGCCAGCTCTCAGTTTGCACCTGCAACTGCAAATATCAAGATAAAACAATTACTTAAGGAGCAGGACTGAGTGTCACCCTGGTAACCAGGCATTTTCACTGCAACCTAGACATCTTTGAAGATTCTGCTTTGTATGTGGAAGGAAATCCAGGCATAATTCCACAGATTCGGACAATCGCAACCGAGGTATTTGGCCCCATGTGTTTACCAGCGTGACATGCACTAGGCAGTGAGCTGCTAACTGGTTTTCAGATGGTTTTAGTTACTGTCACTGGATAAATGAAGAAATTGCTGACTTTGAACAACAAGAACTAATATTGTATTTGTGCACAGTTTTCTGTCCAAAGAAAAGACGAGGATGAGAAGCAGCACTCATTTCACCAGATCCTTGTCCCTGGGATAGTATCCATCAGCAATTCAAGAAACTTACATTCCCCATAAATGCCTTCCTCTCCTCATAGAGAGATTTCTTTCAACTTCTCTATGCATAGCCTTTACTGAGAAATGTACAGTATTTGCACAGAAAATGCTGGTCTATCTTTGAAGCCATGCCTGGTTTTAATTGAGCTCACTCATTAAAGCTGAGTGTGCACATGAACATTCACCTTTTGTACCACAAAGGCCACAAAGCTTTTTCCTTAATGCCATAGAAATGATACAATTTTCAATTTATTAGTACTTACCAGCTGCTCCTGCTTCTTGACTAAAATAATATCCCAACACCACATTACACAATTGGGATTGTTTGTCCTGTCTTTTCTTTTGTGCAATTGGGATGCATTTGAAGGCATAAAACAATACTTGGTGTTCTGCTAAGTTACAGTATTATACTACCCTGTGACCTCCTTCACCCTATCTATTGAGGTCATCCACAACAACTGCACTTTCAGAACAGAAGTTATTGCCTTATTAAATGTAATCCACCTAAGTCCTAGCGCTAGTAAATTATTTACTGCAATACACTTCAGCAAAGTTATAAGGTAATAATAAATAAGAGCCTACTCCAAAGGACCTGTGGTATGCTCCAGGCACTTCTCAGCTGGAATTAGGCCCAGAGGACAAGGAAACAGAATGGAAACTGCTGTGACTGTGTTATATAAGATTATTTATATAGTGCCCCAAATAATATACAGTTTAATTAGCCAGTTGCTTAGTAATTCCACACTTTTCTGTTACTCTGGCATTTTTGGCATCTTTGAAGACATTGCCCTTTTGTACCTCAAATCCTTTTGCAAGTCCTGTTATTCTACCTGCAAGAAACAGAACCAGTGATCTTCTCTTCCTCTGTAATTCCTTATCTTGAATTGCAACTCACTGACATAACTCATTCATGTGCTGTGGCAGCGCCCACAAATCACAAACTATAACCTTACTCCTTTCACTGAGGAGTGGCTGGTCCTACCACCCTTGTGTGGGGAATCCAGATCTGTGCAGCTCCTTTCCTGTGTGCATCAAGTGTGGGCAAAGGACAAAAACACAGGGCAAAGGCTGAGCAACCCAACAGCAGTGAGGTAGTGGTGACATGTGAGGTTCAGGGCCTCTCCTCACACCAGAAAATGCAAAGCACCATGATGGATGGACTTACCACAGAAAGTCTCTCCCTGACAGATTTCAGTAGGGTGTCAGGAAAGCAGTGCATGGAACCACACGTAGTGTTCCTCCCTTCCCACTCTCATATTCTCACACATGTCCTAGTGCTGTTGCTATCCTTCCCCTGTAATGTCCCTTGCCCATTTTTGTTCTTTATTAAATGAAGCCATTCTCCATTTTTCTTTTTTTTCCTTACCCTAGGCATTTGATTTTATATGCATGTCCACATATGTACACACAGATTATGCATGTATAAAGAAAACCTCAATAAAATTAAACACCAAAGCAACAAAACAAAAACATATTCTTCCATTACTGGACCAAAGAGGTTCCAGCAAAAACATAACATCTGCTAAACATCAGATGGGGTGCACTCTGGTTAATACATGTTGCTCAGTAACAATAAAAAAGTTACTTTGATAACTACAAAATTCAGATAGTTCAGAGTATATCACTGGATTACTTCAAGAAGAATTTGATTATGGCCAGCAACCGGTTCGTGCGCAGGCTGACAAAGTTTGGTGAATGTAGCACAGCTCACAGGACTTGGCAAAGCTTGGCTTGCTTGTGACAAACTCAGAGCAAGACATAATTGGAAAAAATTCCCCACTAAGAGAAACTGGCCATGCTTTGCCATGAGGCTGGAAGCTGGCCAAGCTGAAACCATTTCGCTTCCTTTCCTGTGTTGTCCTTCAGGCCTTCTGCAAGTGTGAAAAATAGGGCCGAAGCGTAGTCTCATCACAGCAAACATCACAGAAAAATACAGCTCAAAGAAAAGAGCACCTGCTGCCACACATTAATGTATTTGCAGAATTAGTGGGCAGAATAGCACACAATTTCAGGATTAGCAGTGGCTCATGGTATCTCCTGTTGTAGACAGGCAAACATAGAGCGGCCCTGACTCAGTGATAGCTGCATGGCAAGAACAGCCACCACCACCTGTAATAAAAATATGAGCTGCTGAAACCTGGGCTTTGCCTTCTCTAGCAGGACAGTTACACTGTCAGTCAATATGGCTCAAGTAATTTTTCCTAAAAGCAGGAAGGAGTAACTGAAATGTTAAGAACTTCAATCACTGTAAAAAATAGCTTTTTGAACAGCTGTCAGCTTTTTGGTTATTCAGATATGCTCAACTTCCTAAAGGCAGCCACTTCAATATAATATTTTTCACTAGGACCAGTAGTTGAAAACACAGCCTATAGTTTCAGTAGACTCTTTTACATCCTTGTAAGTTATTATTTTAAGTTTGACCCCATCATGCACAATGAAAAAGATAGATCCTCGTTGGGAAGTCAATCATCTAAATATTTTACAAACAATTTCACTGCATTTTTGTCTAAACATATAAAAGAAAAAAACACACCTATCATAAGCTGTTGCTTCTTTTCATGCACAAGTGTTGCTAAAATGATACAGAAATCTCCCCCCAAACTAGAAAAGAAGACAACAGCTGGCCAAAGATAACAATCAAATCAAACAACACCCTGACAGTGCTTGAGTCATTTAAAATGAGACAGGACAAAGCACTTAAGAATGTACCACAGGGAACAACTTGCACCGAGGAGGAGACAAGAGTACATGATTTTGGCCCTGATTCAGCAAAGCTCTTAAGCACATGCTTAAGTGCTCTGCTGAATCAGGGCCACCATAAGCCAGATTTTCAGAAAAATCAGAAAGGCAACTGTACTTTCTGGGTAGATACCACAATGTATTGGTGAACTGAGGGGCTCTTACATGACTCCACCTAGGCACAAAATCTGCATTTGCAATTTTCTTAGCTGCTTGCCTGGGTCAGATGGCTTTTAGAAACATGTGAGTACTGTGACTATCCTAGCCATCTCCTTCGCACTTCTCAATTTTACAATTAGAAAGTCACAGAAATTATGGCTTCAAATAGTCGTGCTCTCTGCATTTCTGTGCTCATCCAACTCCTCATCCTTGTGAAGGAAAATAACGGCATCTTCACTTTGCTTTGATATGTATGAAGAGCCTTAAGTGTTTCTACAATAAGCATGTTCATGTTTATTCTGAACATGCTGGTAAAAAAAAGCAGCACAGTGATAGCTTCCCTTCAATTAT
>VZRZ01006256.1:2104343-2170216 GCA_013398175.1 Climacteris rufus | reverse complement strand
TTTGTGGGGGGGGGGGGGGGGGAAGCCACAATATGTTTTAAACTAAATGGTCAGGACAGAAACAGCTTTCTGACATGTTTGTAAGAATTGAAACATAGGTCTATTCATAATTTAGGTCTTGACACAATTTATATGAATGCTGCTGCATATACAGAGGAAAAATGCTTTTTAAAAATCAGGTTTAAATAAAAAAAAAAATTATGCCTGATACAAAGTCAGTGGAATATTTTTGATCTCTCTCCTAGTGAGAGGTTCCATACTTGTCATGACCAGCTGCACAGTAACTGTAGCTATTTATCTGGGTGCTTCATTGCCTCCATTGCTCAGAAATGAGGTATTTAGCAGGAAGGAATCTCTAAATAATAACAGTGGGAATAAGAACAAGACCCCCGCTTGTGGAGGAGCACTGTTTAAATGCTAACATGAAGCTCCGAGTTTCTAACATGAAGTCTGATTTCCTAGGAAATCAGGGACACTGAAATTCTGGCTCTATTTTTTTGTTCTGTTTTTAACTCGGGCGTGCTCCCACGCCCCACGGAATCCTTGTGCGCAGGGAGGTGCAGCAGTGGTGCATTTGCACACGTATGTGATGGGTTCCCAGCTTTCCTGAACAGCAGAAACTTTGCCTTGTTGCAGCCAAAGGTACAAGGTTTTGCTTTTTACTTCAGGCTGTACAGCTGATGTTTTCAGCTCTGAAGGGCTCTGGCAAGTCAGTGAAAGGGATACAGACACCGTGTTACCTCGCTGTTTTAATAACTTAGCCAAGATCACCAACCATTTCACCAGCACATACACACCAGGCTGACACAGTGCTTCTAAAAGTATAATCTTTCATGCAGCAACTCGACCTGACTGCCCTTAGCTCAATAAAACGAGAGGGAAAAATAAAACCTCCTCCAAACTGCCTTTGATTTGCAACACCAGTAACAGCTTACTATTGGGACAGTGGCTGCTAATATATGGAATTTTTCCTTTATGCACATTTCTCCCAGGACACCCGCTTGCCGGTTTACAGGCATTATCAAATGACAGTGCTTCACATCATCTAACGTTATTGCTTAAAATAATTCCCAGCAACTTAACCCAAACTTGTAACATTTTTACCACTTCCTCTTTGGGGCTTTCAGGGTTGCGGTTGCAAATTTAGGAGTTGTGTACACTACTGAAGATTAGGAAACAGGACAAATCCTTTCAAGCTTCAACTCTTCTAACCTTTTGCACTGGACTGCTTTTGGTCACTTTGATCTCCAAGAGATTCATACTGTTTAATACATACGGAGGAACTCTGCCAAACAATACAGTTCTGCATTCCTTTGCTGTGTGACAAGTCGAAGTAACCTAGAAAAGCCAGCCCCTTACTGCAAAACTTCGTGCAGAGATTTTATCCACTGTGGGTTAGTTTTCAAATTTTTAGGTACTATTTTGAAATGGACAGAGTAATCTTCACTTCTAACCAAACCACTTGGCTGCTTGATGAATAAAATTACACTGAATCAGGATGATCTGGGTCTTTTTATAAAAGCAGAATTGCTCATCAAAGCTTACTTAACATCTGCACTAAGTTCAAGTGGTTTTCAAACAAACCCAAGAATCCCTGATATCTACAGTGCAGCAAAAACAAGCAGGTTCAGAAGGCATTCCTATAATTCATTGGAAAGTAAACATCAGCATGATGATGTCTTTGTGCTGAATTAGTTACAAGCCACCCTGCCCGATGCAGAATTATTCTTTTTTTTTCCCCCTCAGATCTATATCATATACCGGTGAAAATATTATTTCACAAAGAAAGTGCAAACTCATTCTATATCTGCAATTATTTTATCAGCAAAAATCATATACAAAAGTCACTAATCTTGATGAAAAAACCAGTATCTAATATACATACTGTGAGGCTATTTCATAAGAAAATACCAACCCCCCCCAGAATTTGGAATTATAACTTGCAGTAAGAAAAGGCTGGTGAGCAGATTAGAAAACAGTATTATCACTCTACTTGATATTTAATAGTACATTACCTAGAAGGCTAATGCCTAAACGAGAGAGCCCCTGTCTCAGTCCTTCACCCAGGCTCTCTGGAAGCTGCCTCCTCCATTCTTCTTGTCTGTTGTAATGCTCCTCATCCAGTGACAGCCTATCCATATTCCGAGCTAGACTTGTTGCCAGATTGGTAATTGACGTCAGTGTACCTAAACGCATGGAGATATACATTTGGGTCTGGAACAAAATGCTTTAATTTGAAACATGGAGACATTGTATGCCTCACTGCAATACTGAGCTTATGAGCAGAACAGCAAGTCAACCAAACAGTCACCCATGTGTAACATGCTTTACTGTTTGTTAAGCATCACCACGCTGCTGCTACAGTCCACGTCACGCCTTTTACATTAGCCTGCTCCAGGTTTGCCTGGCCGGTGGGAACAGCAACTCATCTGAACATCCTTCCCCGGTTCCCTGACTTGGGTAAGGCTAATCTAAATGGAGAGGGGGGTGATGGAAAGGTAAACAAATATTTACAGAAGGAGCCGTGAGGCCGTGTCCTGCGGGAGGCGGGAGCGGAGCTTGGAGCGGCAGCCAGCGCCGGGGCAGCCGCCGCGTCTCTCCAGCGGCCGGAGCCACGCGATGGCACTGTTTGTACAGGCTTTGCAAAGGAAAAGCTCCTCCTGTTCCCAGGCCAGCCCAGCCCCACTGCCAAATCCTATCCACCTACTTACACAGTTATGACAACTGTATCTACTTTTTTTTTTTTTTCAATAATAAATATGATGAGGCGGCCGAGTGTAGAATTTCTGATGGCTAGCAGAAGTGCAGAACACCTTTAATACTTCTGCAGTTATCACATGAAATACTTGCCGAGTGAGTATCTATTTCCCACTGGGAGGTTTAAAATTCTGAATTTTCTGAAACATTCTCATGCACTGCAGTAAAGTGGTGATCTGTTTAATACATGAGACGTTACATGTGAGCTTGTTACCCTCTTAGCTTAGCTGAACGGGAACTTTTTGGTCTTGGAGCCCTGGTACCATGAATTTCAACTGGCACTGTCAGAGCAGCACAAGGTATGGCAGGGCCAGGAGACTGAAGGATGGGCAGACTTAATTGCTTAAAACTTTAACAATGCATGACAACAAAGCAGTAGTTGGAGTAATACAGTGAAAGCTCTACCTTTGGAAATGTGTTTTACAAATGATGTTGTTCCTCTGGAAACTCCACTGACAAATGCTCCTGGGCCTCTGGTCAGCCCTTCATAGGGGAGCCTAAAGAAATCAGCTATGCCATTCCCTATGCTTCTCACCAGACTAGCCGGGCTTCCAAGAATTTCCAACGATCCAACAACCCAGCCTGTGTGGAGAAACAAGACACATGTTACAGCTGCAAAAACTGCAGAAGCAGCAGTTGTGAAAAGGTTATTCCTTAATTATCTTTTTCACACTAGAATTCATTGCATTATGAACTTCCTTTGAGCAAAACACAGGAAATAACTCATCCACTATGAATTCAGAAATGGCAATCTTTCATACTTCGTAAATCAAAGAAATCCTTTTGGCAAACTCACAAATAGCTTTAGAATTACTTCCTTCCAGGAGCTTCCCGTATTTCTGCTAAAAGTGTCCGAGCGAGGCGGCTGTGAGAGCCTCAAAGCTACAGAGGAGCAGCCCTGCAAGCTCAGATGGTTGGGTTGGTTTGTGATTTCACATCCTTATGTGATAGAATTGTGACAGGGAGTTTACACTGATACAATGTACTGCTTTACGGGAGTGTGCAGGTCAATTGCTTGATGGAGTGTTAGGAAAAGGGATGCAGATTTTTGACAAGTGCTTAAGAAGTTATTTTAAATCCACCCCAACCCCTCTAAGCTGATCATTTTCTTTCAGAGTGCAGTGAAAGCCAGACAAATGTCTTCTGCTCAGTACAGTTGTGTAAACAGCAATGACATCTACATGCTGATTAGGTTACTCATAGGGGAGTATTCCTTATGCATATCCCAGGAGAGGAATCTGCAGATCTGGTTTCCTATATAAATGCAGGGTTGCCAGCAGCTTGCTGGATGGCTGAGCACGCAGCAATCTGTTGCTGGAAAGCTATTTGCAGGTCTTGTCTTTCTCAGGCTGGTAGGCAGCAGATTTATTAGGGAAATAGTGCTGCATAACTCTTTTTTTGGCAGCCCAGAGAGAGCAATTCAGAATTGACAATAAATGTGAAACAGGAACTGTTTGGTCTTTGAGCCCTGGTACCACGAATTTCAAGTGGCACTGTCAGAGCAGCACAAGGTGTGACAGGGCCAGGAGACTGAAGCATGGACAAACAGGCCTCCTGCTCTCCCATGAGGGCCCTTGATCTGTGCTCTGCCCTCCTCATTCCCATCTCATCATTGAAAACTCCTGCTATCCAGATGCTTTTCTTGTTTTCTTTTAACCCCTCCCAGTCATTCCTGTGGAAGGCTGAATCATGAAACTGAACAGAAGAGAAAATGTTACTCATATGAAACAAATTAATCTCATACTATCATTCTAAGCTCCCAGAAAATCTATTATTCTTGTTGAATCTGTCCCACATTTCAGTCCTGGCAGGTTGAGAAATCCACTAGATGTAATATAAAAAGTGGGAACCAGTGGACATAAGAGAGAGGGTGGGATGGACTATGAAAACAAAGCCCAAGTGCTACTGGCAATGCAATGAACAGAGCAGCAACACACACTGTGGCCCCACTGTCCTGGAAAGGAGCATCTCCTGGCAGTCCTTTCCTGCCAGGACCAGGGGAAGTCAGAACTCCAGGCTCGGCCTGCAATTCCCTCACTCTAGGATTTTTAATAAATTATATTTGCCACTGTGTGAAGTGCTGAAAGGCTGGAGGGGTGGGGAGGTGTGTACACATGGAAGAAATGTTCTTTCTGCTTTTTCGAAACAATACCATTGCAATAATTCCTTAGAGCCTTTTTTTCCCCTAAATATTCCTGGCATTCCTTTAACCCCTCCCAGTCATTCCTGTAGAAGGCTGAAATATGAAACTGATTGAACTGAATGTCCTACGTGGTGCTGTGATGGAAAGGGGCTACAGGACACTGTAGCTTAGTGCCATGGGGCCCTGCAACTTCCCCACCAGGCACCACCAGACTGGCACATAGGGGACTCCAACTCTACTCACCTGCTGAGCCAGCCAGCATGTTCAGGAATGCAAAACAGATAAAAACCAGGAATGAAAACAGTAAAACAAAAAACTGAGGGGTTGTCTGGTATCCCAGGGATGGTTTGTTGTAATCTGTCCCTGCCTGTCAGGTTTGGGAAACTCTGGATGCATCGTGCTCACCCTTGGAGAACTCATGGGAATATTGTGCAACCTGCAACATGGGTGATCCTTCTTGGCAATGCTCAGAGCAAACCAAATGGTTCCTCACTGCCATCTTGGACCACCCATCCCAAAGTGGAAGGTGTGGGAGTAAGTCAGGAATAGGAGAATGACGAACCAGGAATAATCCCTCAAGTCACAAGCTCTGTGTGGCATTTTACTTTGCAGAAATACAGTATCATGTCAGGTTACCATTTCCCACTGATTTATTTTCAGGTTATTATTTCCCACTTATGCTTAGTAATTATATCCACTGACATGAAATAAATACAACTATATTAGCAGAGAGCCACTGAATTTTCTTTATAGGCAACTATAGGGTTAGATCTGGCTGATACCAGTGATATTTCTGAATAGAATTTTATTAACTTTTAAATAGAGGACAAGGACAACTTAATTAGAAAAGAATGGGAGATTTCCATTGCAAGTTTGGCTGATCTGAGATAAGCAACGTAATCAGCATATTTGAACAAAGCTCTCCAGCTCCATTCATGGCTTTCATGGATTCTGACCACTCCTTTGCAACACATGGGGCAGCCTGATGTACACCCTTTGTCAGGCTTTGGGGCAAATCCTGCCCCCTCCCACAGGTCAGCCATGCTCCTGCACAGAACTAAGGGCAAATGAGCATATATCCCTGGGAAATGAGGCATAGCTGTATGGGAATGCTCTCTGTGCAGATGCTACAATGATTTATGCAGGAGACTGGCAAGCAGAAGGGGGGTCACACAACCCATCTTGCAGATTAATGTAGTCAAAATGCAGGAACATGAGGTTCTCTTCCATAGGAGACTGATTCAAGAAGTATAACTCACCTGATGGTGAGGCAAAGACTCAGGGTTTGCAGAAAATCCAAAGCTTTTTATTTCCTTCCTTTTTAACTTTGTTGACACAACTTTTTAACAAGTGTCACAAGTTCCTCAACATGAACCATATTCTTTGCTAAAGCAAACATTAATCAGTAGAATTCACCATTTTAATAATGGTGACAGCTTTCAAACAATACGTTTTAGTGTTTTGAGGGGGATTTAAGTATATATGCTTATGTATTTTCCTGAAGAGAAGTTCCACTGAAGCAAACTTAATTTCTTAATATTTAAATCTGCTTGATGTCAGGTACATCATGAGCCCAGAGCAAGAGATGACCTTTGCACTGCTGCACACTGCAAGGGTAGCACAGAAGGAAAGAGCCCATCATGGGGAGGAGCATTCATGCTGTGGGCCATATTTGCCTACAGTTTCACTCTTATTTACTGAGCAAAGATCTGCCCTTCTGTACTATGAGATTTAACTGCAAAACAAATCCAAACAAGTAGCAAAAAGAAAAACCTGCAAATTTTGCAAGCACAATATTGCAAGAAAATAATGAATTGGTACACGCTGTCCTGGTGCACGATTGTGTACACTGTTTTCACAATCAGCAATGTAAGTCAGGTATGCACACAGCAAAAGACAAGGTCAGCATCTATAAATAGCTGAAATGCATGTGCACAGTTTGGTAACTGTGCACAGAAATCAGGTTGCAGCTATGCTTGCAGTCCAAATGGAAGCACTAGGATCTCAGAAAATCTGAGCATTAGTACTGCAGGAAAATAAATCCCACATTTCAGTGTGAAGTATGTTACTTGTGTGTGATCATGGAGGAGCTTCTTGCTGTCTCAGGTACACATTCTGTGCCACACCAAGACACATCAAAGACCAGATTTCATGGTTTCTATATTAATATTTATGGAAAACAAAATGTACTTGATAGCTTAAAAAGACTAATTGCTTGCTATTGATCCTATATAGGAAAAAGTTAGTAACAGCAAACTTCATAGTTCTTGGATCAAAGAACAACAAACATCTGTGTGCCAGTTTAGATCTAGGGCTGTATGAAGAAAGACAGATTTCTAATCATAAACTGCAGCCAAAAGGAGTTTTAACAACAAAACATTCAGGCCTATAATTTACTTCTGAATGCAGAGCAACATGCTGAATAATTTGATTAAAAGCAGTTTTGGGGGGGTTTATGTGAGGAATGTGGGTTGATTCTGACTAGTGCTATAATATATAATGACAAAACCTAAGCCAGCTAGAACACATTTTTATGCTGTGTTCAGGGTTTCAGGCAGCTAAAGCCTTCAGGTGGCTGGCTAATATTTAGCACAAAGTTGCAAATCTTTGCTGGTGTCTGTTCAGCCATTTTATTTCCCTTCTGTTGACAGGACCTGAAAGCTGCCTGTAAATATCGTTATCAAACACGATCTAAGGAAAACAAAAATTGTACAGCTAACGTCTAGATTATTTAGCTTGAAAGACAGTCACAGAATTTTGGTACTCAATGAAAATATTGCTTATTAAGGAAATGTACTGACCTGCTCTGAAAAGTGCTCCAGCAGCATAATGCATGGCCAAGGCATGGATCAGTTGCCTGGCAGTGGTGAAGATGGGTCCTCGCTCAAACACAGAGAAGGCGAGAGGGGTGTGATCTGAGGCTATATACAGTTTCAATGAAGCATGAATACTGACAAGGAGATTAACAGGTTGTATTGTTAATTTTCTTAACTTCACTGGCTTGACCAAAGCTCTTGCATGCTCTCTCACTTGTTCAGGCACTATCAGGGTAGTATCTGAAGCATTCATGGATTTACAAGCAGTTTTGTTTTCTGGAAGATATGTATCAAACAAAGTCTTAATGTAGTAAACAAAGGTGTCTTCCACATACAGCCTAGCTGGTTTGAGCTCAAAGCTGAGGTCATTCACGTGAAACATGAAATTGTCTTCCTCAGAAAAAGCAATGCAGAGTTTTATAAAGCAGTTTTCTTTATAGCTTTCCAAATCTTTGTTACAAACAATGAGGCTGTTCACTCTCGACCACTGCACGGTCTCACTTTTCTCTTCTTGGCACAGGAGGACTGCAAAATGGAAATTGGATTTGTTGTACAACTGATTGTCCAGTTGCAAGTCTTCACAATACACTTGGAGATGATGAAACTGTGGGAGGCCTTCCACAGAGTCCTGCTGGAACTCCTGTGACAGGGAGCTGGTGGCTGGGGCCATGTGGAGGAAAACGTTGTCTGCTGTGAGACGCAGGAGTTCAGATGACACTTTGTGGTTTGTAATATCATCAAATGCAGCAAGACTTAACTGACTGATGAACATTTTCAGTGACAGGGTCTGCTCTTGACTTCTAGACAGGAGGAAAAAGAAGTTTTATTACTTCCTGTATTTTGAGTTCACCTGGCATCTTGCTTGCTCAAAGAGCTATCAAGAGAGACATTCTCTATAATACATGGGAAACTCACTGTGCAAGTCCTGCTAACATTAATGGGATTTGGCAGCCTTAATCACCACAGTGGCTACCACCCAGGAGGTATTCTAAGAAAGGGGATAGTATACATCCATACCTGGGTTTTCTGTCTTTTTTATCAATCAACAGCATAGTTTGGACAGGAATATCTATAACTACATAGTAATTTCCTATTACATTTACTACAGAGGCAGATACTAAAACACACAACAAATACCATTTTCTGATCATTCATGTACAGCCTCAGATGTTTCACTGAAGGTTACTCTTATGGATAATCATTTCACACCATATGCAGCGAGTGCCCTCCAAGGAAGCCACTGCAGCACTTTTATACTGATGGCCTCCCCTCTGCAGTGTTAACTGTACACTGCCAAGTGTCCATTGTCCATTGTGCCAACTGTCCATTGATGATCAGTTCCTTGGGGATTAATACTTTAAATACAGTGCAAGTAAAGACAGTACAACAAATTCCACTCTAATTGTAACAGGATTGCTGGAGGCCAGGCGTCCTGAGTCTTAGAAAGAGGTAGTGTTATAATTGCACTCGAATGAAGCTGATTGTGGTGGATTATGGAAGTAGAGAAATCTTCTAAACAAGGGTGTTATAATCAAGTACAATTAATTACTAACTGTAAGACTGTTTCTACTGCTCTTGCATATTAAGTTTCCTTGGGAGCTTGTAACATTACAGATGGCAGAACCTGGCTAAATACATTTTAAACTGATGAACACACTCAAAATTAATTATGATGGAAAATGTCTTTTTTTTAAATGAACAATTCAGGTCCTCTTTTTGTACCTGTCATCTTGTGTTTACCCTAAAGTGACATGAATTTTGATGTTAGATTGTCCTTCTTAACTGTGATATACAAAGCCATATGGCCTAAACATATGCTACAGTGCATGCAGTAGTATTAAACAAAACAAACAGTTAAGCCAAAGTTTCCAAGTCAGTTAATACTTAGAAAGCTGACTGACCTCCCAGCACTGTTTGGCAATGCTTTTTATCATCTTTTATGTGCTTTATGTACCTGTTGAGGTTGATCTCGACAGGTCCTGCTCTTCCTTCTGGGGCCAAGGTTATGACTATTGTTCCACAGTGATGGGCAATGTCCACATAAACACAGCCAAAGCCCGTTAAGAACACAATCTAGAGGAGAGAGTTAGAAACACACGGAATGTAACTGAAATTACTATTTTTAATGTCATAAATTAAGTTCATACTATTAATGCCTTCTGGTTGAGACCTTTTGCTCAAATCAGGACACTGTTCAGGAATAAAAAACTTCTCCAGAAATAAGCAAGATGTGCTTGGAAGGATGGAGTTTGTAAGAGAAGAATAAATAGGAAATTCTAATTTGTTATTTTGGATTAAGAAGAAAGGCATATTCCTGGAGCTCTACAAAACCCCACCTTCTCCTCTAGCAAACAAACCCTAAACTAACATTATGTTGCTATGCCCTTGCTCAGAGCTGGGCAGATGAATGACTGATAGCATGATGCAAAACATATGAAGACTGAAAAATAAATAACATTTTGGATCCATGAAGACTTGCATAACAACTCAACAATGAACACATCTTTAAGCCATCTAAACTGGTTTGTGAGAACACCTTCACAGGCAAGGTGCTGCCACAAGGAAATGGCAAAAATCTATTGGAAAGCATAAAATGTCTAAAAAGACAGGAATAATGGGAATTTGACAACAGGTTTGTGTCTTGTTTACAGGTGTACAAATTTTCATTCTGGACAAGTTGTCTTTAGAAATATTCTACTAAAAGAAGTGATGTATTCCTTTTGGAGCTTAATTCTGCAATATTTCCATGCAAGTTTTGTATTTCTCCAGAGAGAAGGTCTTATATAGGTTTGGAAAATTCACAGCAGTCCTTATTAGAGCAAGCTGGCTCCTCTTTTCTTGTAGGGCTACAATCAACACAATTGTTTACCAGACTGCAATAAGAGAAGCTATAATTTAAAGGAATGCAAACTCAAGCAGTAACACAAAGACAGTGGGCTAGCACAGGTAAAAAAAATAGCTGTTTGTCTTGAAGAATTTTTACTGCTGTTAAAAAGTCACCAGAAGCAAAACAAATTGGAAGGTTAATACAATCAGCACTTAAACTGATTCTTGTTATTCATAATAGCCTTGCACAGATAATTAAAGTTCATTAATCAAATTATTTCTTGTTCTTTTGAGAATTACATATGAGAGAATTTTTTAATTTTGACATGTCAATTTTAATCCTTTGCTTGTCTGGAAGAGATTCACAATCCTACATGGAATTGGAGAAAAAGACATTTACAGAATTTTCGAAACACCCTCATTATTCTAAATAAACCTCCATCGATCTTGAAGACTGGTCATTTTAATTCCAATTTCAGATGATTCTGATGATAAATACCTTAACATTTATTAAGGTGTTAGTTTTAAGTAGTTTTTAATTTACTTTCTAATAAAAAAAGTAACTATCTGTGACTACATAGAAGTACAAATGATCTAAGATCCTCCAGACCCCAATTATTTCATAATCTGAACTGAATTGTGTGACACTATTAGCATATTCCTTATTCACTTATATTTATAATTTTCTAAGAGAAAGATGGACTGAGAAGTCCTGGGGAAGTTTTCAACATGTATACCCTAAAACTTCAGTAACAGAAGGCTACACTTTTTATTTGGAGAGCTCTTCAAGTAGACAATGATCCCCAAATGTTGTCTTAGCATCTAATTCCTTCTAGGAGCCAGATACTTATAAAGAACCCTGGTCTGGCATAACATTAATGACTGAAATTTGAAACCTTGCATTACTCTACTAGCTTGCTGAATGGAACTGAACTACTTGCTATATAACATAACACTCAATAATCAAGAGCATTTTGTGATTGGTGCCCAGGGAAAACATCTGAAACTAGTATTTCTTTCAAAGAGCCAAGCAGTTTATGTTGATTCCATGTAAACTAATGACTTCAAAGATGGAAAAAATTCCCATCAGAAAGAATTACTCCAGTCAAGGAAGCTTTCATTTACCTCAAGGCTCAGAGAAGAGTAACAGAAGGAAAGAAAAGGGAGGGATTGTTTTGTTTTAAAAAGACATGAGTAGATTCTGTAAAGACACAGAAGGAGAATGACAGTGATGATTCCTACAATATGTAAAGATAAAAATCCTGTGATAATTAAGACACCAAATAGAAGGACTCTGCTGGATCCTGTGCCATTCTTTGCTTACAGAGCCCAGAAATTTTCAGGACTGGTATTTCCAGGCAACATCAGGTTGACTAAAAAGAAGTGAAAAAAATCAGTGGTATAAAGCCTGTATTTTCAATCTAGCTATTTTAAAAATGAGCCAGTGAAGAAGAAAATCTATGTTCTAAAACTGCCACAGGAAGGGGCTTAGGCAGGAGAGTTTCCAGGAGTTAAATAAAGCCCCCAAAACCAACAGAAAGGATACACTTATTGCAGAGGAACAATGTACTGTGCAGATCAGGAAGACAACCATTTGTGCCGTGAACTAGGAAATAGTTTATTATGATTTACTTGTGTTCCTTGGTTGTTGATGTCCACAAAATCACTCCATTCATTTACTAATTCATCAGATGACATCACTTTCAGGAGAATACTGGGCAATAAATCTCTTGTTTTGCAATCTGGATAGCTGGAGACTTGATGGTAAAGCTCATGATGAACCGAACATTCAGCTGGAACCTTTCTACAGTAAACTTCAAACTTCGGTGTATCTGAAATTTTATAAAATATAAAAGATCAGGTCTTTCTGTATGAAATCAAAACTCATCTATGCTTACACAAATGAGACAGGTTTTGTCTGAAATATTACTAATAAATAATGTTTTTCTATTGGTTGGAATATTATATGTTTGGGTTTTTTCTCTTTCTATTTCATTAAGTTTTACACAAATAATGTTCCACTGATCATTACATTAACATACTGTAACTGGAATTTTGACAGTGTTTTGTGTTACATGCGCAAATCTGAGGAAATATAAATGTTCCATGGGATTGAACTGATGTCAACAAAACTCCACTGCCTATGAGTTTCCTACAGCTGAGTCACCTTGACAGCTGGAACCAGGGAGACCAAAAGCCTGGAGATATTTAAGTTCATACTCCTGACTTCATAGTTAGCTCCAATAGCTTCCAGAGTCTCTCACTTTGAGACAGACCTTTATGAGGGCATCAAGTTCTTGTTATAACCAAAACACCTATTGAACTCAATTTTGTACTGTAGATACAGTAAAATAAGTTATACTATAAAAGTGCACTGTTTCTAATTATTGCATAGTACCTACCTTTGAAATTCTCTTTTACAAGCAATGGAACAGAGCACCTATTGTGGATAATGATACGAGGACTGGGATCTTCTGTAAGTGTTAGGTACGTCACGCCAAGATGCTCTTGGTAAGTCAGTGCTATAGCTCTAAAACAGAAGCAGATATATTGTATTATGCATGTTTTGGAGGAAATCTTCAGGTATTATTACCCTGAACAATTAAAAACCTTCAAAACCAACATCTGTAAGATTCTTTATGACCAAGTTCCAATTCCATAGATGTTTATCTACATTTAGGCAAGTCTGTCTCTTCACTTCAGCAGAAGAACACGTGGAAATAGCCTAAAAAACGTGAGAAAAGAAATCGCTTCATGGAGACTACTCATGAGTTAAATTGAACATGTGTGTCTGCAAGATGAGAGCCCTAGCCAGCAGAGATTTATATTAAATTAAAAACATAGGATTGTAGGTCCAAATTTTCAACATAAATCTTTAAAATTTTCCTGAAGAATTTGACTGGGTACTTCTGAAGATGAAAGATATTCGAACAAACATGCAAATCTGTAACTGGCTGCTCCCTTAGAATGATCCACAATGCCATTGCTCTTTTAAATCTTAATGTTATGGATCATCACAACATCAATTTCCAAAATGAAAATAAATTAATTTAGTTCTACTCATTAGCCACATAAAATATCTTCATGCATAAACATAAATTGTTTTTTTCTTGAGCAAATTTACTGGCTATTGCTAAAAACCTTAACCTCATGGTGGTTTTAAAAAATCCAGACAGTCTGAAAATTTGACTAGGAAGATTAAATTCTCTATGCCTGTGGCAGAATGATACGGAAGCCTTTCTTTCCATTAAAATTTTTTAAAATCTGAAGTCTGTATGAGAATCTTTGTTTAATCCACAATGACACCTCTTAGACTCTGCAGTGGAACTGTATGATGGTTTGAATGATAGCAAGCACTTCAGGCAAGAGAAAGATCACATCACTGGTAACATATACTGATGTAGCATCTCTAATTTCAGCAGATTGTTTCTTATTCATACCAGTATAAGCATGAATAAATTCAGATATCAGGTTCAAAAAATGAAGCTGGTCATCTCACAAGTCACTGGACTGTTATTTTTAACTGGCTGGATGCATTTGTTTGTAAGTAGAATACACAATTGGACAGTTTAAGCTTTAAAACTTGAAATCTTTCCTTGCTGTAATCTCAAAATAGTTTCATCCCTTTTTGTCTTTTTCTGTTTACCCTCTTATTATGCTTACAAAAATATGTCTGCCTTTTAAAAACAAAACCTAAATTTTTGTATTGTATTATTATGAAATGTCCTTGAACTCTTATATTGTTGTCCACAAATTTTAAAAGACCTTAATTCCCAATATAAGCTTTTCACGCTCTTACTTTGAACGCACATAAAAAAAACAGTGGGCCATACATTACAAAAATTGTACAACTTGTACACGGTCATATCACTAAACCATTTACGATAAAAGCATCAAAATTTTTAAATCAAAGTAAGACTTGCCGTTACATATGGGGGGCATGTGTAACTTTAACTTTTGCGTTAGTCTCTTATGGTTTCTCACTAGCTGAGGCTCTGTAGCATCGAGCGGCGTTCGCTGTTGGCGACCGCTCGGCGCACAGTACCTGGTACAGAATCCGCCTTCCCCGCGCGCGCCCGTGGGCACGGCCACGCTCTGCCTGGCCAGCTCTGCTCTCACGACGGCCGGGAGGCTCCAGAGCTGGCGGCTGCCAGCGCAGCCGGGGCTGAAGCTCAGCAGCAGCCGCCTGGCGCTGAGGGACGCGCCTGGCACCAAGGCACCCGGCTCTGGCAGCAGGTCCCAGCAGGGCACAGCACTCTGCGCCTCACTGGAGGCTGCCCCAGCCGGGCCCACGCTGAACACGGCACTGTCAGGGGGGTGGAAGTCCTGCAAACAAAAAAAGGTGGTGGTAACACGGCATGCTGGCTCCTGAAAGGAAGTTTATACATGTTGATTTTGTAAAGAACGCTCTCACGCAATGACCACAACTAATTAAAAGCTGCACTAAGTACATTGCATTAAAGTCTCTTTGGCCGAATTCTGTCTTTGGGTTTGCAGCACAGCTATCTGGGGGTCCTGAGCAACCTGGTGTTGCAAGATGACCCTGCCCATGCGGGGCAGTTTGGAACTCGATGATCTTTAGGATCTCTTTCAACCCAAGACTTTCTGTGATTCTGTGATCTACAGTCTGCTCTCAGCAGCACAACATAGCTCTACCAAAAGCAAGTCACATTGCTGTAATAAAACTGTGTGAACAAAATCCATTTATAGTTACAAAACTAAGAATGGATTTTAGCCTCAACATTCTTCCAATTCCCCATCCTGTAAGACCGCCACAAAATGTGTGATGCACGACTGTTGACACTGATGTGAACAAAACTAGAGCAGAAGAAAAACAATACAGAAATAGGCAACTTTAAAAAATTGCTGATCTGCCAACTCTTCTAGTAAGTTTGACCCTGAGAATTCTTTCCACATATTTTACTATAAATGTAATCTTCAATAAATATGTATAAATGGTTGATTAAAATATATTGACCATGCATACATTTTGGTTCCTGCAAGCTAGTCCTTAAATATTCTGTGGGATTATTAGAAAACGGATATTCACAATTTGATGCAGTTTATGAAATACATAAACTTTGGGCACGTCTCTAGTTCTGCAGCTTTGTTCAGATAACTGGAATCTTCCCAAAAGGATAACAAAAAGTGTTGATCCTGCCAGGCCCATATACCTCCTTTACATGCAAACTCAGTAAAAATTCTGAGAACATTTTCAACAGCTACTATGGATTACACTGCTTATTTTGCAGAAATGGCCATTAGTGCCTGAACAGATGGAGAACAGGCAGAACTAATTCTGCAATGTGTAAGAATTTGCTGCTTACACAGATTTCTGATCACAGTTAATTACTAGATGTGAATTTACCCAAGATTCGGTATTGTAAATGATATATATTACTTTATGATTACTATGTCTAAAGATTTTTGTTCTAAGGTCTGCTATATGCAGCTCATCTAAATACACACATAGATCTACACAACAATTTTCCACAGATGACAAACAAAACCAGGATCTACAGTGCTTTACCTCTTCTCCTGAGTGGGGTTTGGAAATAAAAAGCTGTGGCCTATAATAGATTTGATATGATGTATCATTGATTATTGTTGTCTTATCTTCTATCTGTAGAATTTGTATACCTTGTTGAACCATGGAAGAAATGCAGAATTCACACAACTGTAAGATAATGAAAATTATGATGAAGTCACACAAAACCACAAATAGTAGTGACATGTAGCAATGGAACTGCTGTTTTCCTTCTAACCATGGAAATCCTGCCTATATTCATGCACTTCGTAACTGGAGCCACACCACATACTTTTGAAGTTGCATCAGTCAATGTTATCCAAACAAGATTGAGAATTCATGAATTCTTTTTCCAGGCAATGTTGTATTATGTTTATAAGTTGCACAGTATGTTTTTGGCGATCTAATTCTTTAAATTATATTTCATACATTGTTTATACTCTCTTTATGTTGGGCATATATTAATATAATTAGGGAGAAGCTTTCACACCGCATACATTTGCTTGTTTTATCTGCCATATGACTTTATTTTTACATGATAAAGTTACAAATCATTATAATCTTCTTCTAACCTTTTGATGACCTGGAAAAGCACCAAGTTTTATTTCAGCTTCAACAAAACCTTCTTCATCCAACGTTACTACTTCCCCATTATCGGCATCCTTCCATTTTGGGGAGGTCACATTATGAACCAGTTTAATTGCCACAGATTTGTGCACGGTATTAGTGTTTGCCCAGTATATTCCAACCTGAAAAGCTTCCTGCAAGTGAAAAATGACTGATTATCAGTTGTTGACAATTTGATACACTTCTACTACTCTTTTAAATGCAATTTCCAGTACGCAGTGAATATAATTTCCTGCCTTCCTGCCTCTGATTCTTTCTATGTGGTACAAGGATAGATGAAACCACAATGAAGATAAGGAACTATCCTCACAGGGGGTCAAGACCATAGTCTATACTGAGACGTGTTACTAGGCAGACCTTTTGTTTATTAACATGGGGGAAAAAAACACATGGGGGAAAAAAATATGACAAAATAAACTAGAAGTATCAGATTGTTCAATTGGAATCAACAAGTTGCTATGTCAAATTATTTTAATTATTTAAAAAGTGGAGAATATCAGAGTTGTAATAAAAAAGAATGCGCATGGCCAAGCTATGTGGGAAGATCTATTACACAAAACTCTCAGTTAAGAAAGGCAGGCATTCTAAAAAATCTTCCTTTATTGTAATTCATCCCATGTAATTATCAACTTTTCCTGGTAACATTAAAAGCTATGATATAACATAACATAAAACCCTCTCAAACCAAACATTCCTTTCAGGTTGTCAACTTTGCTACTGTGGTCAACAATTTCCCAAGTGACACGCTGGCAAGCAGGGGCCAAAGTCTTTATTTGGCCTTTACAGCAATTTTCTTGGGCTGCTACATTACACCCACGCTGCAGATTTTTGGCTGAACTGAGAGTAAGGAGAGAAGGCTGCTGATGGAATGAAGGCCTCCTTCCTACCGAGTCTTTCAGACAATTTTTAACGATGCATCTTTAAGATGCTGTTTTTCAAATACTGCTATCAACTATGCTGTGCTACCCACTCGGTGACTCAGTCAGCATTGTAAATTCCTATTGTTATTGCTACTCCTCATCTTATGACTAACAGACAAAGAGACACAGTGACTGGAAAGTGGGAATCATCTGGAGTAATAACCATTCTTCAGGATCAATGTGTTTAGCAGAACTGTGCCTGCTAATGCAAATGGCGAAGTTACCTCAAAGTTGGGAGGTATAATTACTTTCCCACTAGGTACTTGAAGAACAATCTTCTCTCCTTCAAACAGCCAGAGGTCCCATTTGGACTGATTGATAAGCAATGCCCAGGGCAGGAGTTCAATCAGCAGAGTTTTAACACATGGTTTCCACACTGACAGCTTTACCCGCATTGGACTATCCCATTGGGAGAGTTGTTCATTGCTGTCAAAAACAAATAAGCAAAAGCATAAAGTCAAAGGAATAATGAATTTAAGATTACAAATGACAAGGTGTCATTTTCAGAAATTTGCAAGGCTTTTCTGGTTTTGAAATAGAAAAACCATCTCCTCTTACATTATCATTCTGGAACACACTGATGTGCTGTCAGACAGCTCTAGATATGTGTAGGCATACTTTTAACTCCACAAGCTGAACCTAAATTTAGTCAATTAACAAAGCCTTAACAGAATTACCACTGTCCTTCAGAACTAAGCCTGTGACTTTTGTAGTCATCAAATCACATTTCTTTTTATTTTTTTCCCCAACAACTACTTCTACAGCAACTCCCTGTTTCTGTACTGAAACAAAAGGCAGCTGAATAAACAACAGCCTCTAGAGTTGCAGTAAAGAAAGTGCATTCACAAAAAAATGGATCCATTTTTAAAAAATCTCTAGTGATGCAATCTTCTCAGTGTAAACAAGGGCAGCCCCGAGGCTGGCCTCTTTTTTCCCCCCACCTGCCACAGATTCTGCAGTTCACATACAGGAATCATGTAATTGCTGAAAATATATTCAATGTTGGTCACATATAGTCTTCCAGAATGTGATTTCAGTTTATGTGGAAAGGCAATGCAACAGCCATGAAGAAGGTTTAGCAAGGAATTACCTGTCTGAATCCTTCCTATTATATGGCCATGCAGGCTGGGGAGGACTAGCAGTGCCATAGAACTCGGAGAGCACTTGGCTGACGTTGCCACCCGGATGGGATTTGGTCGCTATCTGTTTGATCAGTGTGGTTGAGATAGGGACTGCACACTCTGACGGATCATCTTCCTCCCTGTCATTGAAAACAGAATCAGTCACACAAGATCAAGCATTAGCAGAACTAACATTTTCTCTAATGAAGCTTCCCAAATGTACTGTGCAGCAAGAACACTCTCAAGGTAATCGTGCATGAATCAAGTTACAATGTGTAACAAGTTCCTGAGAATTTACTGACATGGATGGATTTGTTATGACACTGTAATGACCCTAAAAACTCTTCAGTATTCACAAAAAAACATTTCAAGATCATTCAGGAATTTTTATATTTTAAACACGACATGGACTGCTTAACCAAACAAATGCCAGTGTCCTTAGGATAGTTGTACCAAATTTAGTATTCCTTATTATACCATTTCAGGCTACATATGCTTGTTCTGTCATATCCCCTCTGCATATGGCAAACTTCTGGAAAAAATGCAGTAGAAGTTAAGGTGTAAATTATTAATTCTTTTCCATACAAATGAACCATTTTCAAGGAAAGTGAGTATTTTACCTGGCTTGAAAAGTCAGGTGGTGTATAAGATCAGGTTCTATATTTTGCAGTGCTTTCTCCTGTCCTTTCCCTGGAATCACTTGTGTTTCATTCAGTCCCAGACTTCTTTTTTCTATGTGTATGATAATAGGGTCTGGAAGATGGCTCCTTACAATGAAAAGAGGGCTGAAAACAATCTACAAAAAGAAAAGAATACAGTGATTTAAGGCTAATTTTATTTCAGCATTATAACTGTTGAAACAAACTATTAATAAATCCTTACAGTGGGTCATTCTGAGCTTAATTTATTACAGGACATGTAAGGCATAAACATTTCGATTTCAGAGACATTAAATGTACTTACTAATCGCTGTTGCACATGCGAGTTGGGCTCTAAAGTCAAAATTGTGCACCACACATATGTAATCGAACTCTTTGAAGATGGTACCTGTTCGCAGAAAGATCAGCATTACACTAACATTATTTCAGCATAATAACATTCACTATTTCATTATATCAAATAGAAGTCTAAATGTGAAGTACCCAGTTCCCTCAGACATTTCTAGTGCTGTATTCCATATACCCATTTCTAGTCATACCTGAATGACAGTGCTGTGTTCTGTATGTTTAGAACTTAGACATACATCTTGGGACCAGTCTTCATCTCCTGGAGATTTCACACTCAACTCAGTGAGCTCATTGTTTTCTAGGATATATGAAGGCAATTTCTGCTTGGCTGCAAGGCAGTTGATGTGTTCTTTAACGACAGCCTGTCCATCTTGACTTATGTAATGCTGAACCACTTTCAGTTCAATACTTTCAGAAAGGTAACTACAGACTGTCTGTCTTCCACAGATTAGGATCTAAAACACACAAAAAATACAGCTCATATATAAACAATTGTGAAAAAAAAAGTCAAAATTGAATTAGAAAGTGAAAACCTGTAGAAGAGTAATCTCCCTACTGAGGTTTTTCCAAGCACTCCTGAAGGCAGTGAATGGTAAAACATTATTTTTATTGGCCAAATATATGTGCAATTTCATAGAAGTCTAGGCATTAAAACACTTGAAATATTGCTAAGGCGGTATCTGGGCTTGAAAGAAATATGTAAGGTATCCACTTTCCTTCCCACTGAACTCAGCAGTACTATCCATGGCTGACAGTTCTGGTTTGGATTTTCAGAATTCTGTGACCATCTCTAAATGCTGAGACGTCTCTGAACAGTCACAGTGATGTACTTCAGAAGAAAGGTTTCTACTGACACCTCACATTCCCTTCACAAGCCAATGATCCAGACCTTTCACAGTATGTCTGCTGTTTTAAAGCTCATAATTTCATTAAATGACTGTAACATATTTCTGTAGTTAAGTGCACCCATCTAGAAAATGACCTAATTAGAGTTGGCATTGTTGCTATCCATCATGCGTGAAGTGTTTATTGTAGAACATATATCTGAGTCTTTCCAAGCTATACCAGGGAACATCATTCCACATGTACCCCTGTACAAGCACCATCTTTTCTTTTTTCATGAATGAGGATGCACACCATAGCTACAACCCACCAAGAGAAACCTCAGCAGGGCTTTCAGTGACGCCAGGCACTGCTCCTGTCTGGCAGCTGTGCAATATAGCACAGGGTGCTCTGCCACACCCACAAGCTGAGCATGTTATGCCCACCACACGCTCTGGCTTCTGCCAGTGCAGGCAGAACGGCTGCAGTGTTATTACAGATCTCTTTACAAAGACAGTAAATGGAAAGCTATTGCACAGCAGCTCATTTTCAAATGTTAATTTGGTCACTCTAAAAAATATGAAGGCCTGAGCTACAACCAAGAATATATTATGAACAATTTCTTAAAAAAAAACTATAGAAAAAAGATCTGTTTCTCAGGAGCTTAAAACATGCAAGAGATTGTGCAAATTTGCACTGTCAGAACTTACCATGAAAGGTATGTTTACTGGAACATATAAAATATGTATTGGTAATTGAGCTTTTAAATGCTAAGATCCACACCAAAGTGATGAAAAGAGTTGTAAAAAGTCCCCAAAATAGCCCAAGTAGACTGCTACACTTGTTTTTTTGCAGATCCCAGTAAGAGGGAATAAATAACAAAGTGACTAATTTGTGAATAGGTAACAGTTTAAATTACTCATGTTATTTTTTCCTAATTGGATGAAATCCTTACTTGCTTCTGCACTCCACTGAGCTGCTGAACCTTGATAATAAGTGATGCTGTCCGGCCCTTGTACTGAATGGTGCGAATGAAGGTCCCTGCATTGTCCACACTGAATGGTTCCGACCAGCGCCAGTTTCCCCAGCCTTCAATACAGATGTGTAACAGCTGGAAAGAAAGAAATTACTATTTCAATACAGAACTGGGAAAAAAAAGTGCCTTGCAGTAGGATATGAATTCCCATGACAGAGAAATATTCTTGGTTTTAAATCTCAGCAATGCTAAGCACACCAGTCATCTGAATGATCCATTCAGTCTGTGATTTTAGACACAATCAGAAGAAGTAACAATATTGTAAAATGGCTCTGAATCATGCATTTCTATAAATTACCTGCTTTAACAGTGTAGTTAGCATCCAGGCACACAACTGTTCAGAAAAAAAGAGCAAGTAGACTAGAGAGCATAAAACAGGATATTAGAGATTTCCTTCGCTGGCTTTGAAGTTGTTCTAGAAGTCTACTCTGTTACTAGCAAGGTGATATGGAACACAGGTCCATGCCAGAGCTTTTGCCTTCAGAATAAGACATAAAATTATAAACACTGTTCCCTTCAAAATAAAGAAGGACTCGTGCAGTTTATATATATGTGTGTGTTAAATGCAGAACGTGGCATATTGCTGAGAGATGGGAAACATTTCATTTCTTACACAAATGTAGTGGTAAGTTCAAGCTTGACTGCATGAGAAGAAATTTAACTGCATAATTATACTCCCTATGTGATTTATTCCGGAAAAGGAGTGGCTTTTTTTCCAGTTTAACTTAAATCACTTCCAGAGCAATATAGTCTTTCATCATTTGAAGAGCCTTTCATCCATTTACCCACCATACGCACTTACCTCTGTCCCATGGAGATTCTTTAAGCCAGAGTAGTGAAAATTGGTACTGTTCCATGTAGGTCAATGAAGTTACATAAATTTACACCAGCTGAAGATCTGGCTATTTAGCTCTGTATAGATCTTTTGTGGCTGTGCAAACTTAAGGATGTGAGTTATGTATAAGGGATCAAAGCAATAAGCATTCTGGGTAAAATTTATTCTTTGCAGAGGGCCAGCACAGAGCCCAAGCATCACTTAAGTTCTTTAAAACAGTCATATGAAGGCCTTGTGGGAATTCTCTCTTGAGGGTTGAATTTCACTCTGATTTTGGACATCTGTCATTAATTAATTTAAGTAACTGAGAAAAGGATCAGGCCCAAAGTTTGATTATTTACACTAGCAAAAACTGAAACTTGTAAATACAGTGTTCTTCCATGATTTGTTTCCAGAAAGAGAGAACATTTGCCATGGGTCTGGTCAATTGGACTTAGCGAAGGGCTGGATGTTGGGGTTGTTTTAAGAAACAACCACAGCAATAACTTTCAAAGATATTACAATTCAGTAGCCTGTTTGCAATTTGTGGTATCCTCAGCACAAGTTACACACAGAACAATAACATCCATTCAGTGGGTGGCTTTTGAATTTGCGAGAGTGATGACTGTTGCATTCAGATTCAAATGAGTTTTATGCTGGAAGCACAAAAGCTGATACATGTGTGCAAGGGCAGGCATCTGGATGTGCACATGTGTGGGCACAGCTTTATATTCAAGGTTATGTTGAGAGATGCTATACAGTAGGATAGTCAAACTCATAAACAAAGAAGTCACTTCAATTCTTAGGTATTAGTTACAGAAAAGGAAAAAGAAAACAACTAAAAAATCCAATTGCAGTAGCTGGAATCTGTTCAGTTTCTTACAGAGGCTGCTGGGAATAAATCTCATCACATATGAAAATTAAGAGAAACAAGAAAACTGTTTACTTTGGAGAGAATGGTAGCTGGAAATGACAGCCAAATAATGAGAAAAGGTACTTAAGTGGTCAGTCTCAGCTAGCAGGCCCAAAAATACAGTGTGCTCCAAAGATAGATGTCATGTAAATGCCATAATTGAGATTAGTAATTGCATGTAGCTACAACATTAGGATGTCTCCCACCCTGTAAAAACAGCTTTGCTCACGAGTTGAATGTTCCCAAGGAACATGCTGTCAGCTTTCCCTGAGCAGTCATTAGTTCCCAAATGCTGCCTTACTCATTTTCTTTGTAGCACAACGATTAGTCTGCATTTAACTTCAAGGTTCAGAAAGAAAAATAAAGATGTGCTATTATCATATATTGGCATTTTCTTATTTTACAAACATACAATTTGCATACTGGTAAATGCAAAGGAAAAAGTCTTGATAATTTATTTTAAAGATCTCTAATATATTTGGATTAATGACGTAACAGTGTAAGAATCGGGTACTGTGTAAGTTTACATTTGAGCCAAGAAACTGCATTCCATGAAAACGCAAAGGGATCTCTGGAATATCAAGTTATTTAAATGGGAGATTTCTGGAAAAGATGGCTAGAAAGAATCAGCTAATGACACTAAGTGATGCAGAGATATATGGCAGGAAATAAAAACGGAAGTGATTTTAAAGCATTAAGTAATCAGACATTAGCATTATTTTAGCAGAAGACAGATTCACAGAATTTTCTGAATTGGAAGGGACCCCTAAGGATCATCAAATCCAGCTCTTAAGTGAATGGCCCATACAGGGATTGAAGCCACAACCTTGGTGTTATTAGCACCATGCTTTGACCAAATAGGTATAAAATTGACCTAAGACTACAGATTCACGATAATTGCCATGTAACTCCCTTTCATTTATCAAGCTTTATGCTAGATCTAAAAATTTATTAGACACTCTTTAAAAAAAGTTAAACAAAGGGCATGGGACATATATCAGGAGAAAAGAGAAGTTATAGCATAAAGGCATGAAAAAATTTCCATGGACTTCAAAACATTCTAACAAATACAATCCAGTGATGGGTGAAAATTTGTAGCTTAGAATTTAAACTGACTATCTATCGTATATGTGAAGATAGGCACTCATTCATGTAAATATTTGATTTCTGCATCTTCTGTCAGGGAAATATACCAGCAGATAACCCAGACAGTTTTGTTACGACAAGACTTTGATGGGGTTTGGATCTGTAATTCTGAGCCATTACGGATGTCTGTTTTGAGAGGAAAAGAAATAACTTCAGGGAGGCAGACTAAGATGAAGCTGCTCCTACTGGAGCAAATGGCTAGAAAAGCTTTATCTTTAAAATAAAGAACATCTTTACCATGCCTTTTCTCAGGCATGTTTCTATGTGCTCCTCAAAATTTACTTAGGTTTTCAGCTAGATGTGTGAGTGAAGGATACAATCTGAGTAAATAAAGCAGAGTGTCATATGACAAGGCATGAAGACTAAAATGAGGGATTAAAAATGAGACTAAGAAGGGAGCCTGTCCAGAAAAGGCATCAATTTCCAGCTGTATATGTAATTTAAAGCTTGAGCCCTCCAAATGCTTAGTGATGCAAATTTGATTTCTACTTTGCTTGTAGGTTCACCAGATTTAACTTGGTTTCACCAAGGGTCTTTAGTTAGATCGTATATGTCTTCTAAGTGAAACTAAAAAAAGGTTTTTTTGGAGGGAATAAGGGTTATTGCTTTGAAGAGCAAACTGAGAGATTGGGAGGAATAAATGAGGACCTGATTAATGGTGTGGAAGCAGTTGTTATTTTAAAAGATAGAAGATAGTAAAATAAAAGCTGTGATAACACAGCAGCATGGAGGAAATGTAACTGAAGATGGGAGCTGAATTCTAAGACTTGAAGCTAAAGCAATTTTTAATTGAAAAATTAAAGGAGAACCTTGATTCGTGTTTTTACTTGTTTGCACAATACAAGGTGGCTCTTGACTAGGATTAGGATTCACAACAATAAAACCAACTAGTAATTGGAAAAACAGTGAATGAAATATCTATTCTGCACATTATCAGCTGCAGTGGCCACCAAAACAGTTTGAATTTCATTTTGGCTTCATTTTCTCACGGGACCTGGGAGATCTGGCCTGTTCTATGCCATTGGCCCTTCTAAGACAGGAGGCCAGTACAGAGCATGGAAAAAGGCAATTTCCATCACCAACATGCTGGCTAGTAGAAAAAAAGACACACTTGGCAGATAAATCTGACCTTGGGGGCTCCTGGAGATGTTGTGAACCTCAACATAACCTGCAAAGCAGACCTGAACCTCACAGGTACAAACACTCTACACACTGCAGAAGTCTTCTGGTTAAGGAACAGTAAGCAAATTATGAGGGTTCATAGATAATACCAATCCCTATCTGCCCCAGATATTATCTAGAAAGTCAATTACATGTAATATAGTATAAGCATTGATTTAGAATGCAGGACCCCAAAGAAAAGCAATAGTACTTTTCTCATTACTTGAACTGTGTAAAGTAACATAAAACTTTGTTTTCTGATGTTGTTCTGTGAATGACCTGGGGAGGATTATGTAAAGTACAAGAGATTGTGCAGAGAACCTGTAACATTTCTAAACAGTAAAACAGGAAAATACACCAATAATAACTGATGTACAAGTTACAGTTTCTAAGTTTGAATCCACAGAGTACTGCGTATAATTTTACACATTATATAACCCAGTATCTGAAAGAACTGCAACTTGGAAATAAATAACAATGAATTGTGATCCTGCTGGACACGCAACATGAACCAAACTTTGTCTTCAGTCTTTTTGTAAGAGAATGAGAAGGAGGTTATTGGATAGCAAATTTGCTATTTGCAAAACTACAGTAGCCCTTAAAAATATATCTGCATAATTTTATTGGAATTTGTGCTTCACAGGCACACTATTTAAAATAAGAAAAATTTTGAACATGTTTCAGTGAAGATATTAACAATGTACTAACCAGTACTAGTGTCTACTCAAGACTGTGTAGGCGTAGGATCAGAAAAGTAAGTGATAGATATATTTTATTGATATATTTTATCAATTTTATCAATTTATTATTTTATAGATATATTTTATTGTGTATAAGTAGCATATTAGGCAGTTTCAGGCACATTTACTTACTTCGGTAAGAAATAAATGTATTTTGTTTATAACTACATTCTCATTGAAGTAATTGCCCAAATCAACATAGGAACTGATTTTTACCCACTGTATCTGCTGCTTAAAGTTTAAGATAGTGAAAAGTGAAAATGGGCTGTTACTGTAACCTTGGGAGGAGAATGCAGAAAGGTTTGAGAGCTGCTACTTCTCAACACTTCTCCTATGCAACATCATGTTTTGCATAGAAAGCAAATGAACGAATTTACATCCTTCACTCCTTGCTTCCTCAGAGGACTCTGCAGAAGTTTGAGTGTGAGGAAAACAATTAGTAATAACTAACATGTTATAGACAATTTTTGCTGTCTATTTGTAAGCAAACAATCTCTGCAGAACACATTCAGGGGACTCTCACATGAATATCTGTTTTTCACATTTGCTGTGATCCCTAGTGGGACCCTCCAATTGCCTACTGTCTTGCAAGACAGAATTCCTTAACTATGAGTAAATTGCTAGGAAGATCTGATCTCTTCTAACTTCAGAGTTTCACCCTATGTATCATATGCTTCAGTTCTTCTAAAAAACACAGCTGTCTTGGAGACAAACATGACTTTTGATGTAACTGGGGCCCATCCCACAAAGCAATGTGAAGATTGAGATAAGGAGCACAGACTGGATCCAACAATAATGCAGGAGCCAGTGTTGTCTGTAGAGCACAGGAATGATGTATCTTCTCTCCCTTTAAATGATATCTAACAGACCTCTAACTTCCATTAAAATCTGCAAAAGGAACTCACAAAATCTGGCAGCTTTAGATAGAATTGCTTAAAGCCTCAAATATCATCAGTTTTGGATTTACCCCAACTCTGAAAGGGACTACATAGTTGGGGGTGTCTTATCCCTAAGGAAGGTCAAAACCTCATGAAATCTGAGGAAAATGAGGGGGATGGAGTCACATAGAAGAGTGAGCATTGGATCTCAGACTTATTACTGAAATATTAACCAAACTAGCAAAACTTGCAGGAATCAGAATGAAAGTTAAAAGGAAAAGGTTAGGTTCCCTGAAATGTAAAGGATCCGGGCAGGGAAAAAATGAAGGAAGCAAGGAGCTTTAAGTTAAGCCAAACAGTTGGAGGGACACCATCAAGAGCTGATAAATCCAAGTCCTTGGCGTGCTATAGCTATTTTTGTAACATTAAAAAGTTGAAATTTTTAAAATTATAGCCAATAGTAGTTTAATTAATAAAAAAATTAATTCTAAATGTAAATAAAGCATTGTATAACTATCTGCTAAAAATAAATTACTTTAAGTATATAGACTTAATTGTGTTAAATAATTTAAATGGACAATTACTACATCTCTATGCTTAATTAGCAAAAGAAAAATGGAGAATTTTATTGATGTGAATGTAGAAGAAATACAATCCTTTTAAAACTATTTATTTTCATTTAACTGAACTGCCTTGCCATACTAAAAAAACATTTTGCAGAGGTTAAATAAAGTATTTCATGGCAACCGCTGCTTCTTAGTGCCTGTGTAACAAGAAACATGAGCCAGCCAAAGTTGTGCAAGTTGGTTTTCTTTCCCAGTAAGAGAATGTGGTATCTAAGACCTTGTCCTAACTCATTTTATCCCCAAGAGTAAGTCAAGTAAGTCAAGTATGAACTAATGCCTGGAGGGAAGTCCCTGACTCCAGAAGTATGGATTATTTCACATTTATCTTACAATCTGCTCTCAGAGTTCTTAAAATTCACTAACTTGGCAAGTCAGGAATTATCATGAGAAATGAAATAATTTCATAACTATGAAGTCATCTAGCATTCCATGAATATGACACTCAGAGGGTTTGTCCATGCTCGGGCATTATTCTGACCTTTGGATAACAAGCTGCAAGATAGTTTTGCATGGAAACAATTAGAAAGGTGCCATAGCATAACAGGGACAACCTGATGTCTTGATAGAGTTGTTGCTTTCATTTCAAGGATTTGTATTAATTATTCAAAAAATGTACATGACAACATTTGTAATAATATTTAAACAAACTTGTTTTGTATGATTTAAAATGGCAAAAGATTGTACTGCTTAAATGAACTGCCATTCTGAAGCATGCTCTATTTACAATGACTTGTATTGGCAATAACCAAATGAGTAAGCTTATAGGAGAATGCCAAGGTTCTCTCTTTACAAGACCTTTGTAAAGAAAATTTTTTCTATCTTAACTGTGTGTAGAAATCCTGTGTTTCCATATAGTTTCAGTAAAATTATCTCAGTGATATTTTTTAGTCTCTAAATTTCCCAGCAAGAGATGGCTGTTTAAAAATGTTAAGAGAACAGAAATCATTTTGAAATGATTCCAAGAGCTGGGACAAGGGAGGTATAACCCCCCCTACTAGAAGAGCCTGCTGGCCAGCAATGTAGCTGAGTCAGGAGTGAGCTGTCAGCTTTGCCATATCCTGGGACATGGCAGTCCATCATGACAGTCCTGACTATTCATCAGCCCAATTCTTCAGTCTATCTAAATCTGATCAGAGCAAAACAGAACGGGAAAACCCTCTGACATCACCAAGTGTCAGCTGAAGAATGAATATCTGAAAAATGAATCTGAAGTTTTTACTGCCACCTCGCCCACTCTCTTATGTGTGATTTGGTTTTCTGATGGCCTTTTCCACCTTTCAGCCTGCACTTTTATTTTTAATTTAATAAGAAACTTACATAGCAGCTGTGAAAATGGAATGTTTTGCACTGCTCAAGCCTGTGACTGAAAGCACAAGCTAAAGATCAACGTGTGGAAGTTTCTCAGATGTTAGATGGTGAATGCCATATGTTCTGGTGCTCTTTAGCAGTTTGGTTGCAACTAGGAGCAAGTGTCAGTAATGAGCTGTGATTTTAACTCTTCCACTTTTCACTTGCTTGAGATAATCTTAATGTTCAAAAATCTTTCCAGTTTGTGCCATTACCGAATATTCACCATAATCAGAACTACACCTTCAGTAGATCTGTCTGAAACGATGATCAAAAAGAGGATTCTGGCAACTGAGTAATTTTACGTTAGTAACCAGAAAATGGATACAACAAATTTTTAAGAGCAAAGCCTTACTTAGTCCTGGATTTATTTACAATTGCTTTAAATATTTCCTTCTTCTTCTGTGTATTTATGAAAAGGTTTAAATGTAATTCTGGGTGGTTATTACAAATCCAAATGATAATTGGTTATGAAATATAGGTCACACTTAGCTAGCTTTCTTTCTCCCTCACACAACCAAAGGGAATTACAATTGTCATCCTGATGAGTGGAGATCCTGTCTCACACTCTGACACGTGCCCAATTGCACAGAGCACAGTCACCATTTGGTTTGCTTGCCTGTGGGATGGGGCATCACAGGCATTTTGTATGTATGAGAAAACATGGAAAGCGACACACAGTACTCCAGAGACTCGAAGTCTCCAAAGGCCTCTCTCTGTTCACTATTACACCAGCACACACTTGTTATAACAGCTTCTCTGTTGCTGGGCTAAGATTGTCCTTTATTAGTCTGTCTTCCTCTCAACTTACGCCTTGACTTCAGTGTCAACTGCAACTGTTTACTCTGGCGGAACTTGCTCTGCAGAGATCACCACATTCATGTAAAATTCAGTAGTTTTGCATATCCACTAGCTGATATATGAACAAAAACCACAGGAAATTTGCCATCTCTGCCTCCCAGTGTAACTTGAAACTTGTTAGCAGTGAAAGTAGACGCAGCTCCTCTTTAGAATTACCATCCAAAATTCACCTTCTTTCTCACATGCTAAGACTGGTATTTTTAGGGCTCTAGAGTTAGAAACCGCCATTCACTACATTCCTCCTAGGATCTGTAAAAATTTTAGTAACTTTGCAGGGCAGGACTACTGCTCAGCAAATGGGGAAGCACAGGTCTCTAGTCTTCTACTCAGCAGGATCTAGGTATATATTAAGACAAGAGAAGAAATGGTTTTGCTGTTTCATAAACACTTTTTTTTATTAGATTTAAATTCTTGCCCTGTTTTGAATTAATATGAGAAGTCTATTTTTCACCACCACCCAAGTGTTGGTCTCCTCTCCCAAGTAACAAGTAATAGGACAAGAGGAAATGACCTAAACTTGTGCCAGGAAGGTTTAGATTGGATATTAGGAAAAGTTGCTTCATGGTAAAGGTTGTCAAACATTGGAACAGGCTGCCCAGGGAATGGCTGAATCACCACCCCTGAAAGTATTTAAAAGATGTGTGGATGTGGCACTTAGGGACATGGTTTAGTGGTGGATTTGTCAGTGCTGGGTTGGACTTAATGATTTTAAAGGTCTTTCCAACTTAAATGATTCTATAGTTTCATTGAAATGCTTCCTGTAGAAAGTTTTAAAATATTTTATTTCAGTTTCAGTGTTTATTCTTCAAAAACAATTCAAAATCCCAGAAAGTGTATTATTTAAACTATATAAGTGGGGTGTTTCTGACAATTTCAAATATTTTCTAAGGCAAGCACACGCTAAGTTGAGAGCTTTGTCCAGTTTGACCCTGTTCTGTAAACAATTTCAGTGAACAGATGCTTCTGGTAAAAACAATTCATTAAAAAAATTCCCCAAACCTCTAATGTACATCTCAGAAAACAGACGCTGATCACTTAGTTATAGAAACCTGGCAAGCTGTCTTTCCTTTTTTTTCAGAAGCTTCACACAACTGCTTGGTTTTACAAAAAGCGCACATCCAGTTCTACCCTCGAGTAACTTTGAAAGACTTCTGGCTTTCCTCACGCTTTGTTTACCGTTTCTCTGTGTTGCAGCCCCAGTGTGTGACTCCTGAAGGAACTGGAGCTTTAGACATAGTTGAGACCACAGAGAAAAGCAAAGAATCCGTGCATAAAGCCACCAGTCAGCCTCAGCACACGCTGCCCTGGCAGGGCTGTTTCTGACATACCTGCGGGGACTTGTGCGAGCGCCAGCTGTACTGGTGGCTGTGCAGAGTAGCCAGCAAAATATTCTCATCTGTGTCCACCTGGCCAAACCGCAGTGTCTCTTGTGTGTCATTACAGATCACGAAATGGCTGAAGACAAACTCCTCTGCCTCGGGGCATCGGTTCTGAAAGGAAAGGGATACAAAAGCAGTAAGAATCAGATTAGTTGCAGGACATTTGGCAGCTGCCTGCTCAGTGGTGACTGTTACAACACTGAAATGCAAGATCTCTTCCCTTAGCTTTGGTCTCATAGTACTCTACTCTCTGCAAAATCTAGTTTTTGGGTTGACAAAATATATCCTAAGACTTAAAATATGTCACTCTATGTGTCCGTAATGCAAATCTTACAGATTTAAAACTACAATAAAAACTAAATTTTATTTGGGTAAAAAACTTCAACATTACATTCTGTGGGAAATGACATTTTACATAGGGCAGACAGGACGCGACAGGCTGAGCAGAGAGGCATGAAGAGGTTTCTCAGTGCTTGACAACTGATCTCCCAGGTCAACAGGTTGCAGTTCCTCTTCCCCAGATTCTGCTTCTACTTTGAAATATTGCTGTGGGTCAGCAGAAGACTCTCTCCTTCCTGATACCACAACACTTGAAAAGATGACTAAAGACAAAAAGGAGAGTATTTTCACAGTTCCAGGAGGCTAGTTTGAAAATGCATCATGCCATTTAATTGGAAAAAAATTTAAAAAACCCCACAGGGTATTTTACATTTTTTCTCCAGCATCTTTCCATCCCTCTCTTTTTGCTTTTCATCTGGCTGCTTTCATTTCATCTGGCTGCTTTTCACTCTGTTGACACAATGAGACTATATGATAGTCATAAAAATTGCCAGAGCTCCAGGTCTTCCACCTCTGAAGGCACGAACTATACTCCCTATTATGGGAGAGGTCAAAGTGTGACTCACCATTTGATTTGGAGATCATCTCTCATATATTTCTGCCCTAGTCACTAGTTGGCTGGCACCTTCCACTTACAAGCAACTATCTGGCAACCATAACAATCACCTGAAGCAATGTCTGGGTAGTCTTCATGCAATTTAATGGTTCTAAGACAAAGAATTCATCTTCTTGTAGTTTATGTTACTTCTTTTTGACCCATCTTTCCCAGCACACGCTTATGACACTGCTTTTCTGTTGGCTGGTTTCCCTCTTCACAACATAGCTGAGCTACTCTTTCCTCATCCTTTCTTCCCATGGTGTTTTCTCTAATTTATGGAACCTCCATGGTTTTTGAGAGCTGATTCTGCTTCCTGTCCTTGCTCTCTCAGTGGACGTTTTAAATGGACGTAACAAAGCTAGCTCCTTCCCTGTCTCTAACCACATCAGTCTCTTTGATAACAATGTGCCTGGAAGCCTGCAGAAATTCAGAGATCAAACAACAGGGAGAAATGTTTCCTCATAGACCCCTATGCATCCTCAGTTATCCATGAAAACCAGTTTGGTACATTGCTTGTAGCAAATCACTGGGTGATGCACATGAAAATTTTTCCAAGGAGTGAAGTGTGCAAGTTTTGTCCAATTTAGCATCCTTGAATGCATGTTCACTACTGGTAACTTCAGAACAACCTAAGATGCATCTACAGGCAGAATCACAGGATGGTCGGGGCTAGAAGTGACCTCTGGAGATTACCCAGTCCAACTCCCCTGCAAAAGCAGGTTCACCTGGAGCAAGCTGCACAGGACCCCATCCAGGCAGCTTTTGAATATCTCTGAAGAAGGAGACTGCACAGCCTCTCTGGGCAATCTGTTCCAGTGATTAGTCACCCTCACAGTAAAATGCCTTTCATGATGTTCAGATGGAATTTCTTGTGTTTTAGTTTGTGTCCATTGCCTCTTGTCCTTAATTAAGGCAGGTTGTAATTCCTTTTGTAACTGAATGTCAGAATGATTGGCTGGGAGTGTTTGTGCAAATATTATTCACCTCAGAATTATTTAAGCATAAGAATATTTAGATTAAAACTTCTTCCCAAATCTCATTATTTCTTCTGCATAAGATCAGGTATCTTTTGTGAAACAGAAGTCAGGTGAGCATAACCAAAACTGCATTTCTTCCAAGCAGCAAAACTCATTACAGAGCAATATGTCTGTCTCACATTCAGTAGCAGATCTGGGTGTGCTAAAGGCTGACATTTACAGTGCCCCTTCAGAGTGCAGAGTTTATTTTGGCATTTTCTAGTGGAGGATCTATGACTTTTTACTGTCAAGCTGCCATACCCACATACCCATAAGTCTACCGCAAATAAATATATTTTCCTGTTACAGCTTTGCAAAATGTTCTTTTTAAAAGGGAGGATTTACTATCCACAGAGCACAGGATGTTGTTAGAGTCAAATCTATACACAACCTCAGGGGAATTTAAGAAAAGCTTTTTTTTTTTTTCACTCCAACACATTTTCTTGCTGATTATACAGAGATTGAAAGAACAATGCCGTAAGATGATGAACTTCCTTATTTTTACCTTACTATCTAACTTACTTTCAACTAAGTAAACACAAACTGTAGGTTCTTGCATTTTCCAGAGGGAAAAGAGAATCCAGCAAGTTTTTGGCATGCACAGAACTTCTAAATTGTGCTTGGGGGACATTATCCTATCAGCAATTATTAATAGACTTGGGCACATTTTGGTGCTGATGAATGACTGCCATTAGTCTGAATGAATTAGAAAGAATGCCATTAATCATTAGTCTTAAAAGCTAGATTTGCTACAAGAATTCAATGCCTTTAAGAGTAACACTTCTCAAAGATAAGCGAAAGAGGTATTTTAGGCTCAATTTTGTAATAGTTCCAAAGTTTTAACCAAGGAAACACCAAGATTTGCATAACAAGGCATTGCTCTGTGCTGCCAGGCTTAAGAGAAAGCTACTGATGCCTCCAGTCTTGATAATAACAGATGACTAAAGGAACATCAAGGAAGCTTGAGGACACTTTAGTTCAGTATGGCAACTATGCACTGGACACCCATGCTTCTCAGTCCTTGGGAATCTGCAGCAGCACCCTGCACCCATCATAGGGAACTGGATCCCACATTGCTGCTGAAGTCTGACAGTAGAAGCTTCTACAGTAAGCAGAAAAGGAGAAAAAAAAGTCAGCAAAAGGATAAAGAAATTTTGATTGATAAAAGAATGTCTAGAGAAACCATGCATAATAAAAACAAATAGAACCAGGCCATTTGTTTGGCAATGACGCTGAAGGGCTGAATGATGACTCCAGGAGCTGAAAATACCTAAGTGTGGATTAGGTAAAAAATTGCCTCTCTGAATTAAAACAGCAAATCAAAAGAATCAGCAAAAGATTAACAGCCTGAATCAGATACATATTAGGGTCAGTTCCTGGGGGACAATTTCCTGCCCCTCTTTAGATCGTTTTTCAGCTGTTCTTTTCTCTCAGAGAGGCCTGGAAAGTGTCTCTCCTTTATTGGACTTTCAAATATTTTGTGAATTCTACTCAGAGAGGGGGAAAAACATCCCACATAATACTAGCCACCAGGCTTTCCCTGTCTCAGGACGTTCTGCTTGTGTCTTAGCTCACAGCTATTTCAAAGCATTTCTGGATCTGGAAAAAAACTCCCACATCATAAAAGCCTAGGCCTCTTTACATGCACAGAGTTATTTTCTTTGTGCTTCACAAGCTACTGAAGACCTGTGCAAGCTTTTTCTCTCCCTCTCATGTATACGCACAGACACACAGACACACACACAGAGACACACACACACACAATCACCTAGTAAGGCTTTTTTGACAGAAAGTCTTTATCAATTTCTTATCTCCCTTGAAGTCCCTCTAAGAGAAAAGATTTTCCTCAGGTTTCTTCAAGCTTCATTGTCATAGCAATGTCCTGACAATATCAGTTAGAGACTTTCTGTATCCTTTTTCCTTTGTTTTTTGTGCTTGTGTTAGAAAGATGGGGAAGCTACTGTGATCACAGATGTCATTTTGACCAATCCCAGCTCATTAAAAAACTTACACAACTGCCAACAGAAAGGTTAAGCACCATGCAAACCTTGAGGAAAAGAAGTTCTAGTGGTCTAAAACAGGTTTAAAACAGGAGCTTTTTTAACTTCTGAGGAGTTTAGGAAAATAGTTGCAATGTGAGACCACAAAGAAAAAGCTTTTTCCCAGGAATAACACTTAGTACCATACCTGGGGAGCTGTTTTCTCAGATGACCCTCTGTCTCTAGATAGCACAAAGCGCTAAGGCTGTAAAACAATTCATGAAGGCTTAAATGCCCAAATAAAGCGAAAAAAACACCACACACTCCACTCCATATATATTCACAGGAGACATGCATTTTCTATCTCACTTGATAGTCTGTGTGTTATTATTAATAATAAAACTAAGTTAATAACAATCTTGAAGTTCCTTGCCCAGGTCTTTAATTACTAAACCCATTACACTAGCTTTGCATTTAGATGTGCATTAGCCAGTTACTGCTTGGAGTTAAACAGGGATTTCAGATCAGACAGTGAAATATGTCAAAAGGGGAAACTGTTTTTAAAAAGTGCTAATCCTCTCAGATTTTCAGCATGTGACTTAGAAGCATAAAGCAAGTTGTATGCCTGGTGTTTTTTAGGTTTAATCTACTTTCAAAATGTTCACCATTACTTAAACAAAAAAGAAACCAAAACCATCAACAAAAAAACCAACCAACAACAACAACAACAATCAGTCCATATCTAGGAAATAAAGACACTGACAGAGGCTTCTGTTAACCCTGAACTCCTGACCTAAAGATGCATGGCCAAATTGTTTCATGCTTCATCTGTCTGTCTACTGACTACAACATCACTTGTTGCAAATTTTAATCCAGTAAAAAATATGCGGAGAATTCAAATAACCCTTCCGAGTTATTAAATTCATGCTTCTAGTTTAGCATTTATACTGCATTTTGTGTGAACAGCAAACATCAAACAATGCTTATTATTGGGAAATTTATTCCCTCCCTGTGCAGTGCACGCCAACCCCCTCAAACTGGAGGTAAAGTCACATAAAAAACATCTTGGCAACAATTAAGCCATTTTGAACCCACTTGCGTGTTAACTATTCCCTAATTTCAAAGCAATGTGAGTTTTTAATCTCAAATACCCAGGGCTAGATACCCACCACATCAGAACATGGTGGCAAGTACCCTTGACATGAGAGGAAACGAGAAAATTACAGCAACAATTACAGAAGTATATCCTCCTGTGGCTCATGTTAACATTGCCAAATCCATGTATAAATCAGTACCAACTATTCATAGAATGTACCTGTCAGCAATATACTATGCGACATATGGCTCTACTTAATCAAATATACAATTCCATTTTTTTCAACTTGAATATTCCTTCAAGGCACAGAGTAGTCAGTCAGTCATTCACACTGTGATGTGGTTTAAAACATTTAAATATTTATGCACCATATTTTATTTATATGTATAGCTATGTCTGAGAGATCTTTTTTTTTTCCCATTCTAAGAGGAAACTGACCTTTCTGAAGGCCATTTTGCAGTAGTTGCCACACATGTCTTAGATGAGGGACTAGTACTAAGTCAGAAATATTTTGGGTTTAAACAGCCTACCAAGGACTCTCTTATACTTTCTATGTTTGTTTTCTATTAAAAGCATTGTTCAAAATATGACAAAAAACAGAAATTGGAGCTACAAAGATTTTTGTTCACATTGATATTTGAGCCAGCTGTAAAGATTTAAATCACACTAGATCTTGTTTTATGAATGTCCTTTTGCAACAAGAAAACCATGGAATGCCCTTAAAAAAGAATTTTTTGATATGAAACAGATGTTTTATCCTTTTTTGGGGGCTTTGTTATTGTAGTGCCATGATAGGTAATTAATTCCCAGGCTCCACATAGGTCTTCAGGCAGATGAAGAGAATGATTTGATTTCAAGGCTATAGTGGAGTAAGGGAATTACAGGCCTTTGAGGGGTCATTGCAGAAGCAAGTTTCTTATACTAAGACTAGCTTCAGCCATTAATGCTGCTTGCACAGAATGTAACGTGAAACTAGTGTTGAACTTCAATAAGGATGGAAGTGGTAGCTGGAAACAATACGCTCTGCTGCTCGGACTGAGCTGTGCTGACGTATCACGCGTCACTCACCTTTTCACAAATTAATGGATTAGTTTGCATTTCAAGACCAAGATTTTGATTATTCTGACATAAATCCGTGTAGTTTCACTGAAATTCAGGCAGTTCTGGCTACATTTACCTTCACATATAGCGATCATTTTTTCCTAATTTTCATTGCCATCACAGAATTGATGTTAATTAGTAAAAAACACTTTCAGTATAAGCTAGACCTTTAACATCTTGGAATATTTTTAATGAAAGAAGTTGTTATTCTAATTTCCTATTAAATTAATCACAATAGCTATATTTTTTTCTCATGATTGTATTTGCATACCTGCTGCCAAGCTTGAATTGCTGTATTTAGAGAATGAAGTGCATATTGGCCAAAGTTGATGAAAATAGGGTCAATCATTGTCGTGCAGTCCAACAGCCTTCCTGCTGTGCTGCTGGAAATAGCAATCTGCGCCCAGATTTTGAAAGGTTTCACAACACTCTGCATAGTCACATTTCGACACTCCAGAAGTTTACAGTCAGCTTGAGTTGAAAACTGGATCTCCTGGAACACTGACTCATCATTCCACTGACGAAGATACACGTGAGGTTCATCAAAGGAAACTATCATGTATTCTAGTTCAGAAGGCATGTTCTTATCAGACAAAAATGGCTGAAGAAACTTTGGTGGTGCTGAAAAGTAAAAGAGCAAATAAGACTAGAACATCACCATTGTTGCATTCTGTCTGTGTTTGTAAATTGTGTTTTTACTGGTTGTACTTAAGATGAAAACAAGTAGAATTCATTAAAGAGCTGACATTTCTGAAATCTGAAATGAATCCTGTTCACACTGTTTGTTAGATGTAAAATAGTATCATAATTAATAGCAGCTGCAAACAAAAAGTATCTGCAAACCAAAATATTTTCATGGTAAATAGACCAGCCAGCAAAACTGCTTTATCTACACACTGCTCAATGCTTCAGATTGTCACTTATTTGGAACAGAGGCCATGTTTCTGTAAGAATTTTTGCTATAGTAGATGTATATGATATTCCACGCACAGCACATTATGAACACAATAAAAATTAGCAATATAGTATTTGCTGACATGTGACTGTGCAGGCTAACAGGCTCCACATTGGAAGTTGTCTTTGCTGCAATTATGGACAGTTCAAGACCACAAACCCACTGAAATGGGACACACTACCCCATAATACCAGAAATGAAACAAACCAGGATCCTGAGACTAAAGCATGAGAAATATATCACAAAACAGATTTTATCCTGTTCGCTGAAGTCTCAGTCCTGCACAGTGCTGAGCACTGTGGCAGCAGACGCTGCAAGGCACGTACACCACTTGTGTAGCACTAAGCATGTGAATATTTCCATTGATGTTATTATTTATGTTGCTGGAACTACTCACATGCTTAAAATTAGCATATGCTCTAGTGCTCTACAGATTTGGAACCAAAACGTTCATCCCTGTCCAGGATCAAGCCCTGCTATTCTACAGAAGTGTAATGGATACAAGTTTTGTGCTCCCTTTGTGTATAACATAGCACAAAAAAAGCCCGAAAACTTAAGGCCTTTAGATGCTATAACAACAGCAACAATGACATAAACTCAGTTGTTGTTGAGAAATAAAACAGCTGGGTTTGATTTTAATCTGATTTTTGCCTTTTCCAGTATATGTAATTTAAAAGACTGAGCATCTGGAATTGGAGTGTAATAGTGAGGAAGATTATGTACTGATAGAGGTAGCTGATAGACAAAAAATTATTTGCTAGTCATTGAATGTCAGTCTTGGTATGATTTGATAATGAATACATTATAATACTTGCAGAAACACAAAAACTATTCACAAAGAAAGCTGTCCTTGTCAAAATTATCCAAGAAATTTGCCCATCTTCCATAGAAAGCATTCCTGGCATTTCAAAATCAGACAATAATCTAAAGATCTCTTGGAATGTATTTGCCATTAATGCAATGACAGAGAACACTGAACAAAACCAGATGTAGCTCCAAAAGTGATCATAACCGAAATAACTTAAATCTGCAGTTCTCAGAGCTCTTCCAAGGAATTCTTACTAAGGGGGTTGCAAAACCTTCAAGTATTTTAATAGTACTGCTAATACGCTGGCAAATGTAGAAGATCAAATTCATTCACTAAGATGGCTCAAAAGTGAAGTGGCACCTGCTGTCACTAATCAGACTATGAAAAACAGACGGCTTCTACAGTTACCCGTTCCGGAGGCAGGAAGGGGCTGATGATCCAGCCTCGCTGCTGAGCGTGTGGACTGCCTCAGTGCACACAAGTCATCAGTTTTACCCTGGTGGCTGTTTGTGATAACTTATTTCAAGAATGTCTGTTTGAACGAGGAAATGGGGACTACACAGAGCAGAGGAGCGGTTAAGCAGCATGTATGGACTATATTTTTTTTATTATGCCTCATAAAGGAGTACATACCCGTGCCAAGTTGATCAAGATGATGGCATAGGTGGACTTCCAAGTGGGTAAATTGGATCAACACACTCAGTGATGGCACAAACCAAGGAATAAAACAGGAGTCAACCCTGGTACAAGCTGCTAACGCCGTGGGAGTCACAAGCTGATCACATGCGCTTTGGGAGCCAGATTCACTCTCCAAGCTGCAGAAGGAAGATAACAAAGTAGTACTTCAGCACTTCCAGGATTTTACTGCTTTACAGGAGGACTTGATGATGTTCCATGCTCGTTTTCTGACACAGACAACGCCATCATTTTAACTGCTAATGTCAGTGGCTGTACTGTTTCCAAAGCAGAACATAATAGATAAGATTGCAAACCATCCACATTTTTATCACACTACACTTTCAATTTACAAACATTTGAACCACAAAACCAAAGCCTATTTGCAGAAAATAAAACCAAAATACACCAGGTATCTTTAATTGTTGAAACAGCTAAGCAGAGTACATTATCATTATTAAAGCTATAAAAATGAGCTAAAAGTTAATTTAGTCAAGAGAATGACTTTGTTTTTCCACTTCATTTTAAGGAAACCAACTTGCAACCATCAAATTACTTCTATATATGAACCCCTTAAAAAGCTTTATTTCCTTTGCCTTTCTCACTCTACAATCATAATTCAAAAAGAATCTCCAAATGTTACAGGCTCAGCCTGGAGCCCGTTACTACCATCTATTACAACATATTAACAATACATTTAAAGTGCCACTCCACGGAGTTTTTTCATAGATGTGCTTCTGACACCATGAATTTCCAAGCATTATCTTTCAGTCTCTTGAGAGAAACTAACAGTACATCACAATTCTATAGGTTGCTAAGACACCACTGAAGCACAAATAAACTTTCTAATTTAAGCCAAAACTATGCTTAAAGTTCCTTATTCTCACTCCCTTTGAAGTCTGGCTCTAAAGAGTTTTACTTTTAAAGTTTAGACTTGATTAAAGAGAATTATGACCATATCCTAAGTCAAAGACTCTCTTTATTTTTAAAATAAAATTAAATGAAGGATGAACTAAGGTCAACTTAATATTTTTATCAGAAAGTCAGTTTTTATAAAGCAGTACAAATACATTTCCACTGACATTTTAAAGATATTTTAAATTCAAACTCAAGTTTAAATTTGAACAATGGTTTTCAAGCAACACATCTTAGGCTTCTAGGACCAGATTTCTCATAATGCAATGTATTTTACTTCAACATTATGCACAAATACAGTAAACACTCCAAATGTTCAGCTGTAAATGTATGGAATTCCGTGGATAGGTAAATTCATCAGTATTGTTTTGTGTTATAGTAACTATCTCGTATAGTATTTATTTATAGAGCTTAAATCCATCTTAAGATTCGTGGACATAAAATACTTATGCAGCAGTAAAACCCAACTAAAATTAGCTAATTATCAAATAATCATGACAGAATATTAAGAATGTATTAGATTCATAAGGATGAAACATAAGAGACTTAATCAAAATTTTAGCTGCTTTCCTGTGCTTCTTTACGTGTTTAAATTGTTTGTTTACATTCCAAAAACAGTGTTGTAGGCCTTTTGAGAACTGCCATCTTTGGAAATAAAACTGTTCTTTGTATTCACATGATAAAATATCTATGGGATTGGACCACAGTCAGAGAAACAGAATGCTTTACTTTGCTCTGTCATGGATATTTCTTAGATTGCTAGAACAAAGCACGGACACAAATCCAAAAGGACAAAAATGTATAAGCTGATTTAGACAACTGAATACTTTTGAATCTGTGAAACTGGTTAGTTCTCTCAGAATGTCTATTAATATTTTAAGATTTTTTGCTCATTGCATTCTGATTGGAAACAGAAATTCAGGAACACCAAATTAAAACAGAAAAAGGGTAGATGAGTGCGAACTAATGTTAACCAAACTACGAGAAACTTTAGAAGAAACTAATTGCACCTTGATACTCTGAATTGACTTAATTTGTATGAACAGCTGTAACACTAACTGCAGTAAAAGAAGGACATTTATTTTTTATATTTGAGGTTTATTCTGAAAATAGGTATTTGTTTCCCTCAGAAACCTGTTTCTTGAGTCACCTATCAGTGACTCAGCATTTTTGTCTTTTGATATGTTTTTGATAGGCATAGTTTCATAGAATAAAAACCAAACAAAACATTTTAATTTTTAATACAGTCAGATTTTATATACCTGCTTTTTATTTATTGAGCATTTCGCTGTGGTGGGACTTTTGCCATTTCTCACTCATAACCACAATGCCACACTTGCTGCAGAAGGAAATGTGGCAGGAGCTTGACACCAGGGAGATAATATAAAGTGTTTAGCCATATTTTTCTCCCAATTTTTCTGCTCCACAAGCAGCAGACCACACAGAGGTAATACTCTGGAATTTAAAATGTTGGGAGCAAAGAGATTCAAAGCTGCTTTTTGTTTCCTGATGGAGTCACCTTAAAAACCAAAAAGGCCCGCCACTGAAACCATTCCCTGCAAAATTCAGTCCAACCACATCCTTAAAAACTTAACCAGAGAGAAACAGCAAATGAGGGTGGAACAATGTTGCTCCATGGGACAGAACTGGATCTGCATCCTCTCCCCTGCTAGGGAGGGACAGATACTGACAGTGGTAGACTGAGAGGAGCAGGATAATGAATCTTAAACTATGGTTTAGAATGCAAAGTCACTCTACAAAGAGAAAATAACCTTCTAGAAACCATCTGAAAAGAAACGCAATGAGGATCTTTCATCGCTGTTTTCCCATTTGCCCAGACTTTTCTTGAAATGTAATTGTTTTATCTGTGACGGCATCCATTTGATTTTTACTCAGCCAGAAACCATATTCAGAATTATAGTCCCCATGTCATTATGAAAATAAGAATACAGTAACAGCACAAACTAGCTACAGTACAAAATATACTAAAAGCAGCAATCAAACTAATGTAGTATTTTCTCTAAAAATAAGTGAAGAGTTTTTAAAGAGGAAGTAGTCACTACCATGACCCTGTGATTTTAAATTAAATCCCATTTAAACTTTTTGCCTAGGTAGACTTCCATCAGACCAGTAGCACTGCCAATTTCTCCTTTGGCCTTGCAGAGAGCACAGAAATAAAAAACACAGTCCTTTATCAAATGCTGTGCACAAACAGAAAATAAAGCAGTGTTAACTGAAAATACAGGAAAATTTCTATTAACTTTTGGTAAATGACAGAAGTAGATGTGATTGTGAAATCAAAATTTGTGCATCAAGTGAACATGAATATAAAAACACCCCTACAATTCTTGGCTGCCTTAGAGCTACAAAATACACTGTGGACTGTCCACAATTTCCCAGCTGCGGAGTAAAGGAATAACCAGTTTCTACTGCTTTGTGTCTGGCACATCAAGCTGAGGGAAGGGTGTGGCAAAATCAGAGGAAATTCTAAATAAAACTGACCTGACTTTAATACCAGATTTTTTTCTTCTTCCTCTTCTTTTATTTTCTTTTTTTCTTTTCTTTTTTTTTTTTTTTTTCCTAATTAATGCTGGGAAATACCAGAATATTTAAAATGGAAAATATCTACAGTTGAAGTAATATAAATTACGACATTTCACACCATGCAAAGCAGCTCAAGTCAAATATATGGCAATGGAGAACGATGACTTAGCAGTGACCTGCATTATTCTTGTTATTTTAAGAGTGGAATATTTAAACGAAAGCTGCCATTTGTGATGAAACTACAACATGGGATAATATCCACTGGGAAGAAGAAAGAGACCACTTAACTCGTTTAATTTATGACTCAAATGCTGGTCTGAACCCAAATTGTAAGAGGTCAAAATCCAGTACATCACTTACTTTAAATAAAGGCTAAAACAATTAGCAAGAAACATGATCATGATTCCTCACTTGAATTTTTAAAAAGTAGCAATTTAAGGCTTATTTAAAAGTTTTTGTACTTGTTTCATGGTTTGTATCTTAAGGCATTTTCAATTACTATTTTACATTAGCATGTCAGTAATTATAAAAATACTGTTTAAATTACACAGGAGATGCACAAATATATAAAACATCTCGTAATGTGACCCACTTAAATAAAAAATTATAAATGACTCCCAACCACACAAGAAAGGGGCTTTAGTGTCTCACCAACCAAACACAGCTTAAAAAGTACTTTTAATTATGATTTGTTAGTTCTGCAACATGAAAACACAACCCACAAAAATAATTTATTCTGTGATAATTTCCTTGTAATCCCCTTTTTTAAGGTCTTCCATAAACAGTCATTTATGCCATATACGATTTCTTTCATAAACACTGTACTACATCCCTAAAGAGATGCTAAATTATTTCACTTAGGACTTCAAATTTGTTCATTCATTGAATAAACATTTATAAATGTTCATGCAAATCTTACACATATTTAGAAATAATGAATGGGATACAAAATTCTGAAGAACAAACAACATACACGTATATACTATGTCCTTCACCAGACAGTTCCTTGATTTTTATACTTCCAATTAGTTCCTGATTGATCTCAGAAAGAGCTTGCATACCACAGGATTTGAATCATGGCATCTTTGAATATTCCCATATTCTGGTTGATATACTTCAGCCTGCCAGCTACTGCTCAACATTTCAGCTGAATCCACATCTTCTCACAAACCTTGTTGTTTTCCTGTCACATGAGCCACCTAAGTTTCATACTTTATAACCGATGTTAGGAATCAATAATAAAGCAGTAAAAACACGAGGGGATCAACTCTCTGCTATTAATAATTAGCATATCATAGAGGTTACCACAAAAAAAACCCCTTGCAGAATCTTAAGGAAAAAAATATTATCATTGAGCAGCAGCTGCATGCATATGGCAGCAGTTACAGTCTGACCCAAAATACAACATCAAACTAAGAAAATAAACTTCAAGAAGACTAAGCATTTTTATGCTTTACAATTAATAGTGAATTATAATTACTAATCAATCATACAGTTGCAGCATGCAATTAATGTCAAATCATCATGAGTCTAAAGGAAATCTGAGACTCAAGTTTTATACAAAACTTTGTTTCTTGCTCTTGCAGATCCCTCAGTGTTAGAATTCCCTGGTTTAACACTCGGCACTACCTTTAAGCCTTGTGGCTCTTCTCACAAGTCTGCAAAATCTCCTGTTAAACACTTGCTGTAGGAACAAGCCTTTAGGAACATTGAAATTTACCATGACATGGGCACTGTCCCTCTCTAAAAATCAAGAAAGTTTGGCATTTTTTGTTCAAGTATAATCTAGAATATATTTTAGAGTGCTTGGTGACAAGAAATTATCCATACCAGTAGCAGTATGTTTGATGAAGCCAGTTTCAGCAAAGTTACTGTCAACATGGACTTCTTGTAAGCTACAAGGGGTCTAGAAATGTTCACCTTCTCTGCAGGTCCACAGTATCTGTCACCACCTCCTAAACAAGGCTTCCCTTTAACAGAACATGATCCTTTAGGGTTTAACCATTACCTTCAATTTGTTCTGTAGCTGAAACCATACACATTTCAGTGTTTGTGCACTGCCTCAAAACCTCCAGGTCAGGGACATGTGACTGGCATGTTTGCTCTGTCTCCAAGAATAAGCCAATGTGCCTCAAACACCATAGGTCAAAACCTGATATCTGAGAAGCAGTTGCTCTTGTTCTGACCCATTAAGTTTTTGTGTGAAGGATCACTCGAGACTGGTCAGGACTACTTCTTCCACACCAGTCCTTCCTGCAGCCATCCTTAAAAAGCTTTCAGTGAAGCTTTGTTTGAAGTTAGTGTAGAGAGACCAGTTTGAATTTCTATCATCGAATGGGTTGGGTTGGAAGGGACCTTAAAAATCACAGTTCCAATCCCTTTGCCAAGGTCAGGGGCAACTTACACGAGACCAGGTTATTCAAGCCTGGCTTTGAATACCTCCAGGGATGGGACATCCACAACTACTCTAGACAACCTGCTCCAGTGCCTCACCGCCCCCACAGTGAAGAATTTCTTCTAATCTAAACCTGCCCTCTTTCAGCTTAAATCCATCACCCCTTACCACTACATGTCCTTGTAAAAAGTCCCTCTAGAGCTTTCCTTAAGTTCTGAAAGGCTGTTCTAAGGTCTCCTTGAGCCTTCTCTTCCTCAGACTGAAAAATAACAATGCTCTCAGTCTGTCTTCATGGAGAGGTGCTCCAGACTTCTGATCATCTTCCTAGTTCTTCTCTGGAATCACTCCAGCAGGTCCATGTCCTTCTTAAGTTTGGGGCCCCAAGAGCTGGACATAGTACTCTACATGTGGTCTCATGACTGCAAAGCCATGCATCCGAACTACAAACACTGTTGAGGCAGCGAATGTAACTTTTTATCTTCTCTGATTGAAATCAGAGGGTTTTCTCATGTATTCCACAGATTTCTGGCTTCTGGAGTTCAGCCTGACCTACACAAATCTTTAATTTCCAGTCTACTATTAGTTCATGTAGGTATAAACTACCCTTAAAACTATTACGAATCCCCCAGGCCAACAAAAGTATCAAGACTAGTGACTCTGCAGCCTCTGGACACATATGTGTTAGTTCAAGGCACTCTCCCTTGATTTCCCTCTTCTGTTTATTTACCTTCAAATGCTTCAGTAGCGTGGTAAATGTTTTTTGCTGCCTTCTTTCCTCTGCTGCTATCGTTGTGCAGTGAACTCCAAATGCTTCAGTTTAATTCCTGTTCTTTCTGAATAATTACAACTAATTAGCTTATCAGGGCTTCCTAAATGAAACACTGCATATAGTGATAAACCCTATTCGAGCAGAAAACAGTAAACATGACTACAGTGCTAAATGCCCTGATGAAAAAAAACCTACTAAATTTCACTACATCATTTCCAGTTCCCACCGAGTTCACATTTCTGTGGTGTTAAGCTGACCAGGAAGGCAATTCTGCCAGGGTCCCACATTCAAAGGAATTAACCTTGTCTAAAACACTTAACTTCTCAATGATGAAAATGCATTCTTTCACAATTAACATCAAGAAATCATTTCCAACCTGATACTATTAATGGAAACCAGATGTTTAATTTTCTTCATTGATTTTGTTAGCCATGCTCATATTCCCTGATTTCTCTGAATTCTGTAGCTTCGTTCAACGCATATGTGGGTGCTACATACTCATTCAAGCATGTGTTCATACACAGGCAACAAGAATCAGCAAATAGTGATGATCCAAGAGAGTAATTCTGGGTTTTCTGCTCTAAATATAAAATGTTAAGAAGGTCTTCAAAAGCAATTCCACTGCTGTTTCTGGACAGAACTTGTATTTGTTTCTTCTTACTCTATATATTAACCAAAAGTGAATGAATGCAAATAGAGTAAATATCTGTCATTGCACAGTTTCCAGTTGTAAACATAATGAAAAATGGATCCCCAGTGTTTGAAAACACTGATTAATTTTTTTTTTTACTGTTAGCATAGTAAGCAATCTGTGTGAATTCAGTACTATTTCACTACAGTGATTCAGTACTATTGAAATAATAACATTTTGTTTAATACATTTAAAATAGTCATTGACTTGCCCTGAGGACAGAATAAAGGTGATGTGTGAGTATTGCAGGGAAGAAAAAAGTTTACTACTCCATTACAGAATGGCTGCACCTTTTGTTAATTAGCCAATTTTACTGCCTCGTTCAGCTAAGAGGTTTCAGGACCTGTTTGTCTCCCCTTTTCAGTAAGCCTTGTATTCAGAAAATGGATGGTTATGATGCTGCCAGGCTGTCTATGAACCTAAAGGAAAACTCTTTTTGTGCACACTCCATGCCCTTGTGTGAAGGTGAACTACAGTCTGAAGCTCATGCAGAACTAATTACTCCTATCACACATGAAAACAGTCTCTTAATTCCTTAGTCTCTTGAAATAGACCTCTCAAGAGTGTAGCATTTTGCCCTCCTGCTTTAAAATTACCTTTGGTCATCAGCCATGTTCTGGCTGCTGTTGAGGACAATCCTCCACAGATCAGAGGCTATGAGCTCTTTCTGATCATTCACCAGGCTGATACTGGGCAGCTGGAGTTCACAGACTTTGCTTTCTGATAGACTGAATTCCCGGAATGCAACAAATGATTTCTGAAGCTCATCCCAGTACTCCAAGCTGCAAGGAATCTGCGATAAAAGGGAGAAGGCATAATTACTTTATGCATGATTGCAAATGTAATGGGTTTTCCTGTACACACTAAAACTGTAATACAAATAAAATAATAGTAAATGGTCATATAGAAAATCAGAGCTGTAACCATTACTCAGATCCTGTTCTGTCCTGACTTAAATGAAAATGTTTTTAGAACATCATTGCAGACTAACAGTTCCAACTTTCCTTCTGTACAAAAGTAACTACTTGTTCCACAGCAACCCATGATAACAAAGACAATTAATTTAACCTTTATTTGTATTGGGCAGCCAAAAAATCCATCAGATGTCTACACATCATGGTATCAAAGACATTGTAGTCAGAATTAATTCTTTTTCTTGAACTCATTATTTTGTTTTTACTACATAACAAAATACAAATTTATTAAAATAATCAATAATTCGGAGAAAAATAGACAACACAATGCCTTGTGGTGGGCCAATACATTGTTCTGGGCAAAATAATGAAGTACTTGTAAGCTTATGATCTTTTCTTTCAAGGAATATTTAGACAAACAAATGCAACCTAAACCCAATGAGTACATAGTGTCTTCTGTTCAATTATATCCTTAAATTTAAGTCTGTAAATAATCCACTTGGATTATTTCTGGATGCATCACCGAACTGGAGAGAATGTTATTAAAGATATTTCTATAGACAATAGAAAACCAGTTTTAACAATAGTGTAGATTTTAAAGGGTTGTATCCTACGCCCCTTTTCTTTTCTTTTTTTGTAATAGCAAGAAAGTGAATCAGAATATGAACTTAAAACAAATGTAAACTCGGTCAGCTATGAAGGATTTAGAATTAAGATACAGAAATCCACAGTTAGGGCAGTTGCACATGCTCAAGAATTACTATAAGTCAAGCTGACATAAACCAAACAGTTAGAGAAAATTGTGTATGTGCCTGTGCATAGACATGCATACACAAATAACGAGGAAAAAAGTAAGAATGTGGCAGAGATGCAAGTAAATCTAGAAAAAGCCTTGTAAGTATTCTTCTTTGTTATTCAGTAAAGTTTATAATGCACATGGAGGTGACAGCAAGCTGATTAATTAACAGGAATGAAGGTTAAGAAGGAAAATTCAGGGAGCTCAGTGGTTCAAGCTGGGGAGGGCAAGCGAACATAAATAATCACCAAAGAATTCTGGAGGAATTAACATGTGGAACCACAGAGCCTGAAAGGTAGATTTTTACTACATCTGTCAAGTCAAAATGATATGTGAAGATTGAAAAAAGCAACCACAGTCACTAATTTTTTTTTAGTTCAAGATTTAGGAAAAAAAAAAATTATCTGATAACTGTGAGCAAATCTCTGATGCCAGTAGTGTATATAACACAGAGTACCACAGCAATATCAATCAGGAGAGCTGGTTTAATTTTGAAGACTAGAGTCTGAGAAAAAGGGATTTATTTAACATCAAAACCCACATGTCATAAGTGTAAAGACAACAACACATTTGTTTATAAGCTGCATATTCCATTGGAAAGGGTGAAGATAAGTAAATGTCAGCCAGAAAATCATGAGGCGGCGTGATGATGTCTGCAAAAAGCAAATGCCATCTTGAGAGACGTCAGGTGAGATATTTCCAAAAGTGAGGGACAAATAATAATTGACTTGTACAAGACATCAGTGGGTACTCATCAGGAATATGACAGGCTAAATGAAGTTAAACAATAGGAACATGATTGCTTCATCCAGACACCTCAGGAGAGAAACATTTAATAGAGGAAAGGTCTATAGAAACCTTGTGTCAAAATTCAGTTGCCCTATGAATAAAGTGTAAAGCTAGAAATTGCACAGAAAAAGATGGGGAGGCTCAAGGACAGTTTTGGTGCTCATGACAGCTACTTTTAAAAGCTTGATTTGTTAATTAGGTGAAGGAAATAATAAGCATTGCCCCAATGGGAGGAGGCTGGGCTTGATGACCCAAAAAACATCTTTCTTGGTTCTCTGTTGCTAACTCTACAATAGTGTTGTGCACAAGAGCATCAAAAGGAAATACCATGTTATATTTGTGGCCATATTTCAAAGTCACACTAAATGCACTCTTTTTGCTTTCAGTGTCACTAGAGTTTTAGATTTTTTTCATAACTTTTCAGTATTGAATAATTTGAATGTTTAATGCCTGTAGACAAACACTCAAGACTGCTACACTACCACAGCAATGTTCCTACCCTTCAATTATGGATACATCCAAAGAACTCCCCCATGTTAACTATGAACACATAAAGAGCAAGTTCCATCATCTGCTATCTTTTATACTACATTGTGGAGCCATTGTCACTCACATACTTATTTTTTTAAACCTCCACAGTCTCCACTGGTCATAAAACATTTGAGTTTATTTAAATATTGCAATACTTGGCATATTTCCATTAGCACAAAATCTTGGAATTACATAATTAAAAAAGGATCTGTATAACTTCTGACAAAAGACTGCAGCCTTTCATAGTTGCATAGATACTTCTACATAAAGCAGTATTCATTTCTGCATACTTTTAAATCTCAGTCCTTAAAATACCTTGTTATTCTTTTAGGAATTAATGTATTTGAATTGAATTGATTAAATGTATTTGAATACTTGGTTTGGTCTTGTACTTCCTACTGTCTATCAACACCTGAGTCATCTTTTCTTATCAATGTTGTTGAGTAACACATGTGCAACAGAAGTCTCACAAAGCTGTCATATTCAGCATATTTATTTATCTTAGATTACATCTCAAAACAAAAGTGTTTTATATATGCAATTCTCCCTTATGAGGATCCCACAAAATTGGATTAGAATGGCATTTAAAAGAAATTAAGCAAGGTGATTAATTCTATTCCCACTAAGTTTAATGAGATGGAACAAGTTAAAGAGCACAGCAAGAGAATTTCTTAAGTGGCACTACAATACAAAATCCATAAAACTTTCAGTAAGGAGAGAGGAAAATAATATAGAGATTGAAAATATAGATTTGAAATAAAGGCAGAGCAAAACTTGAAAAACCTAAAACTGGATATCACCTATCCTGTCAAATAAATAAATAAACAAACGTAGGTATTTTGTAATTTCCACTCACTCAGTAGGTGGTGGATGTATTGAAACTTATCTTGAGGAAAAGATGGCAAAGTAATCACTTCATAACTCCTCTTCAGGCTGTGGTATTAACTAACACATTCCACCTGAATATGAGGAAGAACCTTTTTACTGTGCAGTGACTGCACACAGGAAAAGATTGTCCAGAGAGGTTGTGGAGTCCTCCATACTGGAGATGAAGAAGAACCATCCAGCTGCAATCCTGTGTCACATGCTCTGGGATGATCCTGCTTCAGCAGGGAGGTTGGACCAGAGGATCCACTGTGATCTCTTCCAGCCTTACCCATTCTGTGACTCTGTGTGCTTCATGCCAACTTCTAAAGTGAATTATGAAAAATTTGGAACGGCACAGGAATGATTGCTGAACTCAGCAGTAAGAGTAGCCAGAAAAAAACATAACACTGAAAAATTCAAGCAGATTGGTCAGCAAGTTGAAAAGATTATTCCTCTTTATCTCTGTTTACAATTTTTTCTAACTATGTTGTAATATGTCAAGAAATCTACCAGAGCAAGAGACAGTATGTTTCAAAGTGTCCTCTGCACTCTGCACATTAGAAGAAGCCAAAGATACATGTTATGTGATTGTCTATACAGAATACAGCTCATGCTTTGGAACTACACAAACTGTAATCTTTCTAGTTTGAAGCTTGCAAAAGACTTAGTTGACTTAGAATCTTTGATTTCTACATATCTAGCTTTATTTGTTCTAGGGGGTTTATTACTAATGCCCGATCTGGATAAGTTTAAGGAAAGATGGTAGCTCTGGGCAATATCAGCTGCCAAAAATAATAGTTGTGAAAGCCTGGAATGGGGCTGTAACACCAGAACTGAGTCATAAGCACTGGGAATAAGTGAACTAACTGCAACAAAAAATTCCCCACATGTCAAATTAAGTATGGTGCTTTTACCTTAAGATATTTGAATAAAACCTAAAGCTAAAATTCAGGTAATTGTTACCTCTTCGAAAAGGGAACCACTAGGGCTGCCTCTATAAAAGCAAACACAATGCATATTTAATTTTTTTGCTAAACAACAAACTTGCTTCTCCAACAGACATTTCCCTGCAGCTTTTTATCTTCTTCCATAGCTCTCCAAGACAATTTTAATTGCAATGATTTTATTCACCTGTCCCTTATGTGTGCATAAAATTATTATTTTACTGTGAGGTCAGATCTCACAAAGAATCTCCAAGCTCCGTTTTGCAAGAAAACCACATATTATGGCACACACACTTATTTAGAAGGATGATTATGGCAATAGGGAGCAAAACCACAGTCAAATGCTTAATTTTTCAGCAGCATTAACAACAGAGATTAGAAGCAGAAACAAAAAGTTGCATGAAACAGCCTACACTCTAAGCAGAGAAATTGAAGGCTTCTCCTTTTTCTCTTTACTGATGTGGACTACAGACATTGAAGATCTGAAAATTGCATGGCGGTGTTTGGAAGAAGAAGGAAAATGGTGTATTGGCAAATTCTGACTGGAAGGGAAGCAGTTGTCTCCAGATGACAATTCCAGTCCTGCCCCCTGCAAGTACAGGACACAAACAAACAACTCATTGGAAATAGTTGCCCTGGAGCAGAAATCTTTTGAGTTGGAAGAGAACGGATTACTGTTTTCTCTGAATCTCTTGTTTCACTCTACTTCAAGACAAAAATTTTCATGTTTATTACACTACCACATACAAGAAACATTTCTGATTGAGCAGAGCTGAAACCTCCAACATACATATTTCACAAAAAAAAAAAAGCCAAACAACGAGAAACCCGAAAATCCCCTTAAAACCCTGCATCCTTCAAGTAATTTCCTTCACACTTGTTAACCTATCAGCAAGACAGTTTTATGTTAGCAACCAACATGAAGTACTCCCACTAAAGCACTACAGTTTTCTTATTCATCATACATGGCGTCACACATCTGTACTGGAATAATTTAATTCCTCCTTGGAAATTAGATGGTCAAGAAATGCTACAGAGTCTGTTAATGCTATGTTACATATTATTAGTTTCATCCTTGTGTTTTACAGATGGATACTCCTTATTCCCACTTGTGGTTATGTATAACAGTAAGACATGATAGGAGAGCAATGACTGTTGACCCATTAGTGCTTTTTAAAGGATTTCAAGATCACAACATGCTTCTCTATTTTCCTATCAGCTGCTGTTATTCTCCCAGCTTTAGACTACTTGGCTAATTTGGATTTAAACAGCCCTGGGTGCACACCACTTATCTGCCTACAGGTACATTTTCTATAGCTGAGCAGAAAGCCAACACCAGTGCACTTCTACAACCTGTCATGTTACGATAAATGATCACACCTATTATTCACTATATATTTTGTCAGAATGCTAACAGGCCTCAGACATGGACATAACTTCCAACTAGGACAGAAATAATTAAAATATCTCCAATTCTTAGCCAATCCCATCTTTGTCACAGACATCTTTTCTGTCTCTAAGAAAAAGCTATAGCCATCAGCCTACTTCGAGGTTTTTGAATGAAGGCTTTATGAAAGTATTATGCGTTATCACTTAAATACTGAAGCATAAAATTTTGAAACTTAGTATAAAAAATAGACTTTTAAACTATATACATGCAGATTTCTTCGGCTGCAAAATACATCTTGTCCAGCTGAGAAATAAATATAGATATTAACAGCTGGGTTACAGGATGTGCTTAATGTTTCTTTCAGTGATGCTTCCTTTTGATTCATGTATTTGCTAGAAAATAAGCTTTTACAGCAGAAATATTCATTTCTTGACTCTCAGTCCCTCAGATCGTGGGTGCTTCCTCTTGGAAATTAAGCTATTCTTGGTCCAGAAACAACTACTGTACAAAAAAATGCATGCAGAAGACAGGAAGTGTGTGTATGTTTTATCTTCTCCAAGCAGGGCCACCTCAGAGAATGAGGCAGAACACAATATAAACTATCACTTTGAGTCAGACACCAACCCATACTGAGACTTTAACTTCAGCTTCCTGAGCATGAATAAACTGATTGCTCTGTAATAAAGCTATTCTATTATTAAGATATTTTACTGGTTTAGGGCCAAGTGCCTTAAAAATACAATTCTCCCATTAGGTGAACAGAAGTTGCAGTAGCAGAAAATAAAAAGCTTTATCCAGGCTTTTATTAGGGAAAAAATCTTGGCAATAACTACCAGGAACATTACTTTTAAATTTGATTTTGCAGCATTATTTATATAAAACTGGCAAAAGAATTCTGTAGAAAAATACAGTATGTAGAAAATATGCCCAAGGGAAAATAGTATTAAATAAAATAAAACTTTGTAATATGCCTGTTCACACAATATACACAATTCAATCTGACCGGTGGAACACCATTCTGGACAAATGTAGGATACTTCAACATCCACATTCCTGTTTATCTTGTGTGTTTGATGCTGTGAAATCATGCCACAAACCACTTGCCTGTTGGATAACTTTTTTTTAACCTTCCTCAGAGCTAAGATGGTATCATATCTGTATGGAAAACAGACTCTCTGGCACAGCGACAGAGCACCAAAATCCCTATTGCATGAAGGAAAAAAAAAAACAAATAACCAAACCAACAAAAAAAAAAGTGATGGCTTACAGTGAGGTAAAAATATAGCCTCGAATTAGTAGTGTTAGGATTAGCAGTAGTACTAGGATGAAAAGCATCCTAGTTGTACAAAGTATTTGCTCTCCCACTCACCTCAGTCTCCTTTGTATTTTCATTATGGTTTTCTGTACTTTGACACCCGTCTGAAGTGATACATACCTGCATATTTCAGGCAGTGAAAGTTATTCCACTATGGTACACTCTCCATTTTCAACACTCTGGAATAATCAGACACCCCAACTGGAGATGTTTTTCAAAATTATTCCATATAATTTCTTAACAGAATTGTTTTATGTCTCTTTGAATTTTGTTTAATAAATTTGGTCCTAAACCTAGGACATTTAAATTACAAATACTCACTTTCAAATTGAATATGCAGTATCTGCTCAACTTCATTTTTTCCTCTATCCATAGTGAGGTCTTAGGCTGACTAATGAAAATAACCACTATTCTACTATCTGTCTAATAACATACATCGTGGCTCTTTCAACTCCATTTAATATATATATTAATAGTCCTATTAGTATATTTATTTCATGTTATGTCAATTTACATCTGTCCTGCAGTTTATAAAATGAATATCTAACAGAGTTATAATACAGAGATGTGAAAGAAAACCCTTGTCTTCTGAGAAAAACTGTTCTTTAAAAATACATAACTGCCTTTTAGCTGACTTTGGAAAAAAAACCTTCTATACATCTTCAACTAATAGAAGCAATAAAAAACCTTTTGTAATATTGGAACCAGTTGAGAAACCACAAGCATTCAAATGCAGGAAATCATGATTTTATAACATTTTAATGTGATCTACTCTTGGGAAACAAAGTTAACCAAGCCCTATTTCTGTACAGGAAATATTCCACTGTACAGTTGTAATACATCGTGGTGAGGGGTACAGCTGCAATTTTTTCACCTGTAATGCCCCACTGGTATTGTGGCTTACTGAATTGCATCAAGATTGCCTTCCTGTCCGGAAAGCCCTCTAAGTACAAACAAGACTCTAAGCCCAGGTTTTATTTTCCCTTGGTATCAGAATATGGTAATTTAAGAGCCCTGAGAAATGCTTTTTAACCTTTTAGAAGAAATATGTAGCATTCTTTTATTAGGAACTATGTTCTTGGCCTTTTTAAAACAACATGTGACCAACTTATCAATTTATCAGACTAGCAGGTTCAGAGCAAATGCAGGTGTGTGGAGTAATGTAATCTGTCACAGATACTGGCCTTTTTCATTATGGAGAAATTACTCTAAACACACTAACAGCTTTTGTTAAGAAAACGGAATAGCACTGGGCTCTAACTGAGATTTCTGCAGGACTTTAAACAGGAAAATTATGTACTGCTAAGTGTCAAACTTTTCTACTAATTGTCATTCATCTTGAGAATGAGTCTATGTGACGATCACTTGTTTTTTGACTAGTAAAAGCAACAATATTCCTTTAATTTATTAGGTCTTAATTTATTGCTGCAAGTATTGAGAAACAAAAGTATATAGATTGGAGATCTTACATTAGGGACTCACCTACTTCTTGCAATACCCTTTATGCTCTCTTTCTGATACAGGAGCTATCTTCCATGCTTCACTTAAGGTTTTTAATTTTCTAGGTTTCAGTATTTATTAATAATATAAGCACTATGTTGTTGAAATGTAGTCACCTCTGGGATTGAGGGTAGCAGTCTATTAATACATTAAGTACTTCATAATTTCAGTATATGGGCTATTTTGACCACATATTCTCACCACAGTAAAGCCTGACTCCTACAAGAAGTACTACAAAACCAGCATTCAGCGGGAAGGGTTTGGGTTTGCGAAGTTTCATAAATCAGAGTCACAAAATCTGAAGAGTACAGAACACGAGGAGAGTGTAAATCTGTCATTAAGATAATCTGATGGTTTCGTCAGTCCTCTGGCACCCGGTAGAATTTTCACTGGCTCAGTAACCCCAAAGGGTAAATTTCACTGTGATGCACAGGCAAATTATGCACAACTTCCATTAACATTCCCAACAAGTTACGCTTAACTCCCTGCAGACTGCACAGAAACTCTAGGACAAACGATACAGTCTCATCTTGATGCAGGGAACACTAAGATCACACAGCAAACTAATTAAGATTATACACACAAAAACCAGTAACAAAATAGTAAAGTCTGAGATAATCCTACTCTCAGGCAAGGAAGTTCACAAATAATGTTTAAAGCTGGAATTCCCAAAGAGAAAAGGCTCTGTTTCAACATATGTTTAAGACTCCAACTTCTTTAGTCTCTACTTCCTTCCTTGCAAGAAAATGAAGATGACACTTTTAATTACTAGTCAGAGTCTTTGGAAAACATGTGCAAAACTCTGCCCAGCATCAGAAAACTTGCTTGCATGCAGATAATCTGAAGTGTAAGTGGCTCAAGCTACTAGCAAACCTACAGCCCTCTTACACAGACCAGCTGTTTATGTGATGACCTGCATCCATTTTGGCACTCACGCATGCGTGGAAATACTGCTTCTACTGCTGACAAGGTGGTTCCCCACATTAGAATGAATGGCATTTGTTACACTTCTGGTTTATGATCAGATAAGCTCAATAATTAGTGTTTCATTTCAAGCTTGTTGCAACTCTTCACATGGTAGAGAGATCATAAAAACAGCGTACAGAGTCTATATGTAGTAGTAGTGTGATTACTATGGTAATTTTGAATAACATCCGAAGGTAGAATTAACAAGAAATTTAAGTTTTAAGAAAGCAAAGTAAAAAAAACTGGCTTCTGAGCAATTCACAACAGCCAGACAAATTATTTCTCTATCCATCTAAATAGTCTCATTATTTGAAGACAGTACAGAACTGCATGGCAGTAGATTCAATAATTTGCAAACCAACAGGTTTATCAAGAAGCACAGTTGAATTTTACAGCTTATTATTTAGTAACACCATGAACTTAAATCACTAACCTGTCACACACAAATCATCTGGATTTCCAAAATAGTTGTTGCTCTGGGAATATAAGAAATAAATCAAACATGGATAAAATTTGTGGTTTCCCAGAAAGCACTTTTCCCAGACTCTCAAATGCCCAGTTGAACATTGTAGCCCCAACAGGGAATGAAAAGTAAAAAGGGAGCAGAGCCAGCCAAAAATGAGGTATTCTCTGTTAAAAGGAAAAATAAATGTCTTTGACATTGATCATAATTCTTTTCCTGTTGACTGTCATGTCAAATCCTTCCTGGAATCATGACTTACAGTAGGTCTAATGTCAGTCATTCTTAAGCTCATGCTTCCTTAAGCCACTGTTTAAACAGCCACAAGGTGTTAGAAAATGACTATTTATTGGCTGACAGTGTTGAAAAAATCAGATTCCAGACTAGAAAGTTTGCAAATGCTTTATTTAAATAGCACACGCATGTAAGGCAATGCAACAGACAATTTTTTGAATCCCTGACTTTTGAAGTTGGAAATATTTTATGTTCTCCTAAAAGAGATTTCACCACCTTTGGAAATGCTCTGTGTGAATTTTACCACAGTGGTTTTATTTACGTAGTCTTTCCTTATAAAATTCAAGTTAAGCCCTTGCAACCTCAGAACTATACTCACTGCCCTAAAATTTTCTTCAGTAGACTTTGAGATTTGGTTAATTTAATCACCACTTTTCTAAACTTTGCTCTGTTTCTTAGGACACTATATAAAGAAGAAAGGCCAAAAAAGGAGACCTCAGCAGACATTCATCTTTTCATCAGCTGTTACAATGCTGACTACACTTGCATGCAATAGGAATCCTGGCAGGTACACAAGGGAAACATCCTCAAATACAAAAACTTGACAGGGTTATAGTTCAGCAGATATTTTATTTTAACTTCATATGCAGAAATGAGCAAATGCCGTAGTTTATCTTTCTTTTGTTTAACAGCTTGCATCTATCACTGGATGACAATCCAGGAGAAAGAATTTTAAGTCTGTGTTAGTGATGCATTTTAAATAAATCAGAGAACTCAGAATTTGGAGCACTACACACTGCATGAATACTTTGATTAGACAAATCTGTTTTTCTCCTGCTTTTAAATCCATGCCACTTGGGTAAATGCTCTTGTGACAATACACACATTTTTGTTTGAGATATGGGGTAGTGCCAGCAATATCCCTTATTGGAAAGATAACTCTACAATGGAATGACAATCAGTGAGCATCTCTGTAAAAAGTTCACTAGATAAAATAGGCCTCCAGCTGTACAGGAAATAATTTGTGTGTCCTGTTCACCTGCTTGCACAGAAAAGCAGAATATTTCCTTGATGGCATCTGAACTGTTTTCCTACCTTGGTGAGCCCCCTCCCAGTCTTTGCTCTCTTCCCTGCCAAACTAAACCTGTCAACCTTGTTCTTGGTAAAGATAAATGATATAAAAATATGACCCACATTAAATCAGAAAAGTAAAACAACATCACAGGCAAAGATAAACATATATCTGAGATTTCAAGAGTGCAGGAAGACACAGAAAGACTTTGGGGAAACTAGACACAAGTACAAGTACAAGTCTAAGCCGCACAGCACAAACATTCAACAGAAGTTTCTTTGAGGTTAAATATCTAAATGTAGCTAAATTCATACTGTATCTGCACAAGGTAAAAGTCACTACTGAATCAAAACCAGGGTTTTTTTTCCCTGCAATTCCCACTTTTGAATTTTAAAAATATCACAGAAATGAAGAAGACTTGTCCTTTCTCAAATACTGGACTTGACAGATCCAAGGAACTGTACAAGTATGGTTGAATTCAGCATCACACAACATCTTTGAAACATAGCCCTTTGTTATGATGTGGAACATATTCTTCAATTTTTCTTTATGTTCTGGGACAGTGGAATTATCTGCATAATCATAAACTATTGTCTGGAATTAGAAATTGCTCTTACTCCTTTCTTCCTAATGCCATACTTCTAAAGCAACCAAAACAATCAGGATGGAGGAAATTGCCACAAATTCTCTTTCAACTGTTCTAGTAGCCAGCTCAAGCCAATGTCCTCCTCATTTGGGAGAGATGAAGAGAGACACTATGAAGCCCTTACTCTGAAAGTTAAGACTGTCTAGCCCACTCTTGTTCTTAAGATGCTCGTCTCTCTTCTACTATTCTGATGTGTCTGCAGGAGACATTTCTACATCCATTCTAAACCAAAATTTGCTTGAAGGCTATTACCATGCTTCAAAGTCCTTGGTGGAAGACATTTTATGGTCAGATTTCATAGGAATGAGAATCATCACTGCTCACAGATTCCAACTCTAACTGTTACTAAGTTAGTAAAATTCTGACTTACTTCTGACTTAGTAAGACAAATAGAAGACCTTTGCCCTGCAATGATGAACTGGTTGCCTTGTAGAATACAGTTCCATGTTAAATGGGGAAACTGAGGCATGCTTTAAGTCTTCACACAGGAATACTTGCTGAGACCAATTTATAAACATCTGCACAATTTTTATTATAGAAAAGATCTGCACAAGAGAGTGACCTAAACATAGCAGTAACTAAATTTTTGGAGTTAGAGCAGTAGGCTTTTTCTCTCTCATTTTGTGTACATATTGTCTTTAAGCACACAATAAAATAGGCTGTTGAAGTTGCTCATCCACATATCTTTAATCACAAGATTTCCTCTTACCAGCAATCTACTTGAATGATTTAAGTTTCATCTGTTATAACTGAGAAAGCCTAAAAGAGCGCCCTTTTTTTTTTGACTTATCAATATATCAATCTTCAATATTTTTAGAAAAATGGCACTGTTATTTCATCATGCTTTTTAACTTTTGAATTAATTTTGTGAAATTTTTCCAAGTTTAGACTTTCCTCCACTCCTGAGGTGGGAATATGATTCCCATTGTCAACACCATTCTACACCTTTGAAAAGTGTTTCCTCAAATGCTAGTTATCTGAAGGAATGGTAAATCACACAGAGCCAAAGAACATTTGCAGCATGTGAAAATGGGACAATGAGGGCTTAAAGATTAAATAGAAAGTATTTATAATGTCTGTTACACAGGAAGAACAACAAACTCAGATACTTTTAATCTCCCCAAAGAAATACAATCCTGATGCCATTTCTTGCAATTGGATCTAGGATTCTCACTTCCTTCAAACAATTAGATCGAACTTCCATTTCAATCTGCTAAAGAAAATGCAACATGCTGCTCTGTGGCAGAAACGTAAGTTCTTCCTGTTCCCTCCACAAATAAAAGCAACAATGTTTGGACTTTCAAAACAAAGTATTAGAAACTTGACCAGTGAAACTGCCAACCTTTGCAAAAACACAAATTAAAGTACAAGAAAATAAACTCTTGGGACAATCTAGAAAAAGCAGCAAGGTAAATTTAACAGAAATAATATAGTTCATAACAACTCATATAATCTGAAGCTGTTCTCTATCCTTCAGCTGTAGCAGATGACATGCACCTTCAATATTTAGAAAAAATTCTCTTTATGATGAAGCTTTTGCAAGTTCCAGGAATTTGAATAATAGCTATAAAAACCGAGACTTCTAAAACCAATCCATGATTAAAACGATATGCTGGAAGTTTAACAAAGACAGAAAGCTAGATGAAATGTCATAGCAACTTAGAAAGAAAGAACATGTAACTGGTAAACTTGGAATTCAAGACAAGCTACAGAAGTGCACCTTTGACTGTATCTTTGTGAAGCAGAGGATTAAGGGAGACTGGTAACACAGCTGGTGACATTATGGGTCCTCCTTGCATTTGAACATATACATAATCCTGGGAAAGTTTTAAAAATATATTTTAATATACTTTGGTATCATTATTGTCTTTAAATTTACATCCTTTTTTCAAAAAAGCTGAAGTCTTTGGCTTGCAGATGTTTTTCTAATGTTTCATTTCAAGAACGGAATAAAATAAATGTTTTAAAATCTTTTTTTCTCTTTGTATTTAATAAATTTTCCATTTGCACTAAATCTGCAGTATAGTAATTAATAAACATATATCCATACAGGGGAAAAAGTGGAGCTGATGAAAGGCCTCATAATTAACTTAAATTAGAATCTGAAGTTTGAGATGAGCATTCTGTAAATGCAGTTCACCTAAAGAAATTAAAAATTGACTGTGTATTACTTATTCTGCTCACATACCTCTGTTAGATTAATTAAAAAAAGCACACTGTCCATATTTAAAGTGTCTGTTCATCCACACTGTGCAGAGCTCTGTGTAGCATTATGGCCATTTCTGGAAAATGGGATAAGCCACCATCTCGAGCCAGGTAACAGTTACTGCCATAATTAATGGTCCACAACCAAAATGTGGATCCTATTTTAGGCATTTCTGCACATCATGTGCCCAAGAGCAGAGTTTTTGAATAGATGTTCTCTAATTTGGCTGGTATCTTTAATCTCTTCCCTTGTGGTAGAAATCTAAAGAATGACATGAACAGCAGTAGAAGCTGACAGAACCTGATCATGGAGTGATCACCTGAGTGCTTCAGGGTCTCACTCTCTGAGGCAACCTCAGTGGATTGGAACTTTCCTTCTCTAGACCATCACATGGAAGCACAAAGCAGAACGTGTGTGCTACTAAAAGTCTGGCTGTGTATGCCCACTTGAAGAAGAACAGATATTCCCCTTGGACAGGGTCATATTTTCACACAAGAACATACATTATGGTTCATGATGTCTGTTATCTGTAATGGGAGTGTAATGTAATTATTCCAAAAACTTGGGTGTGCCATGCTCCAAAAATACCAGCCTGAAAGAAGGTGAAATGTTGGCTTTCATAGCAACCTAATAGGGTCATCAAGACAGCCTAGAATAACACAATTTCCATCTTTGATTCAAACCTCATGCCATGTTGAGCTGATTTTTTTCCATTTAATTTTAATTTTCATACCATTGAAAGGAGCTGACATTTGGCTGTCTAGAGGGCAAAGAAATTGGCAGGACACTTATATGATCTCACCAACAGTATGTGCACAGTAATAACATTATACCATTTATCTGAAGAAGATTATCCTACTTATTCATAACTCAAAGCATATTGGTGAATAATTCAATTTTAAAACCAATTTTTAACATTACAGCAATAATGAAATATAATTCAACATTTTTGAACAAATAGAAAAAACTGGGAGATATTTATTTCCCTTGACTCACAACACTATTCTGATTAACAGCCAGATTGAAATTAAAAAAAAAAAATAATGACAGGTCCAATTTGTAACACAAAAGGGAAGCTGAGATTACCAGAATTAAAATTGAGCTAAAATCAAAATATGTATGCAAGGAATAAGTGAATTTATAAAGAACGACACTAAATAGGAGAAAATCCAATGACCTGATTGCATATGTTAGAAAGCAAAAATTCCAGAGCATTAAGGATCAGTGTAATTGTGAGGTATGGTCTATTTTGGGGGTACAGTCTGCAGCACTCAATCCTCCTTCAAAGACCACTTCCATGATCTCACACAGTCAAACTGCACCATCCACTTCCACCCTCTCAAAGCACAATGAGAGACAACAGACCCTTTTTCTCTACCCTGTGGATCTTACTAGAAGCAGCACAGCCATCTGCCACCACAGAAACAGGAGAGAATAGCCAGATTGGAGATTTCAGTTCAATGATTCCATCAGATCCTGGAAATTTCAGACAAAGTCTCTCCTCATATGTTTCAGTTTCAAACCAAATGAAGTTTTTAAACAAAGACTGATGGATGAAATCATAGAAAGTCAAAATAAAAAATCTGTACGTTCACAAGCTAGAACTGATAAACTTGGCTATAGCTTATCATGCAATATAAAAACTTGAGAGGTGAGTGGTTAAAATGTTTACACAAGTAGTTTTAAAAGTAAAGATCTACTCAAGCTGTGGAATGTACCTCCTATTGGTTTTATAGAGCTCCTGACACCTGTTTTGTGCTTGCTTTTAATAAATCTGAGTTTGAAAACTTTCACTTTACAGCAGTAACATTTTCATTTGTTACTGAAAGTAGAAAACTCATCACCCACCTGAAGAACATCTCCAAGGTCAGCAGTGCTAATATCTGGGTCTTCAGTGGTATTAAAAGGAACAGGGTTAATTCTTACAAGAGTGAGCACTCTGGGTTCTGGATATCTCCACAGCATCATTCCTGGACTATCCTCAGTTTCATTGTAAAACACAACTTCATAGGCACTGGGCAGCTTTTGTGCTTCTGTCAAATGAAAGAAAGATACAATCTGTTACACAATTTTTAGAAAGAAACATGCTGGTTTACGAAACCAAAGTGATTAAAAATATATCCCTTGGGATCAAAAGGAGAGAAAATAAAAAAGCAATTTCCCTGACTTATAAAACATCACCGTTTAATGGAAAGAAATCAGAAAAGTCTTTTAAAGTATTTTTTTTTTAATTCTAGCAGATGTCTTTTCAAGTGCTTTTCCAAAAAATATAAAGTTATTCATTGTAAGAGGCAAGTAATATCTAATAGAATACTACTGTTTTTACTTTAAAATCTAGGGAAAAAAAAAAAAGAAAGGAAAAAAGAGAGCTCAAAACATATCCTTCTTACCTGCATCCTGTATATACTGGAACAGGCCTGTTCTCAGATCATCTGAGGTATGCTCAGTTTTTGAGGTCTGATTCCTTTCTGCAGAAAAACAAGTGGGGTGTGTATGTTCACGTGTCAATGTCTCTGTGTTGCCCTTTTTAGTAAGGTACTGCCACAGAAGCTCCTGGAGAAGAACTAAACAGTTCAAATGCTCTTGACCCCAGAAAACCTTTAAAAAGAAAAAAAAATAGAGAAAAGATGAAATAATTACATACAAATATTAAGTCATTTTTGAAGGGAAAAAAGCCTCCCCAAAACAATAGGAACTTTACATGGCTTTCAGTCTGCCCTACTTACACCTTAATTGCTTGCAAGCATTCTTAATGTGAAAATATAGAACAGAAGCAATAAAAAGATCTTTACAAAACCATTTGGCAAATATGTTCTTTTCATCATCTGAAGGAAAGTATTAATTCCTACCACTTAACAATTCATAGTGATGCTGCCTGGAAGACCACAGATCTTCAAAATTATATTCAAGAACAGTACATAATGTTAGGACTGGTCACAGGTTTCACAGTCAAAGATATGACAAAAATCCCTTGATTTGACAGTTTAAGCTGTTCAAAGAGCTTGTTGCTCCAAAACTGGAATTCTGGAATACATTAAAAAATAAGTCCCAGCAAAGAATGTGACTCGACATACGAAAGATCATCTTAAGCACAAAATTGAAGCATATGAATTGAATCTTTTGTAAGTCCTCTGAGTGAGGTTAAAAAGTTCAAAGTTTTTTGAAGTTTAAAACAGAAATACAGAAAAATATCTAATAAAACCTGGCATTCAAAGTCCAGAAGATTCACACACTTTATAGCAAAATAAAAGGCAAGACATTCATTTCTCTCAGCTTTGACAAGCAATGCTGTTTTTTTCAAATCAAGCTCCTGTTTGAGAGAATTGTATTAATGGGGACAAGTCCTTTAGACTTCATGTGCAGAAGCAGGCCTAGAAGCAACATGGAAGACAAGGAAGCAACCAGCAATTAATAAAGAAATTAGACTTGGAAGTAGGGTGGGATGAAATAAAAATCCCCAGAAAGTAATTTAAAAGTCCATGGAAAAGGTGTGAGTAAAGTAAACAAGTCAGATGTGCACATAAAGAGTAGTGCAAATTTTTCCATGGCGGAATACCAATCTTCAAATTTGAAAACAAATCAAAAGATGTCCAAAGGCAGTGTAGTATAGCTGTCGAGAAAGTAGGTTTTCCTTCCCTGGAATCTACAAGTAAGCCCTCAGACTAAACCAAGGCCCTCTTGAAACACAGCCACAGCCAGACCTGAGCTAAACACTGCCAGGCAGCCAAGGTCATCCCCATAATTTAGTGCATCTCTACTGTGTTTTCTAGAGTACCTCTGGGCTCAGGGTCCACACCTAGTCTAGCACCACCTCAAAGGAGCTCTCTGTCACCTTAAACCAATCTCAGAGGTCTCAGTTCCCCACTGATAGAGGAGGGATTAACATTCCCCCCCC
>VZRZ01006256.1:2037534-2104335 GCA_013398175.1 Climacteris rufus | reverse complement strand
GAAAAGAGGTGGTAACCTCTCCCCCCCCCCCCCCACTTTTATTAGTTTTATTTTTAGGCAGCTGGGCATGGAAGCCCTACTACAATATTCAGAGATGAGGCACCAATTTCACCTAAGCTCTCAAGGTTCTCTGCAATACAACTTAACAGTGATAGATGAGGTCATGTTTAGAGCTGGTAAAACCATTAGCTAAAAATAAATTAATTTGAAACAGAACTGCTAACGATTTTGTCAGCATTCTCAAATCTATTCTGCCAGACCAAACACTTAATCATCTGCAAAAGATAATTATCCCTAATTATGCTCTAATAATATATGGCTTTCTCAGATTTATAGATTTTTTTTTTTTGTAACTGTCAAAACCCAGAATTTAAAAAAAAAGTAAATAAAATAAGCATTTTATTACCAACACATAGAGGTAGTCAGCCAAGTACCTTGAAGAACAAATTTAAAAAGGAGCAAAGAAACAAACTGACTTTATTTATTCATTATGCTATTTTTTTTTCTAAATTTGTATTATCTGATTAACCCTATTCCCAGTGCTGTAGTTTTAAGAACTGCTAATGCCAGCTCTGGGAAAAAAAATAATGACACAATTAAATGTCAAAATTTCATTTTTGTGTTTTATATGCCTAATTTATGTATTTATTTTAAAACATTTGGTGTGTATAGCTACTATAATAAAAATAATTAAAACAAGACATATCTTAAAGCCCACTTGTTTAAGCCCCACAGAATCTATTTTTCATTTCAAGAACTCCCATGTTTCCTGGACCAATTTCAAGTTGTGGGCACTCCCAAAAAGGAGAGGATAGCACAAAAAACTGAGTATTAATTGCTACAAACAACAGTTTGCAATTACTCCCCTGAGAAATTCGTGTAAGTTTAAAAAAAAGGTATATGTACTTCTCAAAGCTACTAACTGTCATTACAGACACATAGCTCATGGACAGACAAACACACACCCATCAGAACACGGCCCTAGATATTAAGTGTTAGTAATTTGATCCAGTAGTTTTAAGGAACACACACATACAGCTACAATACAGGGCTTAAGCAGTATTAAAAAAAATAAAAAAGAATCAAAACCAAAGCAGTGTACATAATTTTTCAATCAACAGTTTTACATGAAATAATAGATACTTATTTTATAAGGTAAAATAAAACACACCCAAAAACATCCAAAAAACCCTAACCCTATGACCGCTTGTAGGATGCAAGGCTTTATAGGCTTTCATACAATTTATTTATGAAATCTCAATCATCCAAAGCTAGTCCAGCTCGATAGCACAACCATAAGCATCTTATACAGACCTGCAGCAGTCCTCCTCTCAAATCAATGTATATTTTTGGAATAGATTGCTCTGGGCCAGGATCACCACTGTGCTTACACCACTTGGCTTCCACATTAACAGAGCAGCAAAAAGGGCCTATCAGAGATCTGGCTCTTTCTTTGAGACTTGTTTTAAGCAAGAAATCTTTTATGTCAAGGACTAAAGATGATCCATGGATTCCTAAAAAGAGAGAGAGAAAATTAATCCCACTGGTAGTTATTCTCCCAACATCTATGTGCTTATTTCCTGAATTCACTTTACCATGAGCCTGGGAATCCCTGCCCACAAGCAGTTACTCACACAAGCAGTCCCACTGGCTTCCATGGAAATACTTGTGTGGACAATCACTCTCCTCTCCATGCAAGGGCATCACAGTTGGGCAACAAGATTTGTAATTTTTTTTTTAATTTCTTTTTTTAAATTTTTTTTTAATTTAGCTTGCTCTTCCCACACTATCAACCAGGCTTTATATCATGTTGCAGCTATGAAGCAGGTATGTCTCATCCACATTCCTTACAAAGAACTATTTGCCAAAATATTATGACTTTTTGCATTGTGAGTATTTTAAGGTTTATGAAAAGGGACATTTTTCATTAACCTATGAAACTTTCATTCAAAAAAGTCTATTAAGAACAAGAACAGCTGCTTCACTTCATTATATTTTAAAGTGACAGGAAATAGTTATTTTGAACAATTCTCTCTGCTTTTGTTCAGGTTAGTTACTATAACATAGCACCTTGCTAGACTTTAGAGTGCTTATCAGGAGAAGTAGGGCATGGTTTGAATTCAAATAATTCGAAACATTCTTATCTCAAAATATATAATGCACATCTTCTGATAAAAAAGTTTAATCTAAACTTTTCACATCATAACCATTTGTACTTTGCATAGCTTCATAAAACATAAAAATTATAATGGCAGGTTACATTTGCAAGAGAACTTCTGTACTCTCATTAAAGACACAAACACTTAGAGAAAAGAAACACCATCTAGAAAAGTCCCAGCTCTTCTGAATTTAACTTACTGCAAATCACTGTTTAATAAAACAAACCATACTTAGTATCTCTATTTCTTTTGTATATTTACATGGAAAGTACTACATCTGAGGTTGGCTTAACTTTTCTCTCTTTTGGTGCTCATACTCGGACTCAACACCTTGAATATTGGATGTCACCATACATTATAATGCCCACAGCTTATTTTTCTAACGAAACTAGATATTTACAAAAGGCAAAAGATTAAAAAAACACCTAAGGCTTACACACAGATGTTTCAAGGTACAGTTTCATTTTATATTTTTATAACTTTGCTGGTAGAAAAATCCCACAAAAACACAACTCACTGTTTTGAATACATGCAGTAAAACTTCTCCTATGAATCTCTCCTAGTATCCAAGGAATAAGTCTGTCTGCATCCTGGGGGTTATGATTTCATAATACTAAGAACTATTTTTTGTATTGGAAGAAAATAAATTGGATTTTTTTTTTAAACTAGCATCCACTGGGAAGGTGGTTCAATGGTCCCCATAGAATAATGGCATTGAATTGTGTCCAGCCTGAGTAGGAACCACAAAACTAAACCATCTCTCCCTTGAGCAGCTGGAGTTTAGTAAGAATGATCAAGGGCTTGACTGAACCATTGTCCCACGCCAATCAACAGGGCTGTTGTCACAGACTGGGAAAGGAGTTCTAGCTTTGTGGGTTTTTCATTTAGGATGGCTTCTGAAACCCTGCATCTGCTTTCATGGGTAACAGGCTTATAGGACAGAAACTGTTCAAGTGGGTTTTTGACACTCAGCTTCAGTGATAATCAAGAAAACTAGCATCAACACACACTGACACCCTGCTATGCTTAGTTATTTTAAGAGGCACTACAGTATTTGGAAATTTTTTTTTTTTCATATTCTACATGGAATTTTGATTTTAAAGAGGAGAAATTCTTGGTAACTATTGCACAATTCTTCAATATACAGTAATGTTCTTTCTATAGTTTTATTGGATTATGTGCCAAGTTGCAGAAATAACAAAAGGGGGAAAGGAATGCCAAAATACAAGTGGTTTTATTTATGTTTTCTTTCACTGGGATTACACTTGGAAGGATTACCCTTTGCAGTCTCTTTGTGTTGTCATTTCAGCTCCACAAAGTACAAAGAAAACACAATATCCAACATCTTAGAAGCAGAACTGAGCATTCAGCACATAATACTGCTGGTTCAAAATCAGCAGTGCCTTTCTCAAATGCTAAGCAAACAATGGGAAATGAAGAAACAATTAAGAATAAGGAAGTGTTGGTTAGTTTTCAATACATGAAATATTACAAGACACATCCATGGATTGTGTCCTACAAATACCAGGAAAAGCTCAGGAACTCAGTAAGAGATTTTTATTTTTCTTGCTGTGACCCAGATTGCTCTTGTGTAGACAAGAATCACACCCTCGTCCCTTCTAGAAGTTGTAGCTACGTGTCCTTTTGGGGATGAAGTGATTCAGTATAAAAACCACTGTTCACTGGTAAAAAAATATAACACAGAGAACATTCAGACAAACTTGCATGAGGTGACTTTTGAGGAAGCTTAAAGAAAACAAATGAAGAACAAGTATGCATGAACCTTAAAAAGCAACAGCAAATAAAGAGAGATCTGTGTTTGAGAGAAGCTTCAGTAGGGTACTATTACTATGGAAATCCTGAAAGTGTATGTTCAGTCAGTGAAGTGCTTTCCCATGACAAAAGTGATCACCTCAGAAAAGTAAAGATGCAAAATAATTCTCCCCTGCTTTTCTCCTCCTGCACACTATTTTCAGCCAGTCCTTCAATGCATCTCTCACAAACCTCTATTGTAGAAGTCTACCTTCAGTTTAAATAGATTAAATCAAAGTCTCCATTTGAAGTGAACTTGAGATGGCAGCACACAGAAGCAATATAACTTCATAAATGATTGCTTTGACATGTAGAAGTTAACTTGTGCTGTTTGGATTATGGCTCATGAACACCAATGCACTTTTCAGTACGTGCAATAATTTACTTTTAGGAACAAATAGCTTCATGACTTTTAAAATACTCCTCCAAGAGACTAATAAATATGAAGCACTTGCTTTGGACAGTGTTTAAAAAATGCTGCCAGCCCTCCCCTGTCAGACTCCAGCCAGAAACACAAGAGCACCACAAAATGCATCTACACTAATGGAGCAAAACAGAACTTAGACCAGGCTTCTGTGTGCTATTGGAAGGATTACCTTTATGATGACATGTGCTCAAAATGAATATCCAGCTATTTTTATACAGTTGGAAATAATGTAGGAGGGTGTGAAAAAAAGCTAGTACTTCCTTGGCACACTAAGAAATTAATTTTCTCCAAAGATAAAAGTGGAGATTATTACAACAGAATAGTGGAAAAAAACCCCAAAAAACTTAAAGACATTTCCTTTGATATTCTAACACCTTTTTTTAGTCAGTAGATACTTGATTTATGCTAACATTTACAAAGACATCTCACAGAATCTGCATACCCTAATATAGTTTTACATATAGTTAGATTAGGGTTTATACATAACTGTAGCAGAGTTGTATTGGCATTTGCCAACACTAGAAGGCTCCATGCTTGCTAAACTGCTGTGTGTGCATAAATCCATTTATAAGTATAGAAAAATAAAGAGCTGGCCCATTTTAATAGATGTAGCAAATATATAAAAGCCATCCTTGCCTTACAGTAACGATCACTTAGAGTTTAAGCACTTAACACACTTACAGGTGTTAAGAAAGAGCTCTGTTATTTTCCCTGGTTAACAAAGGGAAAGACAATGTTTTGACATCAACTATTGACTTTCTGTTTTCAAAAACCTTTCCATGCTGATATTTGAATCAACTCCAAATGAAACGAGTAGAAATATAACAGGAGATTTTTCTTTCTATTATTCCCTGTGCATTTGCTCTTCCTTAGCTGCAAATGCAGTTTGGTTAACTGTACTGTCACTTAATTCAAAATAGAGCATGATTTTAATTAGCAAACTTCAAGAGGGGACAAGAGTTTTAAGAAAATGGAAACACATGTATTTTAATGAAGGTAGCAAATGGCATTCAATTGGCACTAAGCTCTCTTTTGAAAAGCCAGTAGCTTTGCTATAAACAATAGCACCAGGAAGAAAATTGCTTTTCTGAGTGTGGGGTAGCTCAGAAGCAACAGTGTGTTCCAGAGCACAGATCCTGCCACCCTGGTTCAGATGCATGTGAGCGATGTGGTCTCACCAACAGCAGCAGCCTGTCCACTCTATTCCCACCCAAGGGACTGTGGTGCCCTCTGAAGGAAGAAGTCCAGGATCTCCCATGGGTCCTCTATGGCTGGGTGGCAGAAATGCAACTTGGCTGCTAAAGGTTAATTAGCAAGTGGTTTTCATTAGTACCTTCTACTAAAGTAGATAATCTGTGATATTTGCTTCCGGGCATTCACTCTTCACATTGGTAACTTTAGTAGCTACTTTCAGATTGTTAATCACATTAAGACAGATTTGAACATGTAAATATGCCATTATATCTAATATATTGATACAATTATCTACATGATTTTCTTCTTTTAGGAAAACTGCAGATACATCACGTACTGAGTAGTTCTACTACGGTTACAATGCTCTGTTTACAGGTATCCTTGACGAACCATCTCCTGAGAAGAAAGGGTAACAAAGGTATGAAAATAATTACATGGGACATACTGCAGTTAGTTTAAGAGCCAGCCAATTTACTCAAGCCTGGAAACAGCAGTAGCAAACAAGTGGTGAGGCATAGTAAAGAACAATTTTCCAGGAGAGATTTAGTTAACAATCCACTGACCGCACTGGATTTCTCATTAGTGTTGAACTGAATCTTCTGATGGTTCATTCTCCCCATGAGAACCATACTTACACATTACCAATTAGCTATTCTTTAGTGAAAGAGAGTTTTTCAGCATTACACTGGGACACATATGGGCTCTGTAAAAACATGAGATGTGTAACACACGGTAAACAGAAAGTAATGATCTTAAGCAGGCCAAACCCTTGAATTCATCACTAATAAATGTCCCCATGCATCCAGCAGTACTGGCTGCTGGGAGCCTGTTTTCTTCAAGTACTTCAAACACTAAAATCCAGGAACATTTATTATTTTAATCCATTACAGGCAGTGCTTGATTTAACTTTATTGGTTGTGGTGGTGGTAGTAGTTATAGTGGGGGTAAAGCTATGTTCTTTTACACATCATTTCAAAAGGGCTTAATTATATTTTATAGCTTAGGCCAGGAATCCTTCTTGTTTTGTGTCTAACAAGGTTCAAATGGAGTTCAGGTCAGTGATGAATCAGAAGAGAAGTCAAAGATGGTTATCTATTTGAAATGAGCTCATCTCCCTTAAAGAATAACTGGGCAGGTACATCATGTTCATTACACTACTGCATACTAAATAACTGAAAAATCTCAATTCACTTGGTGATTTGGTAATTTTGGATTTTGTAATGCCTGATCAGAGAGGGCATATTAAAGTTTAAATCCAAAGGGATTTTAATTATTGGTCAAGGCTGTCTTTGGAGTACAATAATTTAGAATATATTTGTAAAGCTTTATGTTGCCTTATGTTATTCCAATTAAGTGGAGAAAAATGCATAATATAACAAAAATAGTGTTCATTTTGCATCAGTGAGTCCGGCTTTCAAAGCTGAGTGCTATACTGATATGAGTAGTACTTGGTTCTTGTATCATCAACATTTTATTTTTAGATAACAGCAGGTTTCAAAGAAGCGGCTAAACATTCTTACTCCAGTTTTATGGATGGACAGTTTCTTCAATTTAGAAGAGATCTAGGTATTTTTACATCTTAATTTTAGGTGGTTGGTTGAAAGCTTTCGTTTATTTTCAGGAGATAGCTGGTACCTACAACTGTCACTATCACTAAAGTTGTAGATACTTAGCACAGTTGAAAAATCGGACACTGAATGGTTGCACAGTAAAAGAAGCATTACAAAAGAACGGGTGCCACTCAGAATGTAGCTGGATATAATCAGCACAAAGTTGAATTAGAGTTACAGCTTTGATGTCTTGCTCCTCTGCTCTACACTTGCTTCAGTGGATTTCAACTGCTTTAGTAAACTAAATAGTCCATGAACTAGAGGGTAACTTTTCTTTATAAATAAACCAATCTGAAGATAGTGTCTGGCAGCAGTTGAACTGTTTGGGCCTCTATAACCCAGCCAATTATTCTTGTGGAAGTCCAAGGCTTGACAGATACACCCAGGCCACAAAAACCAAACAGGTTTCCCTGCACTCTTGGAATGTGGTTCCTAAGGATTAAGGGCAGTCCAGGTCCAAGGCTTATTCCAATCTTTTCTTCCCTTCCATCCTTCCTCTCCCTTCCTCCTTTATAAACATACTCTGAATTCTCTTTTGTGCCAGCATGGTCCAGTGAGCCAGCTGAAGAAGACAATCTTGTTGGAAACTTTTCTTTACTGCTGGGTTAGTTTTCAGACAAATCACTGCTCTGACTCAACACAATGAACCTGATTAACTGAGCTAGCTCAAGGCAGTGTGTGGAAATGTGGGGCCACAGTAACCTGAATTTCCTATGAAATTGCACCTTTTGTTTGGGCAGCAAGATGGTGATTCCATTCCATAAAAATATTCTTGACAAAGAAAAGAAGAAACATGTCAGTATGTCAACAATTTAAAGAGCTTAAGGAACTGTTTCCTAAGATTGGCAATAATGTCTAACCTCTGTGTTCTGTACCTTACACTGGAAAATAAAGATTGAATTGGAGAAACATCACAGAAAGCATTAAAGATATAAAGAAAACACCCAGCTTTCAGTGTTATATCTATTTTCTCATAAATGTGAACAGTCTGTAAAATTGACTTCCATGTAAATACTGTATCACCTACTACTGCCACATACAGCACTGGGATCCCACCATCAAAAGAAAATCCAGTCTCAAAAAATATGTAATTAATTTCACAATAAAAGCTGCAGAGATTAAAAATCCAACCATATTTGTTCTGAATCGAATTTCATCCGAAATATTTTTAAAGCTGAGTTACTCAAACTGCAAATGCAGTTCTACAAAAATAGTACACACTGTCTTGAATAAACAAGCTATAAGTAACTTCTTTTATTCTTTTTTTTTTTTTACTCCCTGGAGTTTATGTGCTAGTTCATCAGTAGCAATTCTGAACCCTATTACAAAGTATCAGTAGGGAATCTGACCAGGATTAATAGTGGTACTCAATCCTGGGATTAGGTGGTGTTTTGTTTCATGGATTTTAGGCCATCTGTTCTTCCCTCCTACACTATACTCCTGCAGAACTATAAATGCACCTCCACCTCAGGGACTATAGAAAGGAATTAGAATTCTTCTGCTTTTCATTATCACAAGATTCAGTAACTCATTTCATTGTCAAGATAATCCCCTTTTACTCTTTCTTTTGCGCTTGCAGGATATGCCAAAATGACAAATAAAATCCCAGATGTTAGAGACCTGATGAGGTCTCCACCTTTCCTTGAGTGTTGGGTTTGAGCTACTTGGGACACGGTGTCAAATCTGACAGGACCCTGATGCCCACACCCAATATTCATTAAGGTTTGTTAGTGATTTGTATAGCTGTCTACAAACTGCACTTCCACCTCAATCCTCAGTGGCCATTTAAACATTTAGTTTGTCCTCTGGCTTTTACTGACAGAGAATTAATTTCCTATTGTTCGAGTGTTGGAAAGAGTTTATATTTCTTTCTAAAAGTAACAAACGCCTTCTGGGTGTTGTAAATGGCTCGTTACTGCTGCATATTATTTTAGGTAGTCATATCTAATTTAAAGTTTTATTTCCCCATAGGCTAACTTGCATATCTGCAGCATCCAAAGGCTATGACAACGCCTCAGCAGAGTTTCCTCGAGAGAGTTAGTTAACTCCCAAAATGAAGTTTGGTCTTTGCTCTATACCAACTCAGATCTGCATTTAATTTCTAATAGTTCTCTAAAGTATCTCAAGTATGTAATTATTTTCAGGTTTAGCAAAAATACTTGCAATTATCATAGGCTCAACTAGTGTTTATTTTCCCCCCTTATTTATATTCTAAAGTAATCATCTCTATATATGGGACAAAGGGCTGGGGAATTCTCTGTATGATCTTTGGAATATTTTATGTCCCTGACTGTGTCAGTTCAGATGTTGAACAGCAAATCTTCCCTCCCATATCCAGCCAGAGTAAAATAAGGCACTACTGAGAGGCTACAGGCTTCTTGCTGTCTTTCACTTTGGGGAAAGTATGGTCCTCAACCTCTCTTTATTTACCTGCTCTTTTGGCAGGTAGGTAGTGCTAATGTCAACAACAAACCTAAACTAACTGAACACCATATGTTTAGAATTGCATTCTATTTTCTAGTACTTCTTGCTAAAAATTATTTCAATTTTAATGGCATGTGACAGTTCTGGAGTGAGTGATACACTCAAGCATGGTACCAAGTGATCTCAGGTCTGACTGGGTACATGGGACTCGAGCTGTAACCCCTTCGTAGAAGATGCCACATACTTCAGAGGACAAAAATCACTGAAATGGGTCTAACAATAGTTCTTGGAGTTGGGTGTTCATCAACAGTACAAATAAGCTGCCAAGTTAAGTGTTTGGTATTTACTTGTATAAAATAGGTACAAGTTTTAACTTGTAACTCCAAGCCACAAAATACAAAGTGACTACAGATAATTATTTTATTGAACATCAGTAAGACAAAGTCCTGCTCTTAAGGGTATGAGGAAAACTATAATGGCAGCCTCTTTTAAAGTAATATTATTTCTTTTTTTAAAGGGGATTTTGTTTTGGTGTGGATTTCTTTTTTTTTTTTTTTGTGCCAGTACACTGCATCACAGTCTACAATAGTATTACTTTACTAAAACTAAAATACTCAGTATTTTATCATGAGTACAAAGGAGAACATAAGTATTCTAACAGAAATAGTAACCATCTTGTTATAAGTAACTGTTGTATTAAAACATGAAAAATGTCCAAAAAATGAAGTCCCTTGACGCACTAAAGGTTTGGGGTTGTACAACAGCGCAGCAGGATATATAGAAATAGAGGTGTTTTAATTTGATCCAACTGCAGTGTGAGTGTTCAACACATACAATTTATTTTGTTAGAAGAGAAATCATTCAACTAATTAGCCCCTCTGCTTTTCAGAAGCTAAAACTTTTTTATTTCATAAGAAATTAGGAAGAAAAATGAAAACAGAATGCCTTTAGTTTCCATGATTAAACCAGTAAAGTCTAGAGAGAAAACTGAAAATTAAAAAAAAAAAAAAATTGGATAGCAAGCTTTTTTCTTAATTTCAGCAAAAAAGAAATGAAAGTAACACACAAGGTCATGCACTTTTATTTTCCCCTATAAGGGAGGAAGAATGCCGACAATATATATTCTTGTGAGGTTTTTTTGCTAAATAATTCCTAGCAAATAGGAATTCCTTACAAATCAACTTCATCTCCTGCATTAAAACTCATCTGGAAAAGGGGTCATTTACACTGTTTATAAAACACTGCCACATAAAATGTGTAAAAAACCATATTTCACTAAAAATAGCTTGCGTAAGTAAGGGATTAGAGTAGTTTCTACTGCTATAATTGTTCCTTTGTAGTTTTTTCCATGATGTTTTTGAACAGTGTTTTTAACTATGTTTATTAAAGTCAGCACATCAAAAAGGATCAAAGAGTCAGCTAGTGAGAACCAAAGAAACCCCAAGTGTATTGTGTTGTCTCACTAGGGAGTTATGCAGATTCAAGTAAACAAGTGCAAATTGTTGAGGTTTTAATGAAAATTTTCTACAATTATTGTATCTGAAGTCATTCTATGTAAAAACATCTGTACAGCAGATGGCCATACTGTACAAAAGGCAAGCAATGCTCCTTTTTCTTCCTCTGTTTTAACAGTACATCTGAGATGACTACTTTTGTCATTGTGCTTAGCTTGGTTCAGCAAATAATTCGTAAAATGCAGCTGCTGCAGATGGTCACAATAGTTATTTGACTGTAAAATCAAAGACACAGTGAAGTATTCACGTATTAGTTTCATTCTATTTAAAAAAAGTTCTGACATTAACCCTGTTCAGCTCAAAAGGTGTATCTATAAAACCTTTCCTAAAAAGAAAAGTAGTGAAGAACTGAGATATCTAAATGTTCCTTCCTCTCAAGACACAGCTACAACACTATTTTCAATTGAGTTATCTTGCATAATTCTTTTGTAATAATAAAACGAATCTAGTTAGTAACTGTGCTAATCTTCTAAAGTATTTTTAACATAAGATTATAATACCATTTCCCCCACACTGAGTAGTTCATCTTCTCTCCTGAAGCTCTAATTCCCACTTTGGTTTCTATCAGCACTTTCAATTCAGACTAATAATTGTAACTAAAAATCCAAGCAATTTCTTAAAAGACTTTTTGACAATTTCAATCAGTTTTGCTCTTATTAAAACTTAAAATTATTTTATTGCACCATCACAACAGTATGCAAAACCTCATGTAGATGTATTTTTCTTTTTATAAAGTAGAGATAAAGCAATTTTAACTGAAAAGTGTCTGTTGATGTCTAATAATTATGTGGTTACGAAAGTTCTTTATATAGAATAAGTAATGTACATTTTCATTATATTCAGCATCAGTATTGCTATACTTTACAATGCCTGCCAGAGTATGACCATACTGAAGATTCATGTACAGCTTACAGTGCGTAAAATAAAGATTGATTTCCTTGGACTGCCAGAAGAATTAAGAAACAGAACTTCATAGCTGAAAATGTTTCTGAGGCTTAACATGCAAGGCAAGGTACGTCCTCCTTCTGGGAGGATGAAAAACTCCAGGGTAAGTGATATACAGTGCTGAGTTTGCCAAATTACTTTATAGCCCAGTGACGGAGCGGCCTGGCTTTGATATATCGAAGCGTGATGTGGACACCATAACGTACCGTGGGACGGATAATGCATAAATGATAGAGGGGAAGAGATGGAAGGGAAGAGGATTATTATACAGAAAGAAATCAAAAACTATTTAAAGCACATTATAAAGGTCTTTTACTCAGTTGCAGTGTCTTCTCTGCTAGGGTTGTGATCTGATTGGAAAAGCGTGGGAACACAGGCACTGTTCCTGCCTGCACTGCTGTTTATTCACGAATAAATCAAAAGTTTCAGGCCCTGGCATTTTCACGGGCTTTCATGTCCTATGAACCTTAAATTTTTCATTTTTAACTTTCAAAACAATAAAGAACTGAAACTTAATGGCCTGAGGGGAAATATTTCTGATGAAAAAGAAATAAATCACCACTTCACTTGGCCAACAACTTGTTCCTCTCAGCTACAGACCATTTTACCTCACAAGTTACTCTGCCAATTACCTACATCTGGCTCATCTTCACACCACAGAAACATACCATCTTATTAATTTTATTAAAATACTAATAAAACACTTTACAATGACACTTAAAATATCTTCATTTTAAATGAGTCTCTGGTATCTGGTTAATTGTACCCGAGCTGTAAAGTTTCCTTGCAGTGCTGCAGTAATGAGGCCAGAGTGCCCGTTTTCCCTGTGTGACTCTCAGGTGTGCAGAGGAAACATGTTAAAATTGAAAACTTCATAAGTCTGGAGGAGACTAACAGCTAGACCCAATACTTACATAGTAGCACCTGTCAGGGCTCTGAACAATTATTTTTACATTTTTTAAAAACAGAAACAAAGGTCTTAACAAGAAAATCTAGTTACAGAGTGAAAACTGTCAAAATTTTGCCCTTTAAATTATGTGCTAAATTATCAGAATACCAGAGGAGTGGTTCTCATAACCACCATTTCAGCCAGAATTCCATCAATAAATTAGTAATTACAAGCTAGGGGATATTAACTACAACATTAATCACTCTTGCGTGCTGCCTCACTGAAAGGAAAACTCAGGCAATGGAGTCTATCAGGGATTTAGTATTTTCTGTTGTGGATTTATGATGTAGGCTAGAACGGTTCCCTGCAATGCCCCACACTATGAAACAGTCACTAGACCACCACTTAGACAAACCAGTAGCACTTCCAACTTTAAAAAAACTCTTACCTGCAGTTTTATGTCCACTTTTAATATTCAGGCTCCCAGTGAGGTTTGAGAAAGAGACTAACAAACAAGGTTTACTGGGATGGGGGATGGTTTCCATCAAAACAACCACTTGAACGGTGTGAAGGGAAATTTTCTGGAAGCAGGAAAGGGCTTGCCACAAGTTTTCTTGCATTGACGCCTTTTGCACAGCGTTGGTGGGCACTGCAGGTAGAAAGTCCTTTGTATTGGGGTGTCTGGATAGCAAAGTAACATCCTCATCTGGAATAATGCCAGCTGATGGAGCAGCCTGCTTCCTAGACTCATAATCATTTGTGGTTACGATTTTCTTCAAGAACTGGTTTATTTGGTCAAGTCTGGCAAAACTGAGATTTGCTTTCAAAGGTTTTGATATGTCCACGTTTATGTCAGCTGTAGGGGAGAATTGGAGAAAGAAATATGAGAAGCTACAGTGCAATTATTCAAGTAGTCTACAAATATTAGGCATCGAGTGGAAATAGCTTTTCCACCATATTTCCACCATGTTTCATTAAAAGGACTGAATCAATGTTATAACATACCAAAACAATATTTTTAAGAATAAATGTGAATTAAAATATCATGAAAAATACTATAAGCAACCCTCACTATATAGAGTTTTAAAGGAAGAAACATGGCACAATATGGATCTTGTTTCTTCCTAGAGATCACCACAGCTATCTAAAAGACACACACTTTATTTGAGTGTGTAGGAGGAAGATACATTAGTTCTTTTGTGTCAGAGTAAAAATATACTTCTCTTGAGTTTTATATCCAGAAGAACTATTTGACTAAACTCCAAAGCCAACAGTGAACATTTCCAAAACATTTAAATGAGTGAATAACGTATGTATTCTGTTGTTTCCTACATGGCTCATATGCAGCACTCTTCAATGTATTTTCAAGATGAAATGTGAAATAAAAAGCAAATACAAAAACTGAGGTATGTTTAGATTTCTTCATTTTCCAGGGAGATTTGAATAATTAAAATTTTTTCATCTCCTTACCAAACATGATTTTGGTATTTCTCAGACTACTAAAAGATTCACAGAATTTTTAGGAATCACAATTGATACAAACAACGTTGAATAGTGATATCTTAGTAGCTGAGATGCAGGAATTACCATGATTATTTCACAGAGGGGAAGCAGAATTTTATGAAAGCTGAAACGTATTTCTGTGCTGCAGTATCATAACAATTCCTTGCAGAAATCCAGCTTTTAACTCAGTTTTTAGGATTTTTCATTTCAAATTCAGCTTTTGACCAGCAATGAGACAGCTAATCTGGTCAGGGGGATAAGTTTGCTTTTCCCTTTGCTGTTTAACTGCCACCACTCCACCCCCATGAACAAAAAGTGATTAAAATTCTGTGCATATATCTAAATTAGATTAAATGTTCAAACAGCATGACTTAGTTTCAAGTTTCATTATAAATACATACAGGAAACACTGTTTGTTGAAGGTTTTACACAGATTAATGAATATTTCATCAAAATTAGTTTCAAGTTGTCTAGGATCACATCTGATTCATAACATTGATGGAAACTAATGAGCTTGATTCTCCCACTCGTAGGTAAATTTTTACACCAATGGTAAAAGACTGGAAGGGCAGAGTCTCAGAGCTGCTCTTAAGCACAGGTTTATACTGTCACAGGCACATGACAAAGTACTTTTCTGATCCCCACCCCCCAGAAATATCTGGCACATTGTCTACAAAGATAAGAGAAATTTATTAATGGCCGTGTAAGATCTGACATATCTTAATTAAAAAATAACAAAACAATCTTAGAAAAAGTCTGCAATACTCTACAAGTCACAGCTAACTGAAATTTAAGACTGAAAAAATATTTTTAACCATTTTAATTAACGGTTTTCTGAAAATGCTTTCTCTTGCACTGAAAGCCTTTCACACTGAACCAGGAACTGGCAAAACATTAGCTAATAAGTGAGCCTAGGAGAAAGGCAACTACCAAAGCTAGCAAGCTGGGCATTAGAGGAAAGCAGGATTGGAAAGGGTTGTTAAACACTGAAATGGGCTGTCCAAGAAGGTGGTGGAGTCACCACGCCTGGAGGTGCTCAACAAACAACTGGATGTGGCACTCAATGCCAGGGTCTATTTGACACAGTGGTGACCAGCTAAAGGTTGGACTCAATGACCTCAGTGGTCTTTTCCAACCTCAGTGATTCTGTGAAGATTTTTAGGCATCCAAAACTACACAGGATCAACTTGGAAGATTTTTCCAAATACTTCTGTACTGATATTTTTAATTAAAACCATGGGAAGAAAAATGTCATAACAGTTTGGAAAAACTCCCCACCCTTCTTGGCACTAAGAATATCCCAAAACTTGCCTGCCTTTTATGCAGACATCATTGGGCTTCTCCTCCTTTTGAATAGAGAAAGGAGTTAGGAAGAAAGTAGAGACTGAAGTGACATTATAACATTATTTACAATACTCAAATGGAGTGGTTTTTAAAGGAAATGTTAAAAAAACCAATCAAACAACTGTCTTATCAATTTAAATATCTCCCTTAGTAATGTAGTAATAAAGGAGTAAAGTAGATGTTATTTATTGGCTTTGCCAAATAATGAAGTTTCTAATTTAGTAAAGGAGGAAAGGACACTTACTCATTGGGATGGCAACTTTCACATCCAACTGCTTTATCCAAAGTTCATCTGATTGTCCACACTTTCCTATGGTAGTATGGCCCAGAAGAGGATAAAAATAACAAAGCTCCCTGAAACCCAAAAACCGCTTAGACATAAGTTGACACAACAGGTGTCACGGGCTTAACCCAAAGAGCAAACCGATTGTGAAAGATTGAAAAGGAGACGAACACAAGGGCAGTAGCTCTTTCTGGGGCTTACTCAGGCCTGGGCAAAGAAGACACAGGGCACTGGTGAAGCTCAGTACTGGAACATACTTGGCACCTGGGCCTGTGCTTTATTACTGCTCTCAGCCACTCATGCAAGAAGGCAGCAAAAAAAGGGCCACCAGGACACCAGAGAACTGCAAATGACTTCCGTCTTTTCTGTTTGGAAACTGTACACCTCACACAGAAAAATCTTGTCATGACTGATAACTTGACAAAATTTTGTATGAAGTTATTATTATCCAGTAAATCAGCTCTGACAGAATGTGGTAGCAGCCAGAAGCATAATTGCAGAAAATGTGACTTTGGAACCTTCACTGCAAATATTTTAACTATCTTGTAATGATATAGGTTATTTTTACAACTGGTTAAAGATTATGTAAAGAGATTCTTTGGCATTTTAAGTAAAACACCCAAAAAGAAAAAAAACCACACAACTGAGCAATCTTTAGTCTTTGACCTCTTTTACACTTTATACTTAGCAATGTAAAAGAAACTTTAACATTCCTTCTAAGAAAAATATATTTCAGTGATGGACAGAACAATGAAAACTGATGAAATTTGAAGAGCTATTTATAGCAGTTGATTAAGATAGATGTTCAGCAGCTTCACCAGACACTCAAAATGGGCTAAAAAGAGATTTAAAATTTAAGGGTCACCCAGATTCAGCTGCAATAAAGTTTTTGGGGTGCAAAATCCAAGTGTAACATGTTTTTGTCGATTATTTTAAACACCCGAAGCGAAGAACAGCACATAACACTGTGCAGATTCTGTACCTGTTGGAAAACAGTCTTTCTGTAACTCACCTAACTCTTTGAATTGTCCAAAATTACATCAGAATCAGGACAGAGCAAAAGGTAGCTCAAAGCCACCTTGAACTCCTCAATTACATTAGCCTCTCCTTTGCCTACTACTGACTGGCTACCAGAATAACAACCCAATGCTCTCTTTAGATTTAAGACATATTAGCAATAAGGTATTTGGCCAGGTGTTATTTATTTCCAGCAAATAAAAAGTAAAAAAATTACTGTGCATCAAAGCAATTTTTTATGGTATAGCATTTGAGTGTAGAATTTGAATTGTTCTTTCTCTATCTCAATTTCTTCACTACATCTCTTTAGATTACCCAGTAAATCTATTTATTTCAATTATTAGTTTCTAATTAGCCTTTACAACTTTCTTAACAGCTACTAGGAAACAGAATGATGAAATAACTAGTGAGTTAAAAGGAGATTAGATAAATATAAATAAATTACACTTATTATATGCTCCCACCACACCAGGAGATGACTTAACAGTAAAGGGAAAAGAAACACTTTGGAATAATGAAATCAGAGAGGGAATTCAGGTCCCAGAGGCGATTCTACGGAGTTTTATGTTAATGTACACCTTGTGGGGGACCAAAAATCAACTGGAATAGTTTCCTGAAAACCGTTTCCAGCTATTTTCTCATTTAAAAAGTTCCAACTTCACTTGACCCATTAGTCATCATATTACTTACATTTATTATGTATTTTGAAATCTATTACAAAAAACCCAATGGATTCAATATGGCCTTTTTGAACTAAATCATAACAACTATAAAAGAAAACCTATGAGCGGCATTCTGAAATTTCTGTCTGAAACAATTTCTTTCTTTGTCATTTTACTACTTAGAGCTTCAGATAAAAACTTTCAGGGTTATGAGTATTTTACCCTTGTTCTCCATAACATTCAAATTTGTATTGGGAAGATAAAATTTTCATCTGTGAACTTGGGATAATGACATTACTCAAAAGGACTTTTCATTTGCAGGGCTAAGGATGAATAAGCAACACAAAAAAACCCCAAGAGCTCCTAGCAAGTTATTCCAGATAAAATCCAGCTCTTACTGAAGTCAGTGGGTTTATTCTAATATATGTCATAATTTAATGTACACAACATCATTACTTTTATGACTAATAAGCTACCTTAGAATTTTCTTAATCTTAAATACCAGAAAGCAAATTCCATGAAGATTAGCTGAATAGGGACAGGCTGGTTGACAGGCCAAGACTATGAAGTTCAATAAGACAAAGCGTGAGTCCTACACTTGTGTCACAACAATCTCATGAAGCCCTACAGCGTGGTGGAAGAGTGTGCTTCTTGGAAAAGGACCTGGGGGTGCTGGTTGACAGCAGCTGAACATGAGCCATCAGCGTGTGCCCAGGTGGCCAAGGTGCCAATGGCATCCTGACCTGCATCAGAAATAGTGTGGCCAGCCGGACCAGGGCAGTGATTGTCCCCCTGTACTGGGCACTGGTAAGGCCACACCTCGAGTGATGTGTTCAGTTCTGGGTCCCACACTAGAAAAAGGACATTGAGGGGCTAGAGCGTGTCCAGAGAAGAGCAATGAAGCTGGTGAAGGGTCTGGAGAGTAAATCTTATGAAACGCAGTTGAGGGAACTGGGGTTGTTTAGCCTGAAGAAAAGGAGCCTCAGGGGGAACCTTATTGCTCTCTACAACTGCCTGAAAGAAGGTTGAAGCCAGGTGGGGATTGACCTCTTCTCCCAGGCAACCAATGACAAGGCAGGAAGAAATGGCCGCAAACTGTGCCAGGGGAGGTTCAGGTTGGACATCAGGAAGAATTTTTTCAGTGAGAAGGTGGATATGCATTGGAATGGGCTGCCCAGGGAAGTGGTGGAGTCACCATCCCTTGAAGTGTTCAAGAAATGACTGGACGTGGCACCCAGTGCTATGGTTTAGTTGCCATGGCGGTGTTCACTCAAAGGTTGGACTTGATGATCTTGGAGATCTTTTCCAGCTTTAATGATTCTATCATTTATGAAACAGGGATCTTTTCAAAGACTGAGAAAAGTTGAAGTGGGAGAGAGAAAAACATGTAATTTTCTAAGAATTTGTTCATTTTCCATATCCCTCATTCAGCAGTGGACCTTTTATTTCTCATAGCTAATACAGAAAAGACCAGGTATTTTTCCTTGAGGCTGGACACAAATCTTGCTCTCCCCATCCCAAGAAGGCTGCAGAGTATCAAACTTCTTAATATACAGTACTTCTATAGAAGAAACTTCTATTTATCCTAAACTCTTCAGATGATTTAATTTCCTAGTCCTAAACAGGAGAGGAGCAGACGATGGCAAGGAACATTTTACCAACAGTGATATTCTTACTCTCTCAGCCACCCATCCTGATGTAGGGAGTTTAAACAGAGGAAATCTGAGGAAGGTAAAGGTAATCTTAAGCCCTCATTCTGATTTGGAGTCAGGGTGGCCCTTCAGCAACAGGGTAATGGCTGAATTGCAAAAATTAAATTTATAAAAATAGGAAAGAGACATGTAAAGAAAAGACTAGTTGTACTGTTCTCAATTGTCTCTGGTCAGGCATCAAAAGAGGGACAAATTAAGAGAAACTGAAAAGCAAGAAGAATACAAACGAATTGTTTTTATCCTCTAATTCATCATTCCCAATTTGGATCAAGGGAAAAGGAGGAAGAAACTTGAGACAAGGCTTCAGAGGCCATCTGCAGTCCATCTTGCATTCTGCTTCTGTGAGACAGATGCCAGTTAGTCTGGAAGAGACTAGTAGTCACTGCTCAGTATTTCTACCTACTGCTGTGTGTGTGCTGCAGCCCCACAGAAGCAGCTCTCTGGGGCCATTATGGCAAACAACAGCCAAGGGAGCTTAATCAACGGGAGCTGTGCCGGGTGCTCCCCCGCCGTAACAACACCTACTTCCACAACCTTGTATGCCATTGACATCACCCTAAGACATTGACAACTCCAGCTAGACAGCACCCAGGTTTGAGATCTCAGACAAGCTTCAGAGTGATGCAATTCTATTATTTTTTTTAAATTCTCACAAGTAAACTAAGATAAATTGTTGTAGGTCAAGAAGACCAAAGATACCATTAATAAACAATGGAGGGTTACTGCTGTTCATAAGATGTTGACTGAAATTAAGCAACTGTGCAGCTACCAAATACAGCACAGAAGTGTGTCAAGGGCTGGGTGGTGAGGCCAAAAACTGTAACGGGGGCATTGGGAGGCACGGTCATGAAAGGAAAACCCTAGCTAAGGGAAACATTAACTCTCTCAACAGAGAGTCAGGGGAAGGTGAAGAACAATACAGTGAGACAAAATAAATTGTTCCAGGTCATGGAGCACGTTTGTGGGGGAAAAAAAAAAAAAGAACCCATAAATACCAATTCTCTATTTTCTGCTTAGCTGCTGAATAATACATCTATATTAAGAAACATTAAAAAAAAAGAAAGCTTCAAAAAATGGAGCAAATGTTTGAAATAAGTGTTAAAAGAATGCCAATACAGTGAAAAAGATTCTAAGAAAATATTTTCCAACTTATCCATGTGGCTTTGGTGGGCACTTTTCATTTTCAGTACTTAAGCATATAAGAAACTAAATTTAAAATAAGTACTGTAGACATTGCTTTCAGAAAAGTACTTTGATAATTTTACTCAGTATTACACTGATATTACAGACAATAGATGTGCCAAGTCCAAAGCAATACCTACAGGCTGGTACACCTGTTTGGAATATTTATCTTTGCCTTCTTAATCAAATAAATATAATTTAATGGCTACAGTGTCAGTGCTTTAAAAACTTGTTTGTAAAAGAGCAAAGGGAAAAAAAAAACCCTACTAGAAAATTCAAAAGTTTTGCAAATGACCCAGAGTTAATTAGAAAAGTCTGCACCCTGGCTAGTTCCCCTTCTCACGTGTCAGCTCTCATTAAATCAAAAAATTCTCCTTTCAAAGTTAACAAACACCATGGTTAACAAAACTGTTAAACTGGGATCAAGTGGGCACATTCCTAGGTTTATATATGATGTCATGCTAAGCAGCCCACAGCTGAACTTGCAAGTAGTATGAATGATTTTTCAATATATTAAGTATCTGATCTAATGCTAATTTTCTCTCTATAGGCTAACTGTGCTGGGAACAGGTGGCCCTGCTTTCAATTACGGAGGGCTAACATGCCAGTGTGAGGCCTGGATTAGTTCACCTTCTCACAGGGAATTTGCCTCGGTTGGGAATGGATTTATTATGGCTTCACACATGGAACGGAGCTCATGTCAGCTGAGGGCAGTGATACATCATATGATTCAAATTAACCTGCTGTGGACTGTTCCGCAGGGCTGATATTGTGTATTAAAATGACGACATTTTTAAAACAGCTTGAAAGAAACCAGAATTGCTGAAGTGCAATGGTTCCAATTTGTTCCAACTAATCTATCACCTGCTGGAGGTATTATTCTAGTGGGTTTCTGGTAGCTGCTATTTTCCAGGTTTCTCCAAACCACTGACCTTCGTAATGGATACAATTGTTGCCTCTACAAACAGTGGGGGAAAAAGGCTGGAGAGAGTGCCATGGTGCTTTTCTGATCACTGCTTTTTATGCCTAAGCCTAGATCCACTGCTGTGCCCCCCGTGGTGCCCAAAATGTGTGTGGAGGGACTGGCAGGAAAGGGAAGCCCACCAGGTCCCCAGTTCTCACTTTATCTTTCAGTGGGAAACAACATTTCTTAGTTTGCTTGGATATTTTCTTTTGCAGAAATTATTTCTAAAGGTGAATTATGAAGGACCTCCGTTATTTCACATCTAACCCAAAGCCCTCCCGAGAAACTGCTGGGGTAAGAGGACTTCAGTATAAACCACCTATATTTTGCATGTATAAGTATTTGAAGGCAATTTGTATCAAGCTGTACTTCATAAAGGTTTTGTATCATTTGCATCCAGAAAGACTACATCAAAAAGACAGCTTTTATAGCTAAGAAAGATGATTAAAAAAAAATCCAGAAAAAGGACCAGAAGGTAAAGAGAATAATTTTTCAAAACCTTACAAAACAAGATGGTCATATTTGTTCCTCACCTAACGAATTATAACTAAAGCTGAAGCAATAAATAGTTCACTTGTATGTATTAGACAAGAATTAGATGTACAATCCAGTAACAGACTGAATATAAAAGTCATGTAAAGTGATGTAAATGGAATTTTAAAAATTTTAAATAATTAGTTTCTGTAGAAAGAGAAAGCATAGTCCTTTAACATGTTGTGGGGTTAAAGTTGAGGTCTGTTCCCACAGGCCTGATGATGAATGCTTATTTCTCCCAGGATCCTATTACCTTAAATCTGGAAGAAATATAATTTTTCTTTAGTTGCCAAAAATGTACAAAATAATCAACTCTTGTGGCAAGAAGTGCATTAATGTATCCTGTTATTCTCATTTAATTAGTGGTTTCCAAGTTTAGCTACTTGCTGTAGTTTTTTGATCTCTGAGCTAATACAGACTGACAACCTGGTTTCCTGTGTGGTGAAACCATACGATTTTTTCTGTGGAACACTATCTACTTATCTACTTCAGCTGACAAACTATTTGCAAGGAGTACTGGTTTTATCTAACACAGCAAACACTGGGAACCACTTGCAGATTTTTTTTCTGCTAACTGCTTGATAGTTATTTTGTGTTATAAAATGTTTGACTTTTATATTTGGAATTTAACCTCAGCACACCAACAACGTATTTTGAAAGGAAAATGGCATTATAATTAAACCACTGAACTTTAAACTTAAAATCTACACAGAAAACTGTATAGTTATCCTAACTGCTACACCAGATTTTTGTCTGCATAGGCACAGCTTTCAAAGATGTGCTGACTTCTCAGAACAGCTGATCATCTGTAACCAACAGGCAGCACCTACTAATACATCCAATGCATTTCAGCAATTTACCTACTGCAGTTATAAACAACATATATATAAATGAATATGAAAACCACACTATGTCAAAGAATAAGTCACTTAGTAGCAGCATTCTCTGACAAATATTCACAAAAAAGAAGAGCATTCAAGGCCTGCAACATAACTGTACTCCAGCAGTGCCTTTATTTATTCAATTTATTAGCTAAGCTGTCTCTCATACTGTTTGTTGACCTTGCAAGAGCTCTTGGAAGTTTTGCTGAGGTTCTTGTCCTCAAAGAACAAATGCCAGCTGGGTTAGGATCTGGTGGTGTAACACTTTCTCCAGGCCTGCTGATGGCCAAGCTACCTCACCCTGGAAGAAGTTGTGGTTAGGGGACTTCTTGTCCCACAGGGGAGTTAGTTACTCATTTTCCAGTAGCCTGCTGAGGAGCTGTCAAGCTCTTGTAACTCTTTGCATGTGCTGTTCTGACGCAATCACATGCAGAATGAGCTTTCCATTACTCATCCAATGAAACTTCCATCCCCCAAGGAAAGCTTCTTGGTCAAGATTAGTTTATTTGAAGAGGATCTCACAGTGGTAACAGCTGAGGTTAGAAATGTCTGCAAGGGAAGGCAGAGCTGTTTTGTTACACTACACTGGCAAACACCTTATTAAAATTTAGAGTAATTACCACTGAGTCATGTGTAATGATAGTTCCAATTAGCAGCAAAAAGATGATGAAAACATGCCTTTTGGCTAAGAATAGATCCTGGAAGAAATCTCTTAAGTTTTAAATGCTTTGTAAGAATAAATAGATTGAAGATTATGATGCATTGATTTATGGTGTTCCAGTTCCCTATTTAGCCAAACACTATGGAGGGGAGAGATTTAACACTAATGCAAGATATGACTGAATTGTTGATATTGCAGTGGACACTTACACTACTTGTGAATTTATACTTTGCAAACTGGTACCAACTTCCATGTTTGCTAGTTTAGTTAGGAGTCTGTCCTACTGACAGGCCAGCATCAGGGAAACACCTTCAGGTGTGTAACAAATTAAATATAAAGGCTGTGCCAGGAAACTGCAGTGACAACTTTGAGAAAAGGGGAATGCACAGATGAAGGGTCTGGGAATATGGAAATTTGTCAAACATGGGGACAGAGGACATAAAAGAACTAGGGGAAGAAGGATAAAAGACAACCATTCTGGCAGCAGTGATCAAAAGGTCCCTGACAGTGGGTATCTTTACCCCTCTTGTGCTGTTCCTGATTAGAATGAAAAGCCATAATTACTATCAGTTAATCTTTTTTTTTCCTTAAATAACAGTAGAACATGCAGTAGGTCTGAAGGTTCAAAGGCCTAATACAGTAGCCAAACTGTATAACAAAAGCTCTGCATTATCAAGTGGTTTTCAAAATCTTCTCTAAAACAATGTCTTCAAGATAGCATGAAAAACCAAAAGAGGGGCAGGTTGTTCATGTACTTTGTTTCCTTGAGACTTCTGCCTGCGTGTAAAAAATGTTTTTTCAAGCTACCTAACCACAGTATTTATAGTCAGGGGTCAAATATGTGTGTCTCATTCACTGGTTGCTCAATTTGATGTGTTGGCCTTTGATATTCAGAAGTGATTACTGCTTCACTCAAAGACAACATGAACTGTGTTTCCAACACCAAATTCTATATTTTTAAGTATGCTGGAAAACTAAATTTTTGTTTTGATAACCTTAATAGAATGAGAAAACCTTTAACATCCCTGTACCTCAGTTGCCTTCTGTGAAATGACAAAGGCCTAGCATTCCATCACCCATGTGAGGATTCTGCAGGTAAATTAGTACTACTGTAGTGCTCAGATGCTACAGCAGTAAGGAATGCAGATGTAATTCTGCTGTAGGTCTAGGTTTAGATAGTGTGCTGTAAGACTGTGTGAATAGGTAACTGAATGAACACGAAAATCCAATATTGAAGAGCTGCTCACCAAATGGTAACAGCTCTCTCTGTGCTATATGAAGTAAGGATAAAAAAATAACTTAAACAATTCAACAAATATGCCTATGAGAAAATAATTATAATGGCACAGCTATATGTATTTTCCAACTTTCACTAGAACCTCAATTATTCTACATTATAAAGTAGCTATAAATACATACTTGACAAAATAGAAAATGAATTACTTCAATTTGCTGGAGTTTCTGATACTCTAGGAGTGGAACTTCAAGTCATATTATATTACATAAATGTTAACAAACCTTTATACTATATCTCTTATATTAATTAAAGAAACAAAATATCGCTAATTTTTAAGTTTTACAGTATCAACACTTCAGGTGATTGGGATTTCCAATGCCAGGTATCCAGATTTCAAAGAACCAAAGAAAAGATGGCTTAGAAAAATCTTCAGAAACATTATAAAAGTAATCTTTTCTAAATATAAAATTTCCGTTTTCTAGGACTAGAAGCAGGTAGGTTTGGAAATTTGACAAATTCAGCCTTTCTAAATTTACTGTGGGAAGAAAATTAATACTTAGACCTAAACTAATGACTGGTCCAGGACTGCCCATTTCCCAGTTTTCACTTTAATTCAGGCTAATTCCTGGAGGAAAATTTCACATTCATGAGCAAGGAATACAACACTTTTCTGATTATCTAATATCACTGAATCATAGAATAATTAGGGTCGAAAGAAACTTTAAAGATCATCTACTTCAAACTGTCCTGCCATGGGCAGGGACACCTTCCACTAGATCAGGTTGCTCAGGGCCCCATCCTGTGTCTATGTGTGCATATCTGCAAACAAATTACATTAGAAAAGAAGGATTAAAGAGCAGTGCTTACCCGGTCCATTAAGGAAGTCCTTAATTTGCACAGTGAAAAGAGGAGGTGGAATACCACTTTTAGCATCTACCTCTCCTGCTACTGTCTGCAACCAGATCTTGCAATAATCCAGAGCTTCTGGCAGAGTCTTCCCAGGATCTACAGATGATAATCATCATAGTCATTAATGATATTCCAGGAATATAATACGTAAAACATATAATACATAAAAATATAATACAAAAAGCTACATAGAAAATTGATTAGACAAAATTAAAACTTTTAAACGTAATATGGTAAATAATATACCTAATAGGACTGGTTTACATAGCATTTGTGCCTACAGACAGATGTATGTGTAGAATAATGCATGCACACATGGGCAAGAGGGTAAAGCTTGAATTACACAAAATTTAGAAACCCAAAAATACCAAGTAAAATATGAGTAAAATACATCAGTAACAAGATGACTATAAATAGCACATGATTTTAGCTTTAATTAATGATTAATTAATTACATTTAAGAAGTCCTTACAAGAGAATCTGTGCTAAAAACCTGCTACTAGATTGTATTGCCATTGCCAGGTAGAGAAAATAATAATGGAAAAGTAAATTATAAAGGCGAAAAGACCAGAATGTTTTGAGATCTCAGGAACAGAGCAGTTGTATGACAACAGTGCAGTTGTATCATTCCCTCTGGAGTTTCACTCAATAGCTAATCAGTAGCTATTCTTGGGTACCACCTTGAATTTTGTTCCTTTGATCAGTCTGTAATATTACAAGAGTACATTAAAATTAAATCCATCCAAGTGCTAGTCTTGTCTTCATTTCCCACGTATCACACATGGCAAAAATAGTAGTGTAAAAAGGCTTTTTAATCTTTGGGGACTCATGACCTTCATAATAAAAGTTCTCAATTCTGACACTACGGGTCTTACATTATAAATAATCAATCATTGTTTATTATTGAGTCTGCTATGTTAATTACTGAATGTCTGTCTCATCCTTACAACTTAAAGAGATTTTCTTGATGCTATTCTCTCCTTTTTTCAGACAGTTAAAAACTGCTATAATTGCTTTGAGTTTTACTCAATGAATTCCTTTCAGGAACAGTATTTACATACTCACTGTTATAGTCAACATATGGTATTGTGGTATCACAGTCATATGTGGACTGGGTATATAAAGTCAGCTTTGGAATTTGTGTTTCTTGACCTTATCATGTGATTCATATAAAACTTGGCACATATGAACCCTTATGTGATTTCAAAGAACCTACTGAAACCAATTGATCAAGACTTTAGATCTATATGGAAAAGATCAAAAGTTAGCACATTCTTTTGTTTTTATTTGATCAATTTTCAGGCAATGACTTTACAGCAGTATTTGTACAGTATGGCATATACATTACAGCCTTTTCTTCCCTTTATTCCTGTTATACATTTATAAAGTCAGCTCTCAACAGTTATTTAAAGCTGTCACTGCATAGAACAGATTTGTATATTTTCCATGAGAATTTCTAAATTTTTATGGTTCTTAACCCTTTCCTTTAATTACAATAATCAGAATGGTGTGGCACACTCCCTTTTCTACAGTAACTGTTCTAGGGAATATCTTGTTGTGTCTGGCATTTGTCTGGTACACTGAAAACACTAATACTATGGCTGTCCAGCCATATATGCCAGTTTTAAGTTTTTCTGTAATGATAAGAAAGCTAAAATCCTGAGGTTTCAAAACTGACTATGCTTGTGTATATCAAAAACTTGATGGGAGTTCCAAATAAAATGTATGAGGTTAAGACAAATGTATTTCCATCAAAGGTCAAACAACTGAAAGATGGGTATCCCTATTAAAATACCTTCTAAGGTAGAAAACAGCACATGCATTTTCATTGAATCAACGATCAGGAAAGGAATAAACCAATATCAGTCAATCAATCCCTATGCCAAGGGCACAGGAAACATCAGAGAAGCAACTGAATGAAAAAAAGGAATTACAGAATGAAAAGGGAGGAATTCATGATGAGGAGAGCTATTAGAAAAAGGACTCTCATCCCTCAAGGAAGTGACGGAAGCGTTCAGAATGTTTAAAAATACACTTGACAGAACACTATAAAATATACAATTGGGAACAATTATGCATCAGCAGGGAACTGGTCTGAATAATGTATTATAATAAGTCATTTCCATTTCCATTTTCTAGGATTCTCCCAAAAATCAACACTTAAATTTGCAGTTATTTGTATAAAGAAAACGCTGCAGAAAACCCAGGGGATGCATATATAAGTAAAAGGAGAGGCTAGAATTACTCCACAGCAAGCCAAGAGAGAGAAAAGAAAAGACTGAGAAGCGAGGAGTGGTGAAGACGGCCAGAAATTCTATCCTCTACACCTTGAGAAAAATTTGTCTGAGGCAGCAAAAAAAAAAAAAAGGTGAGACAGCTATCACAGATGGAGAAGATTTTAAATTACAAGACTGTAATTTACAGTCTCTAAGACTGAGAAGTTGAAGCCTTCAACTTGTCCACATTTACCTTCCTCCCTTCCCTCTAAATCAATCAATCAATCAATCAATCAGACTGGTTTTTAATTCACCCAAACATGCAAAGCCACTTTTAGCCTTGCTGAGATCCAGGCCTCAGCTCCAAACTTCAGCTTATGAAGTATCTTCCTAAATTTGATTTGAATTTGCAAGCTTTTGATTTCACATTGGTCTTCTGTTAACAGCAGACGGCAAAACCCAAACTTCTGAAGAGAAGGAAAGAGGGAGTAAGGGGAAAGAGAGCAAGGAAGGGAGGAGAAATTTTGCATCTTGAAGATTTTCATTCTCCAAAATATGGCTTTGTTCCTCTTTGTAGTTGACAGCCAGGCCAGCTCAGGGGGCACAGCCTGTGGGAGGCTTTAATGGGGGAGGCTCAGCGACCCAGGGCCCCCCGTCAGCCGTGGGCAGGGACCGGGCTACCGAGCGCGTGTGAGGGACGGCAGCTTGGCCTGTTCCGCTGGAACTCTACCCAGCCCAAACGAGCTCTGCAATGTGCTTTTATTTCAATGGATGAATCATATTTTGGTCTGCAGTCAATTTTAAAAGCCAGTATGATGCTGCAATCATCTCTGCATTTGAAACTCTGAAGTGGAACGTTTGGTCTTGTTTTCAAAACGGTTTCCATTGGAATTTAAGGAACACAAGTGGAAAAACATTTCTGCTAGCGTACTCACAAGTGCTGTGTCAGGAAGTTCAAAAATGAGCACTTACAGTAACCTGAGGAATGCACATTCCCAGGCCAATTTGGCTTTGTGGGTGGGGGCTGCACCCTTCTCCCCATCCTTGACTGCAGATATACTGGAGAATATACTCAGAAGGGAACAGGTGACACTCCAGCAGAACTCCCTCAATGCTATGCTAGGAAACAGCCTTAAATCCTCTCTCTGCCATGTAGGAAGGACAGGCTGACAGAGAGGCAGTGAATCAGGCTTCCCACCAGAGCCAGCCAATGTCGTTCTTCATGCAAAAGCCTGGAAAATGCTTTCCATTAGATCAGAGGTTACATGTGGTCTTAGCTACTGCATCTGCTCTTCATGGACCTCCTGCCATCAAAGGCGTGGGTGTCAAATAAAATAAAATAAAATAAAAATCAAGACTAATTCTGGATGGCCTCACAATGCCTGTTTTTTGCAAATGAGTTGTTAGCGGAAGTTGAAGAAATTCCATGCATAACAGATATTTACTGAGAAATTTCTCCCCCTTGAAACAACGAAGCACCACAACCTCCTCTTTGAAAGTAAACAAACAAACAAATAGAAAAAAGATTTTTCAAGAATGCCCAGAGCACAGTGGTCAGGAAATGAGGCAATTTTGTATCTGGATTACATTACCTGAAACAAAGCAAGTAAAAATTTAAAAAAAATATTTATAAAAGCAGCTTATGAGATTACATTAAAAACAATTGCACCCACTTTTATTTAAGTGAAAACGGCCAAAGCTCTGTTTGCAAAAACTAACAGTTACCAGATGCCTTTTTGTTAGGATGAGCATTTAATAAAAAAAGGTCATTTTACAGTATCCTTCAGTCTATTTTTACAGAATCTTACAAGTAAACTCAAGGAGCAACTAGTCTTTTTAGTGGCACTTATTAAAGAGTTAAAGTTTATTCCAATAATTTATTTACTTTGATTTCGAGTTCCTGTACCTGGCAGTAGCATAATTGCAATCAAGCTGCATAATTACAAAACACAAATGAAGCAGTTTAGCACAACCATAATAAAACCGAGCTAATATTCCAATGACCTAATAATTCTCCTCATTCTACAAATTGACTTGCCAGTGGACTTGGTTGTAGAGAGGACTGAGGAAGCACAACCATCAGGTCTTTAGCTCCCAGACAGGCAAAGGCTCCCACACAGAGCCACTGGTCTGATGGAAATGTGCTGCTCTTAACTGCTAACTAATACACTAAGAATACTTAACTTTTAAATAGCCTATTCCCTCCTTTTAATTCTTAAGTTCTTATTTCTTTCATGTTTCAGAAATTAAGCTATAAATAAATAACACAGCTAGTGACAGAGAAGCCAAGTTCATTGGATGAAATTTGGTATTTCAGCCACTGTACAATGCTCTGTCTCACAAAAAGTGATAGTTTAATGTGCAAGATCGTGAATTTTATGCTTTATTCAAAACCAATAACAAAACCCTTGTCCCAAATAAAATACATATGGCTTCATAACAGTATAAAATCTCCATTTCTACACAATGTTCAAAGCAGTAAACCATCACGAAGCAGTAACCTTAATTCTGTCACCAGCCCAGGACTAACTATTATTCTCTTTAAAACTCATGTTAGTACAGTTTTAAAGGATAATTTCCCCATTTTATTCAAGGGTTCATAAAACAGACTGTCATCAAATTACCTGTTAGAAGCATTTGTAAAGTCTAGACAATTTTTGTTGACTTACAGCTAAACAACACATTTCTTAGAAGTACACTAATGGGAGGTGACAGATGAAAAGCACAACTAGCCAGTTACCAGGTTTTATTTACCCCAAAGTTTTTTTGCGGAACTAATGTCAACCAAAAAATAAGACCTTCCTAATTTCACAACAGAATTTTCTATTCATTTCTGCCTTGCAAAAATTTGAGAGTTGTAGAACTGTAGATTTTCTCTTTTAGAAAAGCTGTAAGAAATGGGACAGCATCTCACAAGACTCGGATCTACTGCTGTTGAACCAACAACATTCAAGTCTTCAGAATTTCACAACAAAATTGATACAAACAATTTTTCCAAATGCTTTAAAATGCTCCTAAAATACTCTTATGCAGTGTATATGGTGTATAGATATACACAGAATGATTTTAAATGGGAGAGATTTTATTAGCATGTTTTGAATGCAATGTAAATATTTAATATATAGCTTAACTATGTACGTTTAACCATATTAGTTTAAGTGATGAGAAATCACCCCCACAAGATTACCAAGAAAACTTTTAACAAACAATGTATTTTTACTTTTGCCCAGAGAAGTCTCAATTTTCAGGCTGTGATCAAAATTTGCGATGTTAAAGGCTTGAATGTCTGAGCTGCTGCTGTGCTGTTGCCTATCTCCATCACAGGATGGAATGCACAGAATATTTTCATCAGGGCTATGATTTGGTGGGTTGGGTTTTTTTTGTTTGGTTTTGTTTTCAAGGGGGAATATGCTCCCTTGGTTCTTACAATCCAGTTAAACCACATCTTTTATATTTAGCTTGTGTTCTCTTCCCCATTCTATTTTAGGCAACAGAGAGGTAGTTGCATGCATACATATACACACAAGAGCAGTCTTCTAGAGAGGCTAACTGGAAATATTGTTTAGCAAAATTCACTGTAAATAAAACATCATTTATGCCTTCTGGCCACCCTCCAATCCTTGATAAATAGAGAAATACAGGATTATAGTGCGTGTCTATTGTACAGAGGTAGAGAAGCTAATTTGGTTCTTTCAAATAAAGTTTCTATTGTTCTCCATATGGATGATACATCTCTTTCAGACAAAACTGCCCAAAATAGTCACAATGTTAAGCAATTAAGTCACGATATTAAGCAAATACTCACAATATTAAGAAAAGTTGATGTGATTGATGAAATTGACCACAGCAACACAAAAAAATGCCACAAAGAGCTCCTTATTCTGTATTATATGATATGCAATATACAGAATGTTTGTAATATGTACACACACATATATATAACACATACAGTTCATGGCTATTTTACCTCAAATAGATGTTAGAAATGAAAAATGGAAATTTCCAATACTGACATGTTACTACAGTGGTATGACAACATTAATCCCAAATGATGCCATTACAAGCACAGCAGGTCTTCCTAAATAAGAAGCAATAAAACCTTTATAGTACCTATTTTGCTGAGTGAATTAGTATGTGACTTGAAGTGTGGCTTAATTTTATTAACTTATTAATACACTCAGGATGGTATTTTTAGGCACCAGAACTCTGGCATTCAACTCTCAAAACTCCTCTGAAGAGTGCTACTGCTTTGGCAGCAAGCACAGGATTCTGTGTGATACACAAGTAAGGTACTTATTACTGCCCACAAAGGCAGCAGGATGAGACCAGAACTTCTGCCTCCACACTTTTGTACACTTGCCTGACATGGAGACATAAAGCCAAAGAAAAGGGTAAGCCCCATGTATGGCTAATCTTTGGTATTCCAAATGAGCAGCTGCTGGTGACCGAGGAGCTCTCAGGCTGTATGTTCCTACTAGCGTTATTATTTAAACTTCTTGCCATGCTTCTGTTCTCTCTGATCTAGTTTCAATTTATAAGAAGACTTTATTACAGCTTGTGCTTTCTAGAATTGCTCCTGTAGACATGAAGATGGCGAAAGACTTCAGGAGTTAACTGTAGAATCAGAATGGACAGAATTTTGCCCAGTTGATTGGTGGCAGCAGCTTGTACAAGGACACACTTGAATGCCTCAGACATGAGAAATGAAGAAGTCCTACTGCATCTTTCCAAAACACTAACTTAATGAAGATGTGATCTTAGACCTACTCCAAGCTTCCTTCAAGCTTTGCTTTGTGATTTCTCTTCACGTTAATTGCTACAACGACCACATTTTACCTGGTACTTAAATACACATGGGAATCTGGAGTAAATCAAACTCATGACACAGATGTGTTTCTTTCAAGACAGGACAGGACAGGAACAGCAGAGAAAGATGAAAACAGAAAAAGGATAAAAAAATGTAGCAGAGAACAAATCTCTCTATTTTAAGTATCTTCTCTCCCACTGCCTATCTTCCTCACTGTTTAAACCCTTTTAAAGGTTCCACTACAATTCAGATTTCTGAGAAAAGTTAAGATAGCATTTTTACTCTTTTGCATAAGTACATTATTTTAAATTTTTAAAAGATACAAATTTTCAAAAGATACAATCTCATTCAGCAAAAATTTGGTAAAGCTGTACAAAAAATGTATATTACTTTTCACAACTACTGTGTTGTGTGAATACTATCAAGGAAAATCTAGCAATACCAACAGCTCTCATTCAGAAAGCAAATTGAAATCCCATATTATTCTGGCTGTATGTTCACCTGATCTCTGCATACTCATTTACACTTTTTTTAGGGTACCACTCTGTAATGATGTACCTCACAAAATCCTTCTGCCCAGTACTGGCTGCTAGACAAATGAACCGCAATAATTTGATTTCCCTCTTCAGCAGTACAGATAAAGCAGAAAAAGAGTATTTCAGAATATTTTCTACTGAACAGCTGTTTTGATATTTCTCATTATTAGCTTTGCATATGAAATGGAAAAAGAGGCATTTACTAAGAGATGGAATTTCTTGCAAAACCCTATTGCTCAGTCAAATGAAAACTTAAAATACGTGACATTACTTGATGCCATTTGAAAGATCACTTTATTTTTCTTACAGTTTAAGTTCAAAACACCAGGCGCTTCTACAATGTTTATCTTTACATTTTATCAGTAGGCTAGTAAAGGAAAATATTGTGACATTCAGTAATAAAAAATGCTTTTTATGAAATTACCTCGGCTTACAACTCCTATTTCCTTAGAAAACTTGGAGAAGTTACAGCAATGCAACAATCCCTGTCACAGTCTGGTAATGAGATAATAATACTAAGAAACAGGAAGAACTGGTTACTAAAAGGTTAGATCTTAATTAATTTCAAACATTTTACCCACTTAACTTGATTCAGCTGAGAGATAACCCTAAAAATATGTATATTAGTGATTGATATTTAAAGATGTCCTGAAGGTGTCTCAGCTGTTCTCCACCAGCCTTTGTAACTTTGAGACATGCAATCATTTTCACAATTATAACCAGGACTGAACGCTAAGCACTCTTACCTGTACACTTGTAGTCTGAGGCGACTCCTTTCAGGCCAGCGTCAAACACTGATATTTCTACTTTTTGCTTTCTGTGGTGGCAGCTCAGGAGCACAGAGGGCTGTGATACAACGAGGTAGAGAAATGGCTGTAGCTCTGTGTCCCCGGTTCCCCTGCGACCAGGCTGCCGTACGATAGTTATACCCAGGGCTTGTCGAGCAGACGATCTTGTGGAAGCGTGCAGACTCTCCAGTGACAAAAGACCTGTTTTTCTCCCAGCAGACAGGGGAACGTTACTGCTCAAAAGATCATCTGCTGTGACAGAGGAGATGCACGGCTGACCGGCCTTCTTGGTATCATGGCTGCTGCCTGAGACTGTTTCTGGAAGGTTCAAGGAGCTTTTACTTATCTTCTCACCATCTTTCTGCTCTTGTATGGATTTTGATTTAGGTGAGGCAGTGCACGAGTAAGTCATCAATGAGATTCGACTTGCTGTAACAAAAATGTCAAAGGGAATGAAATTGAGGTTCTTCACGATGGAAGATTGGCGGGAGGGACGGGCAATGCGGTGCTGGCTGGCACCACTGTGCTGCTCGATCTGAATGATTCTGATCTTAACACTGTCACTGCCAATGCCACTGTCCTGTGCCCCGCTGTAACGGGAAGAAGTCTCAACTGTTCCTCCATCAGCCACATCCATTTTCTTCTGCTCTTGTTTGGAGACCTGCAAAGGAAAATGTTATATTAACTTCCGATATCCATATCCCAACTATTTCCATTTTAGTCACAGTAAAAAATCACCACACAAAACATGATGTCAAAAAAGAGAATTATTAAAAAAAAAATCTGCCAAGTTAACTTTAACACAATAATCACTCATAAAAACAGCAGGTGTCTGTTCCAATGAAATGATGACTCACAATAGCTGAAGTACCAAAAAAAACGTGGAAGAAAAACAAAAAAGCAAGCAGTAAAGATTTCTAGGCTTAAACAACTTTTTTTTTTTTTTTTTTTAAATTTAAACTCTTTATTTAAACTCTGAAGAATTTGTAAGAAATTTATGGTTTAATATAAACCCATGTATCTGTGCAATAATGTATTGTAAATAAAAAGCCTAGTTAGAATTGTTTTCCAGTTTTGAGCACTGATGCTCAAAGTCATCTGTCACTAAAATATTTTACTGTGATTAGATAAAATAGAACGTAATATTAATCTACTACGTAGTCATAAAAAGACTAAATGGAAATGATAAACTGAAATGTATAAATATTACATTGTAGCAAATATATTTTTCTTAAGAGCCATGGAAATGACAGCTGCCTTAGAGAAAACACCAAAGTTAAAGGAAACATCAGCACTATATAAAGACTGTCTTGGTGATGGGGTATGAGTTCTTAGCTTACCAAGGCCATATATGGTATTGGCTGTGACATTAACAGGGTTTCACATGAGAAATCACTGCATATAGAAATATTTCCAAAGGAAAACATACATCACTGACAAACAAGAAGAGCATTCCTTCTATTACACAAAATGCAAAAGTGAAACAAAAAGTTGCACGGCTGTGTCCAGAGACCTCATAGTCTCAGCTCAAGAGACAGAGATATCCCAAGACAAAAAAAGACTTCAGGAAAAACTACTTTCAAGACTGTTCACGAGAAAAGTAGAAATACTAACAAAAGCTTGAGGGCAAGGTGAGGAGCATATACTCAAATATGTGCCAAAAAAAAAAAAAATCTGCACAATTTCAATAATAATGGACACATGACTAATTCCTCAGATTCATATGGAATTTAGAGTCATACATTCACCCTATACAGCTTCCAAGCATAACTAACACTTCTATCTGTGCTGCTGCAGAAGAGTTTCTGCTCTGCTCTGTACAGGAGCTAACATAAGAAATGCCCAGCTCAGTAGGATTTGTGACCCATCCAGCCCAGTACACTGTTTTCAATAGCACCAGGAGGAAGCTCTGTTAAGAGATACCACACACTCTGGCCACTTCCTGAAATCTGTTCTCCTCCTCCTCCCCAGGCATCCACAGCTGTCGCATGTAAGATGCCAGGGGTACATGTTTGTGTGGTCATTTTAGTAACCATTTCTGGACTTCTTGCCCATGAATTCATCCACTTCCTTTCCGAATACACAGACAGTTTCTGTTCTCCACAACTTTCAGGGCAACAAGTTCCAATTAAAAAACAAATTGCTTTAAACATTCTCTTCCTAGTGACATTGCTTTCCTTCAAGCTTTTATAGTATATGTATTGTTCAGATCCACATGCAGCTTTATTAGAGTTGTTACTACTTTGTAAACTGTGATCACAGCCCCCCTCAACCCTCTCCTCTCCAGACATGGAAATCCCAGCCTTTTTAGTCTCTCCTCACAAATAAGCTGCTCCTGCACCTTTAATCTTTTCAGCTTTCCTTCTCTACTTCTGTAACTCCTCTATGCACTTCTGGAGTACTCTACAAAGCATCCAAGAAGTGGAATCACTATAATTCTATATAAAAGTGAAATGATGCCTTCTGTCTTGTTCTCAGTCTCCAATCTGATGTCCAGTATTTTGTTGGTTTTTTGGCTGACACTGCACATTGACTCAATGATTTAATTTCTTCATTTCAGGACGTACTTCAGTAGTTTCTTCTTATCTTCTCCACTCTAAGGAATCTTCAAGAAGCAAGATATGAACTAAGGCAAACAGTACCTTAACTTCCTCTTCAAAAGAAAATAATGAAATAAAAATACTTACATAATTTATCAGCAACTTAACTATTGGAATGAAGGCCAGTGAATTTCTTCAAATTTCTGTGGTCTTTATGCAGCAATATTAATAGATTCTACATGTACTGCAGAAACTGGATTATGGGGGAGGTAAAGAAAAGCGGGCTTTTAAAATATTCCTTTATATTCTGCTTTATGGAACAAAGGGAGCGATCCCGTCTCCTTTTCTTTAAAGGAATGAACATACCAGAAAAAGTATTACAGAGGAAATCCTAAAACAGAACCATTAACTAGCTGAGATTTTCTTTGAAAAGGTTTTTGCCAGCTCTGGTTACAATCTTTTCAGATTCACTCACGTACATATTTTTCAAATAACCAATAAAATTCTTTGCGGCTGTTTTCTATGGCAGACTCATATCACTGACTTGTAAATGTGATACCACTTTTAATGCAGCCTCTGTAAAAACAACTAGAGACCATTTTAATGAATCACTACATTGTGAGCCAAGAAATCCTCATTCCTCCTGATATCCTAGCAAAGTTAGGCTATTTACACCTCTGCCTGGTAAACTATACAGTGCTTCACCCATATCCTGAACTGATGGTCCTTTCAAAATTGGTACAGATGTTTTCATTGCTCATGCATTGAGGGTAAGCAGAAGGCAGAAAGGATGGAGCTGTGAAAAAGTCTTGGCATATCATTTAATGGAAATGCTGCCTGAAATGAAGTTGAGGGCATATGCTGCTAAACCCAGCAATTTTTAATTGCTACATAGACATCAGTTCAGTCTGATAAAAATGTTTTTTAGAAAGCATGATTCAGTGGTGAATGACTCTCTTATGATTACTATATGGTATTCTCTTGTTCTCCTCTATACAGCAGAAACATCTACAGCTACCTGACATTTAGGTTATACATGACTTGGCCAGAGGAAATGAAAATACGGTGTCGTCCACTAAGTGACAGCCTTCCAGGGAAAAAAGCATTGCATGTGTATGACCAAGTAGAGGGAGAAATCACAGTACTTCTGGTTTCTGAACACATCCTCTCTTCTCACACCTAAACAGATTGAATTGAAGCCTAGCTCTGCCTCTTTTTATAATTAAGTATTTATTAAGTGTGCTGTTCTATGCAAAGCACCTCAAGGAAGGTAAGAAAGTAGCTCTGCCTGCATCCCCAGTCAGACTGTAGCTTCTCTGTGCAGACTGCTGCAGGGGTGCTAATTGGTCCCAACTGCTGAGTTTCCTGTTATGTGGACATTCGACTTTACTGAGACCCCAAATCAATTCATGCAGGTCACTGAACAGCACTCAGATGGCAATTTCTGCTCAGTATTAAGCGGTATGGAATAGGAACCAGTCCCGAAAGGTGAAAGACACCAGATCCTATTACAGTTTTCCATGTCACCCGGGTCCACAATGAAACTTTGACTTACGTATGGTCTTACCACATATATTATAAAGGTTGAAACACGTGAGTAATGATTTGCAAGACAGCTGTATACAACACAATTGGGTACAAAATAAAAGTGCAGAAGTATCACTGGAACTTCCTGCATTGATTTCAGCTCAGCAGAGCATCAGGCTTTCCAACAGTGTTTCACAGTTAACCTGAAGATACACCTAGTAATAAACTCGGGAAGCATTTAGGTACTCCTCTAATGGGATAAGGAGATGAGAGGGAATGACTCTGAGTATAACAACTCTGAAAAGATTCTTTGCTCTATTATGGAACAAATGGACCAATACTTTAAAGATGTCAAGAACAGCAATATCATCTTGCTGTTAGCAAATGTAATGGTAACATTTATCATTGGCCTGTATTATATAAATTCTCTTACTCTTTACATAACCCATTTTAAATGAACAATAAAAGTTTTCTTTAATTAGCTACTGGTGTGCATTAACATGATCATGATTAAACCATAAAAACCAACCGTACATTACTCTGGTTCCCTGTCCCATGTGGTTTAAATCATTTTAGTTGAAAATGTACTTTGAGTCCCTTTTAAAAGTTCGACCTTCTGCTTTCAGAGAATTAAATGCATATTACTATAGTGGAGAAGATAATGTTTCAGACCTCCAGGCATATATTAAACACACTGGCAGCACATTAGACAAAATGCTTTACTTATTAGATACTTCCTATTCTAAACAGTGTCATCAAAGGCTAAAAACAAAATCCATATAAAAGCTGCACAATGCTTCCACACAGAACCTGTGCCAAAATCCCTGCACTTTCCAGCTAATGAGGAAAGGATGTGTACTCTTAACATATGAATGTAAGATTTTCCAAGCATTCACTTTAGGAAACAGGACTATTGATTCCACATGGCTTATGTTAAATGAAACTGTATTGGTAAAATAACCTTTAAGATATTTGGCATGATAACTATAATTAAACAGTATTCAAAGGAATAAAACAAAAGGGAATTTGGTTCCACAATGGCTAATTAAAAAAAAATGAAAAAACACAGCATGTCATCTATCAAGATAAATTGTTATTGTTTAAGAACTATTTAAATACTGTTAAAATATACTTTTAGATAAAATCTGAAAAGACTGGAAAAATATTTGTGGCTTAAAAACGGATAGTTTGGTGAAGAAAAAAGTATAGGATGCTGAAATTTTATGCTGAGATAATAGCTTTAAAGCTTTGAGCATAACCAGATGGTACTTAAATCAGTGGAATTCTACAGTTTCACTATCAGAATAAGTTGCAATATGGAAAGGTTTTCAATAGCTAGAAAAAACACGTTAAGGTGATAGTTTACTTCTTAGATCACTTTAGTGCCTTTTCTTGTCCTTTCACTGTTATATATCCCATCAATACTACACACCATAGAAAAGGTGTTGAAAGCTACACTAGTAGCTGGGGAACTGTGGTTAATTCTTCCTTTTCATGTGTTGAGATAGGTAACTTGACTGGCTTAACCTATTGAGTTCAATAGGGCATATGACACATATATCTATCAAGAGAAAGGGCATGGAAATGGCATGCCCTGTAGAACACACACAGGTAAGTACAACATAAAATCAAGGATAAATAAATAGATTTGCTTTTCATAGTCGGCAAGCAGTCCCTTCTGAGGTCACTGCAATTTTAACCAGGTAAGTCTTATTTATTTTCCATTTCTGATCACGGTATTTAGATGGTAAAGACGTCTTCAATGTTTTCACTCCATAAAGAGCAGAAATAAAATCATCAAGGTAAACACACAACCTAATACTTTAGATAAATAATTAACACATTTTCCAAATCAAAGAGAGGTGTTTTACAACACTTTCTATGTTATATTTCTTAACCTCTCAAGTATTTTTAACAATAACAAATGTAAGCATGTGCAAATTTCACCATAAACATTTTAATGTTCTTTTTCTGTTACTTGACAGGATAATTCTTTAATTAATAAAATAACTGTAAACAATATGATCTTTGGAAGTGCAGCCACTCTAAAGAGTATCTACATTTGCATATTTTTTCCAGCTTCTCATATTAATTATGGTTATATAATGACACTATTGAAGTAAAATTTCCAGTCATTTCTTAACTCTGATCAAAACCCTTCAGCCAATCATGAGATCATGCTTCACATTACATAAGTTACGGAAAGACTCACAAGTGTGAAACCACAAAATCAAAGTGCCAATCACATCTGCTCCATCACTGTTGCATGTGACCTAGTTTTATTCCTTTTGCTAATATTTACTTGGAAATAAAAATCTTGCCTAGTGCACAAAGTAAGTTACAGAAAAGAAATATGCTCCATTTTTGTTTTCTGTTGTGCTTAAAATGGAATTACAAAGAAAACACTGGATGATTTTATTCCTGACTTTGTTCTAAGTCCTTCCTCTACTGCATTGAAGAGTCTCCAACAGTTTAGAAATTTAGTTGATGTATTGTTATCTAAAGAACCTTTATTTGCCACATTGCTCTACTGAACATTTCAACTAAAACAATTTTATTATGATTTGCATATGAGTTACATGATTGAATTTAATTCTAATCATTATCAAAATTATTTTGTAAATTGACATATTAATTCCACACAGAAAATATAATGAAAGACACACATACAAACACATTTGACTGCTAAATTGTGTCTTCCAGTCTAATGAAGTTCCATTAAAACGTCAGTCCTACTATTAAATCTAGACAGATTGCTTCTACTTGTATCAATCTAATTGCAGAAAGAGTCCTTTATAACATGAATCCAAAGCTGTCCTCCAAAAAGGGAACTATTAAATCAAGACAAAATGAGGCAACAAAAAGTAGCAGAAATGTCTGAAGTAGTTTATTTAATATAAAAGTCAAATGGGCCTTTTTCCCCTAAGAAATTTTCTTTTTAAGCACAACTTGTTGCAAAATAAATGATGACAATTTGAAGTGTAATTGTGTACATGAGCTCCTGGACCTACAGTATTACTTGAGATAGGAATTGTAGTTTTCACAATACTGCAGGCATTACATGAAAGTTGTGATGGCAAGGAGCAATAGAAACTCAGTTTCTTTGTGCAATGTTTTCCCAGCTCTTCAAAAGTAAAGTAAGAGGCTACATTCTGTTAAACACTGAAGCAAATATTCATAAATCAAAGCTGTGTTAAATGTTCCAATTGTAACATGGGTATATGCAAGTGCTAAATCCTTTCTAACGCCAACAATTTTTTTTTTCTTCTTAATATAAACAATATGTTTATTTTGCTACCCTATGAAGGGCCAGTAAGAAACTTGTGTTCAACTTTTCTTTTCCTTTCCAAATAAAGACTTTCAATTTTAAAAGATCAGGCTGAAATCTGGCAGAGTATGTTTTTCTGCAGTATTTTTTCATTAATATTTTTACTAAAAGCATTAGCTTTTTGGTGTTATTTTGCAAATTTAAATTCAGAATTTTGAGTTCCTATCTTTGCTTCTGAACAAAAAGTATTGGATTAAAACATACATGAGTATTTATTTTAGACATAGTGAGGGTTTGCTCAATTTTGCACATTCTTTTCTGATTTTTGTGATTTTCTTTTGCTTGTTTGTTTGGTTTGGTTTTTGGGGGGAGGGTTGGTTTTGGTTTTGGTTATTGGGTTTTTTTTTTTCTGGTTAAAGCCAAGAAACAGCATTTTTCCATGGGAGTCTGCTTGCATATTTCCTTTAGACATTTTCAAAAGCAGTAGTTGAAATTTCAACTTGATTTTGCACAACACACATATGGCACGTACAGGACAACCAGGGGATCAGGCCCAGCCAGCACAGGTTTAGGAAAGGCAGATCCTGCTGGACCAAGCTGATCTCCTTTTATGATCGGGTGACCTGCCTAGTGGATGAGGGGACGGCTGTGGATGTTTCTACCTGGACTTCTGCAAGAAGACATTGAGGTGCTGGAGTGTGTCCAGAGAAGGGCAACAGAGCTGGTGAAGGGTCTAGAGAGTAGACCCTTCATATAAGGAGAGGCTGAAGGAGGTGGGGTTGTTTAGTCTAGAGAAGAGGAGGCTCAGGAGAGACCTTATGACTCTCTACAACTACCTAAAGGGACTGTAGCAAGATGAGGGTTGGCCTCTTCTCCCAGACAAATAAGGAAAGTATGGGAGAACACAATCTCAAGCTCTTCCAGAAGAGGTTAAGTTTGGACATCAGGGAGAATTTCTCTGTTGAAACTATGCTGAAGCATTGGAATGGGCATCGGAATGGGCTGCCCAGGGCAATGATGGAGTCACCATCCCTGGAGGTGTTCAAGAAACAACTAGACATGGTACTTAGCACTATGGTTTAGTTGGCATGGTGGTGTTTGGTCAAAGGTTGGACTCGATGATCTCAGAGGTCTTTTCCAACCTTACTGATTCTATGATTCTGTGACATTCTCTAACTCTTCAGTATTAAGATTTCAGTATAAGACTAATTTTACCAGTCTCAGTTTTGGGTCACATTTCCATGCAGTTTAAATAATTTAATAATATTAAATATGGAAATATCAGCAATATCATTCACTGTTATGACTTCTGAACACAAGAAATTTAACAAAGTTATTTACTCCGATTGGAGTAAATTGGAATATTCTCCCACTGACTAATATTTAGCATTCTGTAAAATAAATTAAAAGATGGAGAAGAAAATGCCAAATACCCTGGCAACAATTCAAAGCAGGACTCAACAAAGCCTCAGAAGACAAATTTAGGCATCATTTTCTAGTAGAGGATGAATGAATGTATGAACAATAAAGAGTCATTATTGTAACATGGTAAAGTAACTTGGTACTTGCCTTTCATAATACAGACTCTATCTTCAGCCTCTTAAATGAGCAACTGTACAGTTAAATGAACTATTCCCAGAATCAAATGGTATATTTTTCTTAGTATATATTAGATCCTTTATCTGTTTTGAGCATTTTAAAGGCAATTAAAATAACTAAATCCACAGCAGATTAAAAGATTTCATGTACAGATGCTGCCCAACTAAACAAACTTCAATCTACATTATTTCCAGTAATCTAAGTCAGACTGAGTCAGACTGCATGCCACAAACAGACAAATCCACAGTGCAGCAGTCCCCAGTGAGAAATATCCAACTCTTAGTACATGATTGTTCACTAAAACATGTGCTGTGATCTCGAGTTTTAAAGCTTCTAGATGTCTGGAAAATTATCTTTCTGTACCTTACTGCCTTTTTTTTTTAAAGGTTACTACATGTCACTTGTATCAAGCCAAATAAACTTGTACCTACCCTGATCTTTGACTAAATAATATTTCAGTTTCTGAGAATTGAGAAACTTTTATAGACTACCTGAGGAAGTAAAGCACAGGAAATGGCATGTGAACTAAAAACTACAAAATTTAGAATTCTTGAATATGTTTTTTTGGTAACAAGGCCATCACAAAATATCCCCATTTTGGGCAAGTTGTTTGTCTCAGCCTTGGTGTACAATTCCATGCCAGACTGACTTTGTGTCTCCTCATTTGTGCCTTATATGACAGTAAAACAGCCAGTTCAGGGTCTTGAAGCATTAAAAAAAAAAAAATACTCCCAGGAAAAAAAAAAACCCCAAACAACCAAAAACAACAAAAACCAACCAACCAAAAAAACCCTGCTTTTTTGACCTGTTCCGTTTCCTTCACTGGGTCATTGTATAATACAAAGCAGTGAAAGAAAAGAACAGACCCCAGCAGCATATCTTGGATTAACTTAAAAAGCCTCAAAATTGCATCCTAAATCATGCCCTCTGAACTTGTTTATAATAGCTAAAGAAAAAAATCGTGGCATTGGAGCAGGAATGAAAGGTCAGAAAGAAGGCCTGTGCAAGGCCCCTTCAGGAGCGGTGACACGTGGAGCTGCACCTCCAGGCTTCTCTGACGGAGCAGGCCTGGCGGTCTTCCAGGCACCTCAGTCTCTTCGTGCTGAGAGGCTGCTTCAAAGCACCCAGCACGCAAATCATGCTGAGATTTGACTTTATACCTTACTGCAATATCAACAGACAACTATTGTGAGACACATCCTGCAGCAGTCTGACATCTTCAAAGCTTCTATCTGCAGTGCTAAGACTCCGTTGGAGTCATTCAAATTGTGGACTGATAACAACATTGAATGCCATTAGGGGGCCCAGATACAAACACAAGTTTACTTCTTAAACAAAAACACTTCTGACTTTTACATGCTTCTGTATGGTATTACTACAATGTATTACATTAAAGATGCAAAAAGACTGCAGATATTATTGAATATTATTTACATATACCTTTTTTTTCCAATAAAAATAATGTTTTTCCAGTTCTGAGCCACGAAGTTCCTGTTGGTTCACTAACAATTGCTACTTTTTTTTTCTGTCTTTTTTTTTCTTAGCTGTTGCGTGTTATTAAAATACATTCCCAAGTATTATTCTAAGTATAATTTTTTAACTTGGCATAAATCCTTTTGCTCTGGTGGGCTTGCTCAGAGACAAATCTGGAAAATGACCCAATTAAGCCCTCAACCAAGACCACTCTACTCAGAAATTACATTGTACAAACAACAATGATCCAATAGAAATAAAATGGGTAAAACCTCCAGATTGCTGAATGTGTAATAAACAATTATCTTGTGTGGAAAAGGCGCTACTGCCTTTAGAATGAATTTTATCAGAGTATGTAGATCAGTTAGGTACTCATCTCCTGCTGAAAAAAATAATAGCTTGGCAGAAAATTTATTTGTGATTCTGAATCTCTCCTACTCTCTTCTGTTCCTGTCTTGGAAGGCAAAGGATCAGCAGAAGAGGATGATCTGTGGAGACCAGATAGCGTATTCTAGCAGAAAACCAAAAAAGAGACAAACTACTGCAAGAACACAGGTGAACTAATGCAAACACACAAACCTAACTATCCCTGTAGCTGTGTGAAGAAAAAAATGTCCAACTTTCTAAAATAACATCTTAAATCACTGGTCTTCAGACAAATATCAGTTTTATGAAAATTGTAGACAGGATCCCTACTGGGAAAAGCGAACAGATTTTCTGTTTTAGGGATTCTCTAATTCAAACAACTTTCCAATAGTTTGAAATAATTGTCACTATTAATTTCTGAGAATATTAAGCATTCATTACTCCTGTGCTTTAATGGAGAAAGTTAAAGTTAGTGGAAACCTTTACTTAGAATGAGTCAGGAATGAAGCTTCCAGTCTTGATTAATACAATGAGTCACAGGTAATCTGGGGGAGGAAGGTACAGTCTCAGTGAAATTACGAGGTGGAAATACTGCCTAGGAGCATGAACCAAGGAAAAAAAGTGTTAATCTGCAAGGTTATTAAACAAACCCATTAAGCACTGCAAAAACACTGAAGCTGCATACTATGTATAAACAGAAGACTCTATAATGTTTTCTATCTAAATAGGTACTGGCTGCCAATTATCTGCAGAAATAAGTTCAGAGACGTTAGAAATGGCTGCAAACCTGAACATGATTCAGTACATGTTATTAGCATAATATGCATGACTCATACCAATCTTTTACCACAATCATAATCTATTATTTCACCATTTGATATAGCAATCAGAGTGAAACTGCCTGTGCAAATGGAAGTACTGTCCTGCTCTCTAATCTCCTCCACACTCAGGAGACACACTCTGCAATGTAAGCCAGTGTGACAACTACCTCTTTCATCTAAATGGGAATACAAACAGTACCAGATTGTATCAAAGTTATTGAAGCCACAGACCCTATGCATGTTCTTTGTAGCCCTGTCGGTGTGACATTGTGCTAAAAAGTACTTCACTGCAATTTTATTAGATTGGCTTTTGTGATAGGTGGCAGAATACATCAAACATATTAGAAAGAAATGAAATACAGCTAGACTCTCTATTATCTTCCACTCTGAACACTGTGTCCATAAAGAGACACTACTACTTTCTCTGCCTCATTCGAAGTTCAGTGCAACATTCAAATGTCCAAGACAGGCGGAAAATTATTATTATGACACAAGCAAACTTCCCTGCAAGCAAGACACAGAACAAAATGAATTGTTGGGATTTAGAGAGGCTCAGAAGCCCACATAATCCCAGAAGTTAATGTTGATGATTGGGGGGAGAATATTAACATTCAGGAGCTATTGTCTACCAATGGAAATCAAAAGTGAAGTGTAAAGTTCAAACTATACTCTTCCATTCAAACTATCTAGTTTTAATTCAGGTATGTCAAAATTTTCATAGCATGACTAAGTGGATGCAACTTGTGCAACATTACAAGGGGATGAATTAAACTGGAAAGCAATTCAAAATGTTAAAAGAAACATCACTTGCTTAGATTCGAAGTGTCAAACTAAATTGTGAATTTCTAAAAATTCCAGGCTAACGCAGAACTCAAATCTTCTGTCATTAGAGGTTTTTTGCTGCATGAAACCTCTGTGCATGTGTGCCAATCCACATACATGCTTATGTCCTTTTGAGTAATCCTCATGTGTTTTGCCTTTATGTCTGCAAAATGGACCCTTCCTCTTAAAGCTTCTTACTTTAGCGTGATTTACTTCATCCATACATCTCTCTTTTGCTTTATTGAAACATAAGATTTCCGCTCTGAAGAGTTTTAGAAAAAACACATCCATCTTCCCAGTGTAAGAATTGCACCTAGGTTTCCACTGGATTGAAAATGTTTGCTCATATGAAGTACCAAGAAGTACTGCACAGTTCTTCAAAAAGATATCTCCCTGCTGGTTTTGGCAACAAAATCAAATGATGAGACAAAGCTTCCTAAGAACGGAAACTGGGTATGGCAATGACTCAAGATACTGGCAGGGACTTTATTTTGATAGTGTCCTTGAACTAACCAAAAGACCTGTTATTTTCAGGAAAACATCCAACAACGAGGTTGTGTGGGAATCCAAGTACTGGTAAAGCTACCAGGAAAATGATGCAAGTATTATTCAGCTATTCCCAGCTAAGGGTTTTTATTGGCATTCTCAAAAAGTTACACTTTTGGCACTCTCTCTGACACTATTGAGCTACAAGATTAGGAACAGCTTAAAACATATGAACAGCTCAATAGCAAAAATTATCAGACTATTAATGTCATATTCATTTCAAAAGATTTAGCCATTCCACAAATTTTACTCCATTAAAAGCAATTAAATTTATTAAGTCTACTTACTAAGTCGATTAGATTAATCTGTAGAACAACCTATACTAAGAAAACGAAGTTATGCATGGTGCAAATTTTGTCTATCAACATTATGAACAGGTATGCTTTAAATGCGCTAATTTTTTATACATACATTTTCATGTTACTATGTATTTGAAAAAAACACACAAATCAATTTGTACAGCTTTCTTTAACATGTCAAGGTTTTAGGCCTTTAAAAACATTAACAAAAATAGGAAATGTATGCCACTTTACAATTAAACATTCACCATCTTACAAAGGTGCTACAGAATATAGATTTTCAGATTTAGGTGAAACTGATTCAGATGTCATTTTTTCACTAAGGTATAATGAATAAAAAGTTCTGATTATAGATCAGCTTTTTTTTTTAGTTTCAAACATTATAAAATTAATAGACTATAAAATAATTATAACTAATCCTGCCCAGCATACAACTGCTTGTACATGGCACAAGGATACTGTTGTAGCTCAGACTCATGCAAATTAATTTCAGAGGAAACAGGAACCATTCTGTCTAATAACACAACCTGGACCTACTGGACAACTTTGTATCAATTTGATTTTATACATCCATTTGATTTTATAAAAGGCTATGCTCTTTTATATTTAAACTCACTACTAATTAAAAGAAAATTGGTTCACGTAAGTATTCTTGTCACTCTTCAAACAGTATGAAAAACTCATTAATTTCTGATAGAATGGACAAACGAATTTGTGAGAAAACAGCCACCTTTGTTTCCTGTCAAAATCTCAGGCATGAATTACAGGATGTATCATTCTACTAGACAGTCTCAGATGATACATTACCTGAATCTGAAAACTTCCTATAGTTGGCCAGAAAAACTGAAAAATTAGGAAGGCAGCCAATATAATCACCAGCAGTACACTGAAAAATTATGCCTCATTGTTTAATAAACAGGATAATACTAAATAGAAATTCTGTCCTTAAGAAAATCAATATGAAATTAAGCAGCATATTTATCCCTAGTTGATTACCCAGTCCATCACAGGCCACACAAGCGACTGAACAGTGACTACTGCCTAGTTCTGAACAATGGCTTTCCCTCAGTGGCAACAGCTGTTTTGGTTTGTATATACTTCCTGGTTTTTTACAAAACAGATTTAAAAAGTAGTTAATATTGAGACTTCTATTCTGCTTTCTAATTTGGTTGAGAACACAAAATATTACACACTATTTGGGCAAGACTGACATACAGAGGGAGTATATTAGCTTTATTTACTCCCAAGAACAGGTTAAAATGCATAAAAAAATTGTTTCTCAAGATAGTATGCTTTAAAATGAAGGAAATTACAGAATCCTTGTGTTTGTAATTGCTGTCAAGACTCAAGTTCTCCATACTAGCTAGCAGGTGATCATCCATGCAGGGAAGAAACTGTAACTGGTGCTGTCTAAAGGTAATGTTGCCACAGCATCAAACTCTGCCATGTACAAGCACTGGATGACTCGAGGGAGAAGATTAGTCAAGATCAAAGAATGCAGAACCCTCAGTCTCACATCGTGTGACCTAAGACACGAACTTTCCTCTCCTCGTCAGACCATTTAGCAAATCATCACCATGACACATTCAGTGTCCACACTGTGAGAAAGGCCAAGCGCGTGTTCTCTCACACCGCTTGTCTTTAGGGTGAGTTTGAGCCACCGTCTTGTCTTCACAGATTTTGTCCTGCCTACATGTCAACAACCAACTATACTTGCTATTTATAGCAAAACTATAATAATTCTTACACAGTTTATGGTTTTCTAATGCCTTTTTTTCCCCAAAAAATGAACCAAGAGGATTTCTTGCATGTGCTCTACTTTAAGGAACAGTTTGAATTATGGACCCTTTTAATAGCAATATTTTTATATTTTAAAAAAAGAAAAAAAAAAGTGGACTGAACCCTCACTTGCACTTAAAACTCATGTAAAAATTGTTCTATCCCATGATGCTCCATCTTAAAACACTTAAGAAAAGAAAAAAACCCTAAACCTTGAATCATTGATAAGTACTGATGAGAACATAGAGGAAAACAAACACTTCAGAGTTTTTGTTTGCTTTTTTTCTGTCTCAATGTAGCTTTTAAATTTTGCTGTTATAATTTATTTTTTCCAGAAAATAACAACAATCACTATGAGGGATTTTCCCACTAGATTTGTTCCAGCACAGTAGTCTTTAAACAGGATTGATAAGAAGCTTCACAGTATTCTAGTGAAATACTTGTATTTTTCTTTTCATTAACAATACAAAATATCCTTTTGTGTTGAAGCAAGGAAGATTTGGAAGCATGCCTGTAATTAATGAACTTCTTTGCAGATTATTGTATTGGGTAAATTCCTCCCCAGCTGTATTTTATGTGAAATTTTGATATGCACAAGCATCTTATCACCTTAATTTAAGTGGTCACAGAAAACATTAAGGAAAATGTCAGAGAAATTGGTCTTGAATCATGAAGTGTTTAAACAGCTATGGGATGCAACTTTCCACTTTTTTTCATATAGTTTGTGTGCTTGTGGACATCAAAAATCAGCAGGAAAAACCAGTTTCTTCCTAGCAAAAAGGAAACACACTTTGAATCCATAATTTCAAGTCTGGTTTTACTATTCTAAGAATTTTTTACCTTTTACGTTTAGTAGCCATCATATTTAATATATTTGTTGATCTTTCTCAACTACATAAGTCCAAAAGCTTATTGAAGAAACACTTCAATTAAAGATAAAATTTTCTTAACTATGTATGCCAAAGAGAGAATATAAAAATTTTCTCCCCTGTAATTCTGTATTTGCAGAATTTAAGAATGAAGATCTCTTCAAACAGCCATTTTTGTTGCAAGAATCAGTTTGAAACATTCTTTTTTTTCCTAGTAATTCTAGGAGAGAAACTAAAGGTCACATCTTTACATCAAAGCAGATTTTCCTTTGTCTCCTTAATTTTCTGTTTTCACATTCTAAGGACATTACTCAGATTGACAAGAAATGTGATTCTTCCTTATCGAAACTTTGTGAGCTTTTAGGTAATGAAGTTGTTGTCTCTTACAAATTCATCTGGGAATTACAAGGCAGAGTCTGGGTTGAAAGCACACAAAAGTGGCCTCATTATGCAGGAACGAAAGCATAAGACATTTCCTAACTCCACTGACACAAATTAGAGCTACTTTGGGGATCTACTTGTGGTGTGTGCTTAGAAACTACAGCTTTCTGCAATCCTTCTCATCTGTGAAAATGCTTCTCTGGATATATTCTATTATTTCCAAAACCATAAAACAAACACAGTGAGAATAACCAAACCTAATTTTAAACTAATCCTCGTTAAATTGCTTGAGAATCTCTGTCTAACTGTTTCAAATCTAAATAATCCAAATTTTGTTATTTTCTCTTTACTTTGTTTCTTTGTTTCTGGTATCTGAAACTTTACATTTTGTAACCTATAACTGCACATGCTTTGAAATGTACAATCATTAAAAAAAGGAAGCTACTCTTACTGCAAAAATGCAGTCCACACATTCCAGGTCATGAGATTGTTGCTAACAATTTTATCAATAAATTAAACATATGAATCCCATCTGCGATAAATTTGTGATTCCTCAATCACAGTAGTGAAGATCCACCAGAAAGCATGGCATGCCCAGGATACCAAAGTTATGGTACTACACACTGCATGACCTGCTATTCCCTGGAATGAAAACTCAAAGCTCTAAAATGTGGGCAGAACTGAGCAGGTACACAAGACCTGATCAGTAATTGTGCAAGCTACAAGAAATCCCAAATTCTCTGAGAAATATTTTATTGGATCACATTTCAATACCTACCGTTTCTGGGACATTACTAACACCGTACACTAAGTTTGCTCTGTTTTCACTCATTACAACAAATAACAAATGCATAATGAAAAAAGTTTTTAAAGGCTCACAAAGGTATCCTTACACAGCAATTTTAGGATATCAAGACATACCTAAATTCAACTGAATTGTATAAAACGCAAAATCCAAGACTGTTTTGGCTCTTTAGCACTGATTACCTTAGATTTCAGTAATCAAAAGACAAAAGATAAACAGCTTCTTCAAAAGAAACTTGAAAATGGGAATGCCAACTTCTCAAAGTTTCAGCATACTAAAAATACTTCCAATTACACAAGCTTCCCATAAGAATACTAACGAGTCAACACAACATCTGTGCAACATGTGCATCTGCCATTTCACACTTTGACAGTCTGGCTTCTTAAGTAGTATTATCTGGAACTTGTTTTACCAGTTATGTGAATGTTATTTTTTCTAAGCAAAATACAAATGGAAAATAAATTTATGCTTGTTTTCAACAAAAAATGTATTTTTTCATTCTTCACACAAGTAATTCATAGCCTTGACTAAAGTGTAATTAAATTGCTCATCACTCAAGATTTTTCTCTGCTAAAGTATCGTCAGCAAGAAAAAAAATGCTATAATCTCCACTAGCTATCATTCCTTCAAATTTTATGTGATACAATTGTAACAGCACTTTTGTACATGTATCCTGCTGACCATGTTCTTTATCTTACATCAACAACAAAAAGTTGATGAGATTGCCATAAACAGAAATAAACTCCAAGAGAACATAAGAAGAGTCCTACTGAGTCAGACCAAAGATCCTTTTAGACTCCTGCTCTCTGATAGCAGATATAAGGGGATACTTCGAGGAAAAAAAAACATAATTAAAGAAAGCACAGAGAAATACTTCTTTGGCATGCTCTTCCAGACTTCCTTAGACAACATGTTACAGGGCTTTATAACTTCTCAGAAAAGCTTTTCTAAGCCTCATCTGCAGTGATAGAGAATGACTTACACCTTCTGCAAATATTACCGCAGTATGTCTAAGGTGACAAATCAGTACACAGTCTGATTCAGCCAGGCTAGGAAGGAATCAGCTGCTATAGATAAGTTCTCTATGCCTTGTTCCTTTTGAAGGCTTCTCAGAGAACTAATTAGTTCACTGTAACGGTGTGTTGTTTTGTGTTGTTTATTACTCACTCAAGTATTTGCTTAATTTGTTTGGGTATCTGAGCAGATAGCAGCTGTACTTCCCCCAACCTTTCTCATTATTGGGATGAATACAGGTAACATTCTGCTCCCTGTGAAATATCTGGTATTTGGTCAGACTACAAATATAATTTTTGTGGTAAAATAACAAAATGCCAAAGTTGAAACAACTTTTGGTCGCCCGTAGTATTAATATAATTTATTTGGGAAGCTGGTGGGTTGTTGCTGCAATTTATCAGAACACAGGGGTTTGCCCTATGGAACATGTCACACTTGCTGGTGGGGTTTACTCAGTGATTGGCCAAGAGCCAGATCTAGAAGCAGAATATCATCTGCCAGGCTGACAAACCCTGCTGCAGGCCAGTGTTTGTGCAGCCTAGGCAGAGTGCTCAAAGGTCAAATACCTAAAAGCAGATTTTAACAAAGCAGGGAGGTGATCCTGCCCCTCTACTCAGCTCCAGTAAGGCCTCACTTGGAGTGTTGTGTCCAATTCTGGGCTCCTCAGTACATGTGAGACATGGAGCTCCTGGAGTGGGTCCAATGGAATGCTACGAAGATGATGAGGGGCACCTCAATTATGAGGAAAGGCTGAGGAAGCTGGGCCTGTTTAAGAATAACTTAGAGAAGTCACAACTGAGAGGAGACTTTGTCAATGTCTATCAGTATCTGAAGAGAGGGTGGAGGATGGAGCCAGGTTTTTCCTGGTGGTGCTGAGCAACAGAATAAAAGGGAACAGCCAGAGAGTGATTCACAGGAAGTTCCATGTGAACATGAGGAAGAAGTTCTTTACTGTGCCAGTGACTGAGCAGGGGAACAGGTTGCCCAGAGGAATGTGGAGTCTCACTGGAGATATTAAAGAACTGTCTGGATGCAATCCTGTGCAGTGTGCTCTGGAGGACCCTGCTTGAGCAGGGAGGTTGGACCAGAGGATCCACTGTGCTCCTTTCCAACCTTACCCATCCTGTGATCGATGCTGTGATAGAAGGGATAAGGAGAAAGATATCACAGGAAACAGAAGTGAGTGAAGGCTTTCAGTGACATCCTCTGGAAAATATTTCAGATGTTTCAAGTTGCCTGAATTTTAAAAGCAAGCATCTTCTCTTCATCTAGAGTGATAATCCTCACAGAGATACTTTGAAGAAAAAGTAAGAATTTCAAAATACCTTTTATGTTCTTCAAGGAAGACACAAAGTAACTGTTCTTTACATTCAATGCCTCCAACGTAGATAGCTATCAGACAGGAACATTCTTTAGGGCAAATTTAAACATATTATTTGTGTATAAATCAATGCTTTTTTCTAAAGTCTAGCCTAAATCTCAAGCTTAATGGGAAGTAAAAGGAAAGTTAATGACCTCACTAGCCATATTTGAGGAGTGTAACATTCACTGAATTGCAGTAAGATATGTCATCCATGCATTCCTACATGGTCAGCAGCAGACCAAGATGTATGTTGGTTTGTATTTAATTTCTTTTTCAAAGAGGAGTTCTTGTGTTTTCCACTTCTAAATGATTGTATGATAAATAAGTGCTCTCTTGCCAAAAATCTCCAGGTGGTAAGTGATGGACACCAGGAAACAGATTTGCCAGATGAAGAAATGAACTCCTTGAAAATTTACCTGTTTTATCACTGATCAGCAGTAAAACTAGTCATCATTTATACTGGAAATACTTTACCAGAATATTAAAAATTCTTCTAAGAATGAGGAAATGTAGTCCTTTTATTAATATTTCACCTATAATATTAGATGTATCACTGAACAAAATTAGGACATTAACTGCATTTCACTCTTATATTTGTATTTCATTTTCTAGCACTTCTGTTTCTGTTCTCCACATGTAGGCATTATATGTTCTTCTTCTAAGAATTTGGCATATATTAATTTTGAAAAAGTGAATAATTACAAAAAGACAGCAACATTCTTTGCCCCTCAGGTAATCTATCAAATACCACATATGTGTCCTTACTCTAAAGCTGTCAAGTAGATCAAAGCAATATTCTTTGCAATAATAGACTATACCTTATGAAGAAGTAAGTACAATAGGTCCACTGTACATCAAAGATGAGATTATAAAACAGTATAAAGCTAGGGCTTATAATAAGTAAAAACACAACACTGGAGACCTGGCATGAAACTTTTCACAGAATATTAAAACACTTGAAGAAAAAAAAAAATTACCTACAAATCATCAGTTCTTTATTATTTTTGTCTACACTAATCTTTACAGCAATGCCCTGTAAACCATCAGCTATAGTCCATTTGGAAATCACACCTTTAAAGTTTAAACAAGGGGTTGCTACTTTGAAGACTGTTATGCCTTACCCCAATCTGATTGCCTCCTGTGATGAGATGATTGATTCTGAGGATAGAGTACTACATACTGTATGCTTTGCCCTTAGCAAAGTTGACCAAGTTTAGGCAGTCTTCCACAGCTGACTTTTATTCAAATTCAGCTTTGAATGGATTGTGAAATAGGTAAAAACCACACTGGATCACTAAAATTAGAAAATAATGGTCAATGTTCCAAAGCATAGCTAAACTCCTGTTACTGATTGACATTCTTCAAGATTTGATCATGTTGAACGTCTTTATTAAAGAACTTGACAATGACACAAAGGATATCCAAAGAAAGATGAGACCAAACTGGGGGGAGTCGTTGATACACTGAGGGGTAGGGCTACCCATTCAGAGGGACAGCAATAAAATGGAGAAATGGTTCAACAGAAACCTCATGAAGGACAAAGGCAAATGCAGAGTCCTTGACCTGGACTTGGCATCTAGCTGACAAGGTGATGATCAGTCAAAGATTCAACTTGCTGATGTCAGTGCTCTTCTCCAACCTAAATGACTGTGTGAGATGGTAAAATCCCAATTCAAATACTGGCTGGAGGCCAATGTTACAGAAGAGAACCCAAGAGTCCTGGTGGACAATAAACTGAAAACATGATTGGAGGGCGTCCCTGTACTGTGGGAGACTGAGCACTTATTGGGCAGCATTAGCAGCAGCACAGCCACTAGATCAGAGGTGAGATTATGAGATACATGTGGGTCAACATCTAGAGTACTCTCTTTAGCTTTAAGCTCAATAGCAGAAGAACAAGATTGACAAACATAAATGGGCAGGAGATCATCAAGGGGACTAAGAGATTAAAGCACAGAATTTATAAGGAGAGGGTGAGAGCTGAATTTGTTCAGACAGAAAAAGAGTAGGATAAGGATGATGCTGGAGCATTAAATTACTGTTTTCAGTTACTTAAAGCAGGGCTATGAAGAAAATTAAGTCAGACTGTTCTTGGAAATGTATTGTGAAATGTTGAGAGGCAATGACTGAAAGCTTTATCAAGCAAAATTCTGAACGGATATAAAGACAAAATTATGCCAGAGCAAGGGTATTAGGCAAAGAACAATTATCCAGAGGGTCATTCCTCTGGGTAAAGAAAGATTTGACTGAACAACGTGCTGAAAAGCCTAATCTAGCTTGGACATTAGTCCTCTTTTGAGGAGAGGAATGGTCTCCAGAAGTGTCTTCCAACCTAAATTATGTATGATTCTTGCAATGAAATAATAAGCAGGTGTGAAATATGAAAAGCTATGTGCAAACTCTTGATTTCATTCACTGAGATAAAAACAGTAACATACAATCAGTGTATTATGTTTCTCTCTGGTGACTAAAGGAGAACCAAGAGGATAATCATACATGTGCATATATTAGACGGTGGGATGGCTTCATTTAGGCACATAGAACTACAGAATACTGAATAACTGGACAGAAAGTAATTAACCAATTGATTTACATTTCCAGTAGAGTAAATCCAGATATAGTTGTATGACTTACTAAAGAGAAGGCAAACACCACATTGAACAAGAAATATTCCCATTATTTATTACAGATCTCAGTAATGCAAAGGAGATATCAATGTAAAACAAGTAAGCATCTCAGGATGTAGTAAACACCAAATAATCTTAAAAACCTACTTCAAAAGTTGTTTCCTTTATCATTTTCCTAAGACAATTATTGTACATAAGATGTTGCAGAACCACTATAGTGAATAATAGCATTTACTGAATAATATCCTTGTTAAAATAACACTCATATTCTGAAACCAACATCAGAATGCATTTTGAAACTAATAATACAAACAGCAATAAAATATGTATTTCATTTACCTATACAATTTTTTCTAGATGGTGCAAACACCTGCTCAGAGCTACAGTACTATGCAGGCGGAGTTTTTAAAAAAACAGTTGCAAACCAGGAAAAAACGTACCTCAGTGGTGCTACTGGAAGATTCCAGTCCAACCACATTAGCTTGTACAAGCTGCTGAAGAAGTTGTACTTGAGCCACGTTGAGGAAGAAGTCTAAATTTGTTGTCACATTCACTTCCAAAGAATGACCACAGACCAAAATTTCCTGTGAACATATTAAGTGAAAATACTAAATAACAGCTACAGGGGAAATAATTTTCAGCTTCTACACAACTGTATTGTGGTTGTCTTCTGCAGTCAATACTTAACATTATATAACAGTAAAAATTTGTTCTTTTTAGGAGAAACTGGTGTATCAGACTTCTAACGGATGAGGCTTGTTCTTTGCATGGCTTTCAACAGCAAACTATTAAAGCAAACTTTGGAAGAAAAGGTCTTGCACAAAGTCTTGTTTCCATCTCTTGCTAGGATCAGTGGGCTGTCAGATTGTCCTTGGCAATGACTCCAGTTCTTTCCTTCCAAGAAAAGGAAGTACTTTTTTTTTTTAAACACTAATTCTGCTCGATTTATAATGAAATCATGTGTTGGAACTCACTGATAACCAATCTAATTGATTTCTCTTAGCCTGTAATGCATTCTTAATACCTTGGAACACTAGCTGAATAGCCACTGTTTTATTGGTGTTGTCTAGCACAAATAAAGCTCTTCACCACTGTTGGCAAGCAATAAAGAGATGAAAAACAGAACCAATGCAGAGGGGTTGCTTACTAAGTAGAAGTACTGCTCTGTCTCATGAGAAGTTTGCACAACACTCAAGCTTTAATCTAAACTAGACCTCTCCCTTCATGAGGGAATGTCATCCAGGGAATAGATAACATGAAGAATGTATGTACAGAAAACACTGAAATTCTTGAACATAAGCATTAACAAAGCTCAGGGTTTTTTTTTAAATTTAATAACTTCCATGTATCCTAGCCACACCAAGGATTTCTATTTCTTTTTTACATTTAACAATTTTTATGTGTTCTTGTGATGACTGTTTACACAAAACACTAAACTGAGTTCTTTGTATGCCCACTAGTTATTATTTTCCAAAAATGTACACCCATTGCACGTTGCAATACACATCTAGTACCCTTTACATTCCCGTACCAATTTTGCTCTTCCCAGGAGGCAGCTGTTAAGAGAAATTATCCTTATGAACTGACAAAAATTTTCTGATATTTCCCCTATATAAAATGTTCTTGAGCTACAAACCAATGCCAAAAAGCGAGCCCATCCCTTTTGTGTGTAACTTGCTTCACAGACTTGCTGTTAAGAGACCAACAGACCAGATAAATTGAGTGTTAAAACTGAGTATCTTGAAGTACCAGCAGCAGTAGTCTTGGAAAGTAGCACCGACCTAGTAGCAACTGGTAGTCTTGGAAATCTGGCTAAAAGAACTCAGCTTAATTTTCTTATTATAGATAGTCTATACATTGCATTCATTGCATTTTCAGGTTTCTTTATGAGAAGCTTGTGAATATAATGTTTTGTAATGTTGCACCTCTTCTCAACACTTTTCTATCACAAGTTTTTAAAAATTATTGGCGGAAATCATTAAAGGTTTTCCATTTTTTGAACTGAAAATAGGCTTATCTACCTCTGGACAGACTGCCTTTAATATTGAATAAAACACAAAAATTCTTTCTCCAGCAGTGAAAGAACATTTCAGCTAGTGACCTTTTTCAAGTTGGCAACTCAAAAAAACACCTGAACACTTGAAATGGTGGAATGGTAGAATATTAAGATTATCCACATATTAAAAGTTATGCTGTTTCTATTAGCATTTTGTACTAACCTCTGGGTGTAAATTCTCTGCAGCATCAATTTTTGTAAAAGTAATTGCAGGGGCTGCGGTTATTCGAACGGTGAAATCTGTTAAAATTGGAGTTAAAATGGCTCTCCTTTCCTGATGTCGCCTTATGCTAGGAAACAAAGGGAACACAAAGTAAAGATGAAATTACATTACAAGTTGTTGAGAGGCAAAATCTTCCCATATTATCCTTGACATCCAGCACATAGCACAGAACTTCTTCAATACCGGTTTGGCATTTGATTGCTGTCTTAATAATCATTAAATATCATTATTGTAAATCATGTTAATTCCAATCCTGAAGGCAGACTTCTACCTTCATCTCACAGGAAAACTATGTCTAAATACTTGACTCTTCATTGTATCTCCAGGTAGACAAGCTTGACACTTGACATTGCTGCTTCTCCTGTTTAATGTACTATACACAGTAATTTTAAAAAAAGATATGAACTTTATTATCAGTAATTTTACAACTTCCTGTGGATGCCCTTCACTTTATAAATAGCTGTTCTGAAGCCTGCATAATATTTGAACATTTGAATTTTTGCATGAAAGAAGAATTCTGCACAAAAATGACACAAAAAGGAAATACATGAAAAATTAAACTAGCAAATCCCATGCAACACTAGGACTCCCATATTAAATTAATAACTATTGTCCAAGATGTTTAAAATTATTTCAAAAAGTAGGGATGCCAGTCTTCCTCCATTGCTTCTGTCACTGGTTGTTCTTAGTGTGTACTTTTTCAGCTAAATACCAACATTTACTTACCAGGAATATTCGTGTCATTAAACTTGATAATTTTATTTTTTTACCACCTGTGTGTTTAGTTTTGGGTTTGTTTTGGTTTTTGCTTTTTGGTTTTTTTTCCCTTTAACGAAATAGTAAGCCTAGAGGCAAAACTCTGTTACAGATGGATCACTAATAGCTTATGATAACACATTCCAAATAGCCAGAATCTTCTGGGTCAGGTCAAATAAACTATTGTCACAAAATGCCATCTGAGAGCCTCTGATGAGTGAAAAAGTATGTAACGAGATCAAGATGGTGTTCAGCCTCCAAAAGAGGATACACTTCAAATTCCTGGGAGCCCCCTTCCATCAAGATAGTTTTCAATAATTCTTTTTTCCTATTATTCTTTGTAGAAGCATGAAGTTTCACCTGCATTTCACCTAGGATAATTCTAAAAATCCTCATACACTTCTAGGTCTGAAGTAAATTTTCCTAGGCTTACAAATATAAAATTACCAACAATGAAATTATACAAGTTTAAATATCAAATGACATTGCCTTAGAGAAGAAGCAAATAAATCCATGTAGAACTCTTCATCAGCATGTCAGTTACATTTCGCTGTATTACCTTTAATTTTGCCACCTTTATGGACATGTGGCAGTTCAGCCATTGGTGTAAATTGCACAAGTGAGCCAGACACATGAACTATGCAATTAGAGAATTAGCCCCTACGAGCAGCTAGAGTTATCCATGTTAATGTTATTAACCAATACAGTTATATGCCTGTCTATGCAGAAATTGCTTGACTGCATGTGGAATAGGTATTGAAATCTCTTGATTAAGAAGGGGCATTGAGATACATAGTCTAGTAATGGTTCTGTAATGGATTCTGCAGAAAAGCAAACAATCTCAGATGCTGATGGTTTGTAAGCCAACAGTTAGGCTGGAAATAACTTAAAGAGATATTATAGCCTGAGGTGGAATTCAGTCTACTGCAGAAGATACAAAATCCATAGATGACTTTTTACTGCTTAGGCTATTTTAATTTTGATGCTTCAAATTCTACTAATAATTATTTTAAGTGTCTTCAAAACATATAGAAAGTACGGCGATCTATGAGAAAATATAAATTACACAGTGGTGATAGGCCTTAAAACTTTTACATTTATTTAGGACAATAGTACACAGAACTTAACAGCAGATGCTGCAGAGTTACTATTTGCAGAGCACAACTCTAACAAACTTTTGCTTCCAATGACCCTAACAAACAGTGCTAAAGAGAATGCACACTACCGTAAGACGTACGCAGTCTACTTAAGAGCAAGCCACTTAGTGAGTGTGAGAAAACTACCATCTTACCTTAAAAGCTTTAACAATTTGGACAGCTGTAACTGTTGATCTCTAGTGATGGCTTTTAAAGCAAGATTAGTCTCACTAGATCCCCAGATAAGAAAGCAGGCTTGTTAGTGGTTACTGAACATCTTCAGCCTGAGAAAATAGTCTTAGATTTTGGAGTTCTATAATTGTTTCTCTCCCTGCCATCATCTTCATTTTAGATTTAAACCTGATGGTTTTCCACCCAATTCCTATTTACCCTTCTCAATGGGATGAGAAAGAAATGCCTTTTTTTTCAGGACAATGAAAGAGCTAAGTAGTAGAACAACTCAATGAAAGAACAAGCAGCTATACATTAGCAAACTTCTGCTTGAAGTTTCTTGAAATGCTAGCATGATTTTAATAAATGAAACAGAGCTGTAAAAGCAAGTTATTTGTTGAACCCCAAACCCTTAATTGCCTCTCTTCAATCACTGTTCAAATTATTTTTCAGCTCATGCATATTCCCACTTCTTAATTTTCATAATTTATTCTAGTAAATACTCAATACACTGCATCTTAAAGGATATTTTTGGTAATATATATTGATTACTGCTTTACTTTATTTTATTTTAAAAATCATCTTTATGTGCTATCTCTGTCCTGCTCTACTTACTACTTTCTGCATTTCTTGTTGGTGAATTTGAACCTCAGCCAAATCAAGTATTAGCAAAATAATTGTAAGTACAAACAGAAGGCAAACAGAGCACAGTAAATAATGAAGGGAGAGGATATGAGAAAGAGCACAAAAGGAACAAAGAAACAAATTCCACTTTGAATTATTAAGTCTTCCACACCGCACCTAAGTGCAACGTTAACTTAACACAGGTGTACACCACATGAGCTTATGAAAAAACTTGATTGTGAAGAGCGTAATGATGGCTCTATGTCTGCAGCACATTCATTCCATAGTTCATTTATGCATCTGTTATATATTTGTCTTGGAAAAAAAAGGAAAAGCCAGTATTTTTAGAGATGTTAAAGCAGTTGATCATCTACACTTAAAAGTAAGTGCATTTGAAAGACCATATGCTAACGCCAAGCAACAAGGCAGTTAAGCAACTGTGATGAGGCTTGGAGGTGCCTTAGCACTGAATTTGGGCTTTATCTGCATGGTAACACGAACTCTGGTTATGGACCACAGGTTCACATTGCAAAAGCATAGGATAAAAACTGTCTCTGTCCTCAAAGGCTTACAATTTAAATATAAGAAAAAACACACCCACAGACAGGGAAGTAAAAGTAAACCACTAACAGCAGCATAGGTAATGATATCCACACAGTGACAACCTGTGTTATGGTTTTTATACTACAGTAGAATAGAACCTCATTTTTTGGAAGGATTTCGAATAAAACATTGCAATAACTATGGGAATGTTTACAGGAAACGCCTTTATAACACATAGGAGTGAGTAAGAAAGTGCTTCTTTGAAAAACTGAGTGTGGCAGTCTTGGTAACTGGCATGATGAGGTCTGATGAGCAGGGAGTGTAGATGTCTCAAAGCAAATGAAAGAAGACACAAAGGGAAATGGATAGACATGGGGTTTAGAAGTACAGTGAAAACAAAGACATATCTAATGATTAATATGACAAAAAATGTTGTGGGATTAATAGACAAAATATGTGAAGAACGGAATTGCGCAATGGAAGCAACAACATTTGATTACATCAAATCAAATCATCAGTATTTGATTATATCCACTCAGAAGCACATTGAATTATACGAGGAGAAAAGACTGCCAAAGAGATGATGTTGCACTAATTAAGGAGATGTAATGATGTGAGACTGGATAAGCTGAGAAAATGCACAAGTAGGACTAAGTCCTACTACTATGACTCTCACGTGGAAAACACTAATCAAAACAAACAGAAAATACAGCCAGTAACAGCTAAACATAACCTAGATGTGAAATTTGGAAATGTTTACCTTATTATTAATTAGTTTTTTTCTTACTAATACTTTATTGAATCTAGACTTTGAGCCCTTATACACTTAAAAATTCATAGGTCAGGGAGAAACTTGTGTGCATTCAATGAATAACAATCAAAAGCATATTTGCACCATGTAGTTTTACTGGCTACTGAAAGATGAGTCCTCATGGACAATTTCATGACGTGAAAATGAAAAAAAATTTAGCATGAAATAGGGCACATAATCAAAGTGTCCTCTAGTAGTGTTGAGGCATACAATATGTCAAAAGATGTTATTTAAGACAGCATGTTAACTTAGGACTTACAAAAGATTTTTCTCTTGCAGGCTTCCCATGTAGCTGTATAAATGAGTTAATCCCTGATACACAAATATATTAGGAATGTATTAGGATATCTAACTACTAATGACTAATTCACATCCATTCAGCTCTCTGGGGTGTTGCAAAGACAGGTCACATGGCAGTAAAATAGCACAGCAACATTTTGAGGACCATCTAATAGCCAGAATTAGATAATAAACAAATGTATACTACCTGGCTGTAAATAATTACTATTTTTATACTCTAACACCGCAGTAAAGCTAATTTTCATTTTATGAAGAATGCTGTGCAGCATTTCTTTGCTGTGGATTAACATAATAAATAAAACACTCCATCTTATTGAGTAAGGCTTTGCACAGTAGGAATATAAGCACAATTTCAAGTACAGCAAAAGACAGCAACAAAAATAAAGTAGTGAATACAAATGCACTGCATTTTATACCAAAAGGTTCAAGGGGAATGCCCCTACTTCCCTACACAAGGATCTACAGATCAATTTTTTTCCTGGTCTTTCTTATTAGAACTTGGCAGGCTGCCAAGAACTTTCCAAAAAAGCATGAAAATGAAAACTATTCAAAGAAAAATCTGCAGGAAACCTTTCTGAGGATCCTTGCAGTGGTATTTTGTTCAGTTTTGTACAACAGATCATTGGCTCCCTGATGTACTCCATGAGAGTCACAGAGAGCTGTTCCAGATGGTGCTATGCCAAGGACAAAACTGTAACACAGTATATTGCCACACTCAATTCATTACCACACAGAGCAGTAATGCTTTTAAGCTCAATTATTATTTTTTTTAAACAAAGTTTATTCAGGCTGCAGGAAGCAGAAGTTGCTGCTGGGAGCTGTAGAAGGATTGCTCAGGGATGGGGGCGAGGCCTCAAGAGAGGATATATTTCTTTATTTCCTTCAGGGCTGTTGTTTTTTCCATTGAGTGGAGGGAGAGGGAGGAGGAGATCTGCAAGCTGAAAAAGCAGTTTTCAATCAAGAAAACTTCTTTTGGTTAAGTACTCCCAGTTCCCCACATGCTGTTTGGTAAAGGGAATAAATGTGGACAGGTTTCATTTGTACATAACCTTATTAGAACTGTCTGACTGTTTCCAGTATTCTTTTTATATATTACACCATTAGGGAGCTTTTTATAACATCTATAGTGAAGTATAAACATTTCATAATGGAAGGAGTTATGATCCCTGATCCTCAGTACAGCACAGCATTCAGTTTTTTTCTGCAAGACTGCATCCACCCTACCAGAGTGTTCCAGTTCCCCCATTCTCATTAAGGTGACCTGCAGAGACAGGGAGCATCACACCAGAATCTCACCAGAGCCCCTCTTGAAGAGTTTTACACTAAACACCCGGAAACTTAGTCTCAAAGTATGACAGCTTCCTTTCCCAACTGCAATGTAAAGGTTGGGAGGAAAAAAAAAATCAACCCCATGACATATTAAATACCAGAAGAACTGAACTCGAGAAAAAGTGATGGGAAAATCTGAGGATTTACTTCCAGAGTAAAGATTGCTAAAGCATTTAAATGATAAATCATGGCAAAAGCTTTCAAATATTTGTTTTTGTGACATCCATAGGTCTCCTACTTACAGTGGTTTGGTTTCCATGCAAGTTTTTAAAACCAGACCAAATTTCAACCCAGTACATTAAATTACAATATAATTTATTTCAAAATCTTTGCAACTTTATTTTGAAATAATCCATTAATGCTTTTACAAATGGGGATGGCAGAGGAATGGCTGGTATCTGTGCTGAAGTTTTCTGTAAAGTAACTATGAATAACCTGGATATAGCTTGGATTCTATACCGCGCCACATAGCACTTCAGAATTACAAAAATGAGGGAAACAGATTTCAAAAAAGAATCTTTAAACCCTGTGATCCTAATATACCATAACACTGGATAAAAACAAATAGAAGCATATTAAAACCAAACAAAGAAATTAACCCTAAAAAAACTCAACAAAAATCACTCATTATGTTCCAGGTTAAATATGTCTCAGAAACTTACAGAATTAAAAAAAAATGGTATCACAGTTCAGTTAAAGACTAAAGCTTTTGTGGTAGTTGCAATAAATATTAAGACAAACTTAACCCTGAAAACAGCAAGCACCATGTAAAACATCCTGCAGCCGCCCTCTTGGCACAAGCTGGAAACAGCGCCGGGGATGGCAGAGTTCAGGGCAGGTTCTTCCAGTTCTCAGCACATCACTTCCATAGATCAGAAAATAAACCCAGATACAGCAAAACTGACTGCCAACTAAAAAGCAAAAATGCAAAGATCCTGAAAAAACCTGTAGTAAACGTTAACGAGAAAGCATTCATACTTGTTCTTGAAAACAAATTCAAGCTGGAATTAAAATACTGTAACTACACAGCAGAAAGGAGAACCTAATGTATTTAACTACAGCTGATCTAAATTAAAACCCAACTAGAAGATTCATTCAAAAGCAATTTTAAACTAAACATACTTATTTGTATTCTAATAAAACTTTATTTAGGAAGTCTGCTGAGGAAGTATGTCCAAGCAGTAATAGGAAAAAAAAAAGGAAAAGAGACCTCAAGATTGTAGGTAAAGCTGCTTCGCTTGTCCTATTAGCTTTTCAGGAATCCCATCAGATTTCCTATCTAAGTCTATAACCATAAAGCTCAGACCCAAAGTGTGCTGGCAGTAGGATTTCAGTCACCAATGGGAAGGAAAAGGAAAGCCAATCTCTCAGTGGCTGGTTTTGCTATGTTAGCTTAACTTGTAAATTGGCCACAAGTCCTTTGGAGATTAACATAATCTTATGTTTCAAGATATTCCAGTGGACATAAGTAATTTTGTGACAAAGAACTTCACAGGGAACTTGTCCAATATCGAGGCCCAACTAGAAAGTCATACACAATTTTTAAAGCTAAGAATTTAAAATAAAAAATATCTATGGAATTGTATGAGTTAAAAAAAAGAAATGAATTGTTAAAAGACAGGAAAAAACCACAGCATCTTGTAAATGAAGAACAGAGACTATTACCATGCTAAAATTTTTATCTGTACTCCTGTCATTCCTTGTGGTTTTATCATTTCTTTGGTTAGAACTGGTTTTCCTGCCCTCTATTTTTCTATGATAAACTGGAATTTATTATTGATCACATCTTTTTCCTGCACCCACTCCTCCAGAGTGGGCTTATTTGCCCCCTTGGCCTTTCATTAATACATCACTTATACAGCTCAGCCTGTGTGTCATCCTCATGTAGCCTTTGCTACAGCTTGCCTTACTTTCAGAAAAATCTGAGTCCTCTCATCTCCCATTTTTCTGAAAATTAAACCAAAATAGGTATTTCCTGATGATTCTTCTGGTTCTCTATAACACTTTTAGGAACTCATCCCTAAATTCGGATAGGAATCATAGGATAGGATTCCTATTCAGATAGGAACCATAAAATTATGCACTTATTTAATAAAAATCAGATTTTTTCTGCATATATTAGTATAAAGGACTATTAAATGAAAATAAATAGCTAAATGTATAGGCCAAGAGGCATGTCCTAACAGAAATGCTTCTAAATCCACAAAATTACTTTTGAAAGTTTGCTCTTGGCCATCAGATCTTATTCCTGCCAGTTCGAAAAGTGAACTCTGACTGCTACACAGTCTGTAAAAATTGAGTTTTAAACCACTTGTATGGATTTTTTAGTATTAAAAAGTATATTAAAGTATAATATATAATATATAATATACAATATATAATATATAATATAGTATATAATATATAGAATATAGTATAAAGTATATTAAAACTAAAAGAAAACCTTCACAAACTGCCAATTAACTTCCCCCTTTTAAATTTGAAACCTTTAAAATTTAAAATAGAAGGCAAGTGTATGCATGCTTTGTCTTTCAACCCTGTTC